>OU426984.1:55259219-55592199 GCA_911387785.2 Aelia acuminata
TTTAAGTACAAAAAACACCTTTACCCATAAAATTTTGGAGCAATGAAAAAGCGTATAACTTGCTATTCTTGGCTTGATACGCTATAATAACCTAAGTGATAAAGGTTATTCATAAATTTGGTTAAAATTTGTTTAACCATTTATCCTATATGAATAAATGTTTTTAATTATTAAACTTCAAGGTCCAATATTGCAAAACACTTGGTAGGTATATGCATTTTTTAAAATATTATGTAAACAACCCTTAAAAGAATTTTTTGGATATTTAAATAATATAACTGGTAAAATAATCTCTTTTTTTTCCTATTGATACTCAATTAGACAGAGTGAATTCAAAAAGAAAAACTGCTATGTATAACCAGAAAAAAAAAACAAGAAAAAAATGAATGGAGGGGGATAGGAAATGTGATATATATGCTTATATTACATTACGCCATATTTACACCAGTATACAATTTTTTTTTTTAAATCAGTTTCAGCAGGGTTCTACTTTATTTAAATAAAATCAACCCGTTTTGCATATTTAAAGGGTTTTTGGACATTTTTACGGTACTAAATTATAATGAATGTAATTAGTTGACCTTAGAAGTATATGTGATGAAAATGGTGGGGGGTGCTGTCAAATGAAATACCTACTATATGTACAATAACATATATTTGGTGCCGACGTTTCGACCCGACATTCAGGTCATCATCAGGGCTAAATATGAAACAATATAGCAAACAATAAATATATGAAGAAAAGAAAAAAATTAAATAAATATATAGGGTAAACCATACAGTTATTGTCACTCGGTACAGTTATTGGCACCCCAACTTTAACTTAAAGAAATAGGTAAACAAGTCCTAATTTTATTACAAAATATACATGAGTCTAATGTTTGAAGGGTCCTCTAAGTCATCTATGAAGTAAGACTTTAACAAACTAACCATAGGGAAGATTTCACAATTAAATCCACAGGGTGCCAATAACTAGAATTGGCACTTTTAACAATAAATAATGCCATACTATAAAACTATTGAACTTTTGACCCAAAAAAACCTCTTGAGTCTTTATAAGAGAAGATAAAGTGGAGTTAGAAGGAAGTTTCAATTAGATCCCTTCATAAGAAGAATTTTTTTTAATTTCACCACTGAAAATTAGTCTTAAGGGTGCCAATAACTGTACGGTTTACCCTATATATACATGAAAATGAGTTAATAATTACAGAATAAAATAATATGAATAAAAATTTTTCGGAATTAGATATTAAAAAAGAATATGAATAAAACTTTGGATTCAGATCATAAAATATTTTGTTTTGTTTTCGAATAAAGATATGCTATAACTTGCTGTAATTGGTATAACTATGCTATAATGAACTATGCTTGAATAAAGATATGTTGTAACTTGCTATCTTATTTCATATTTAGCCCTGAGGATGACCTGAATGTCGGGTCGAAACGTCAGCACAAAATATATGTCATTGCACATATAGTGTTTCATTTGACCGCAACCATGTACTAAATTATAATTACATCATTATGTAGAGAAAAAGTGCAATTCCCAAAAAGGATGAACTGGTTGCATCCGTGCTCCGCCAATTTTTTTTCCTCTCTGTGATAAACGACAGAGGACACACCGCTCCGGTTTAGGATATAAAAATGGGCATCTCCTGGTGACAGATAATAAACGGAAAAAAATACGCCCTGCCCCTCCACCGTCCCGTAACAAAGGTGAAATCTGAGCAAATTTATCAATGGGACAGTTACAGAGTTCCTCCATCCGAAGGAAGAGACTCGACATCCCTGAAAGGAAACAGAGCCTTATTTATTTGCGGTAGTTTTTTGCCGAGGGGGAGGACAATGGGGGGAGGGTGGCCCCGAGGGTATTGTCGCCTTATCTGGGACCATCTCCTCTCCCTGCCCTCATCCAGATTGCTATCCTCTCCGCCCTCTTTCGCTGCTAAATTAATATCGGCTTTACAGGAGGATTCTCGGATCGATGGCTCTAGATGCCCTCGAGATTAGAGGGCTTAAGAGAGTCGCTACGACAATTTACTCTATATTATGCGGGTATCACTGTCGTCTCAGCTTCTAAACTTCAAACTTTTCCAAACAGCCTAAGAATATATTCTCGACTAAATATTTGTATGTTCGTACCAGTAAAGCATATGCAGACAATTAGATAATGAGATGACCATAAAGCATATATTATATTTTCATCCTTCTTGACTTGCTTCAATAACTGTAGTCGTACAAGTGAGTATACCTCACATCCATCGCCTTTTGGTCTCCTCTTTTTATCCAGGGTGTGTCAGCTATATCTGTTGTTAGACCATTTGTCTATTCTTATCTAAAAAAAAAAAAAAAAAAAAAAAAAAACTCGTTTATAAACCTTCATAATGTGGTGGTCAACTGGTCGTTCCAACGATATATTATACATATATACAAATGCACTCATTAGCGGAAATTTTAATTTTTTAGAAACAATTTTCCTTTTCCCTCCTGCATATGTATATCGAATTCTTTCGTATTTAATATTTATCTATTTCTTATTAAGAGTGATGAAGAGAGACAGTTAATTGTTCCATACAAACAAAATCAAAGGAGTATTGCCTATGCGAAAGAGTTGTCTACGTGTTTTAAGTGCTTGTTGGAACATACCTATTTAACCCTTAATTGGTACCATGGGTGAAAATTCACCCAACGAAAATTTTGTTTTTCGATTGTGGCTTGGTATCCCGGCTTGGCGCTTGGTAGTCCTGAAGTGCTCCTGTCTTGTTAGTGTCTTTATAGCTGTAGTAGTGAATATTCGATTTGAATGGCTGTGTAGGCTTATCTCACTTTAGCGGGTGTATTTTCATCCACCATACCATTAGTGGGTGTTTACCAACTTCAGAACGTTTGTAATTTTTCAAGCATTGTGAAGTTTATTGTTGACGGAAAGGAATATAGTGCTAGTGAATTTAGTGGATTGGTTACAGACGAAGGTAATGATGTGTTTAGTGACGATGAAGGATAGAGGAAGAAGATTTTTGTGTTGAAGATCAGTTAGAAGATGATGTTATTTATTGCCCTTCAGAGAATGACGATGATTATCATCCTTATGAAGAAAATAAGGATTTGAATGAGAGGGACAGTGAAGTATAGTAAATGGACCTGAAAATCCAACTTTAAAGCGGAGAGTGACTTCGAGCCGTCCTGACAGGAAATACGATTCTACCTGGTTTAGTCGACAAGGTGGGTACATTTTGGTTCCTCAAAAAAAAGGGTGGCCTTTAGCCATTTTCTATGGATTATTATCTGCAGCTGGAATTAAATAAATATCAAAGTCAAACATCAACAGATTTGAATTTCTTCACTAACTTGGACTTGATCTATTAGTTTCACAACGGCAGCAAAATGTCGCCATTCGGAATCTCACCCGTTGACCATTGACCTTAATGGAAACAATTCTAATATTCTAACACTACACACCCATTAACAAACTCAAGACTTACTAGGTCCGAAACAAGATGTAAACTTTGTTAGAAAAGTGATAAGAAGTATTCAATGAAGTGTAGTGTGTGCCAAAATTTTGTATCTGGGAATCACAGGGATATAACATGCAAAAAAATTAGGGAAATATTATTCTTTTTCATAAATATAATGTTGTTTTGAAAAAAAACAAAAAAAAAACGAATTACTTAATTGTTTTTCAATTAATTTCAAAAATTTTCCTTTTATCGATTAATTTTATTTAAATAAATTTAAATGTTAAATGTATTTTTTTTCTCCTTCCTAATATTGAAATTTAAAAGGTATTTGTTTTTAAATAAAGTATAAAGTTTAAAAAAAATAAATAAATCTACAGAAAATTATAATTGGTTAAAAATATGGGTGAAAATTCACCCATGGTACCATTCACGTCTGAACGGTATCGTAACAGTTAAGGGTTAATAAGCATTTCTTTCCATTGTAACTATATTAGTTTTCGCAACAACTAAATAGAGATAATAAGACGCGCATCTCACCAGATTTTTTAGTATTTATATTAATAGGACTAAAGTTAAGTTCTCTTTTGCCTTTTTTTAACTTTATTTCAGTTTTTTGATCTAAATATTCTATGCAATACTTCATTTTCTCAAACTTTAAGATCTTGTTGATCGGATCATATAATCCTGACTTATTGACTAAATAATTAGTTCTGGAACCAACAAAAACTTTAAATGCTCTATCGACACAATTATTTATATGTAATTAAAAAAGTAGGCAGACAGGTGTTTGTACCGTTGGACGTTACGTTAAGTAGGTAATTATAGCCCCGCGGGCCTCTCGACAAAGACTAACTATCCGAAACCGAATGAATTATCAATCGCCAGCGAAGGGAAATCCTTTCTCGTAACGAACGGCCAATGAGATTGGGCCGTTAGAGGCGGTGACTTGCTGATTGGCTAAGGACCGCCTTATTAAGTAGCGACCGCCAATAATGAACTGGAAATATTAGACGGAGCCATTGTGGATGTTATTAACCGAACGAGATATCTCGAGTGCACTTAGTGTTCGTTGGCGGTTCATTAGTACCGCAGAGCTGCGCGTTCTGTCAGCGGTCCAGGCACTAATGAAAGGGTCCTGTGGTTCGACACCCTGTGGAGGGAAATGCCATTCATTCGGTTTGTAATGCAGTCTATTAAACAGTTATATAGAAATAAAATAAAAATTTGCATTATACCAATTTTTTTGTTTAATGGCATTTCAAAACATATACGGAGATGTTGAAATATTAGGAAAAAGTTTGAACAGAAATTTTTGTTTTTAAAGATATTTATATTCTACGATAAACATAAAAAAGAAATCGAAGGAGTTAATGCAAGGGTAAATACGGAAAACTATGAAGTTAAAAATTTAAAGATACAAAACTCATATTTTTCCTACGTTCCTTTACGATTGCGAAATACGAACCTGAAATTCGGTCATTGGTATGTGTATAGGCAAGGGATGTGACAGTCTAATGGAGGGCGTACTTTATTTCATAAATTTTTACTTATTTTTACGTTTTTGTAGAATTTAAAACGGCTGTAACGATTTTGATCAAACTTGGTATTTGATATATGTATATGCCCGCGAGACGACAGCAAAAATTTCATGAAAATTGATCAAATGGAGGGGGCACTTTATTTCATAACTTTGTTTCCTATTTTATGTTTTTCTTAAAAACGGCTTTAACGATTTTGATCAAACTTGTCATGTTTAATGAGAATCAAGTATTCGGCAATATCAGGTAAGCTTTGTCATTATTAAAATGTTCTGCGGGGGGCTTAAATGGGGAAGGGGCCCTTTTTGTTTTCCTATAATTTATCTAACATTTTGTTTATATGGATAAATTATCTGTCAAAAAATAAGAAATAGTTAAATATGAAATATGAAAAAATCAAGTAAACCTATAGAACATTATTTATAATTAAAGACGTTCTGTTCATTTGATGAAAATTATTTGTTCCATGTTAACTATATGAAGTTTTCAACAACTACATAGAGAATTATAAAATCAGACACGATGGAGTATTATCTTGCATTGCCGAATAGTCACAAGTAAAAACTTTTATTTAATAATAAAAAATGTAGTGTACTTTAAAAACAAAAATAAGTAAATGAATGTGGAAAAATGTGTGATTTTGAGGAATGGCATTTAACAAAACACGTCAATTTCTAATCAAAGTAAGTTGGTAAGTGAAAGTTGTGTGTTACGATAGTTTAATGGCCAGATTTCTGTTTAATGGCATATACAAACATATACGGTGACGGTTTCGGTGATGTTGAGACAGTAGAGACAATTTTGAATCCACAAATTATTTCTTAAGATATTTATATTCTACGCTAAATGTATAAACGAAATCGAAGGAGTTAATACAAGGTTAAACGTGGAAAATCCTATCTGTCATTTTAACTATAAACTTAAAAATTAGAATATACAAAATTCCTTCAACGTTCCTTTAAAAATGCGAAAGATTGTTAGTTTATGTTGAGGGTTAATTAGCGGTTAAATTTTTGAAAATATTTTATTGAGTGGGAAATCTGAACAGTTCGCCGTTTAAGAGTACTTTATTGTAGTTAACAGTTACTGTGTCATCTCTATATTTTAAGTTGAGTGTGCATATTATATTTCTTAATTTTTACTTAAGAGCATAAGATACATACTAAAACAACGCTAATTTGTGTAGCTCTATCATTAAGCATTAATCACTAAGAGATTTATTAAAGACTCTAGCACTGAACATGAAACTCGTGTCAACAGTAGACATCTCAGAGATGAGGCCCCAAAAGGTAGCCGGCCTAGCGTGACCAATGCAGGGCCCGCGACCGGTATTTGTGTGCTGTCACAACAGGTAGTGCGCACCTGAACCTCTGCTTATCGGCCATCTTGCCCTTTGTGCCATCGCTCCATGCTTCGTGGGCAATCCCTTTCCTCTATTCTTCCATTACCTGTCATGGCGGCAGATGTTCACTGCCTCAGGACAGGTATGGGGACGATAATTTTCTCTCCCCTCGAAGGGCATCTTCGGCAGGTGGACCTTGGGTAGGCAAATCCAGATACTGCTCAGACCCCTAAATTCCTAAATTAAAATGTAGAAGGTGTTGCCTTCCAATATACAGCCCAGATTTTCTTTATTATTTGGCTTTGCATATATTCTCAAACATTAACCAACACTGTTATCCAAAACATTTATTATCTAGACGATATGTTAAATGATTATCAGGATTTTCAGTTATAACTTTTTTATTTTTGAAAGCCTACGTTTTGATCCAACTTGTGGATTATCATCAGGGGCAAAAGAAAACAAATATATGAGTATTTGTGCTAGAGGATGACAATAAATGAATACTTTACAAAACTGATAATAATATAAAGTATGGTACATTATATTATACACCACTTATTTAAATACTCATG
The DNA here is from genome assembly GCA_911387785.2 of Aelia acuminata. Classification (NCBI taxonomy): domain Eukaryota; kingdom Metazoa; phylum Arthropoda; class Insecta; order Hemiptera; family Pentatomidae; genus Aelia; species Aelia acuminata. The sequence continues at coordinate 55,266,133 of OU426984.1, forward strand.
TATAATAAGCATCAGTTTTGTAAAGTATTCATATATTGTCATCTTCTAGCAAAGATACACATTTATTTGTTTTCTTTTAGACCTGATGAAGATCTACAAGTTGGGTCGAAACGCTGGCTTTCCACAATAAAAAAGTTTTAACTGAAAATCCTGATAATCATTTAACCTATCGTCTAGAATAACAGTTGACTATCTCTCATCTCTTTATTTTCTATACATAACTGATAGAATTTGTCTGTTTAAATCACCCAAACTTCATAGTTTTATACCTCATTTAAAATTAAATAATATAATAAATCCGAATCCCTTTTGAAGGACAAACCAATACACAAAGATCAGAAAAAAAAAAAAAAAAAATTAAAAATTAATTTTTTTTTTTACAATAAAGTGTTTTATATGCAACTTTTTATTGTTAAATCAAAATTTAAAAAATTGGGCTGCCTGAAAATATAGAAACCTTACTTAAAATTAAAGAATAGTAAAGTCTACATATTGCACAAGCTACGAAGAATTTTTGCTACTTAAAACTTTCCTCAAAGCACTCAAATACGCTATTTAAAAAAAATAATGTCTATTTTTAGTCGAAGAAAAGAGGCTGGTAAGTGAAAGAATGTTATGCGCGCTCCACACCAAATTTATTTTTCCTACGGTCTGCCTATGTATATCCTGTTTTTTCAAGAGAAAGTAACGAAAAAAAAAATCATAAAAGACTGAATATAAATTTAGTTTAAGCTGAATTATTAACCGACTTCGAAAGAGGAGGTTACTCAATTCGATACGTATGTGCCTTTTTTTTTTTTTTTCTATGTATGTCCACCGCTAACTCCGAGATGGATGGACCAATTGGAACGAAACCTTTTGCATCTTCTAGAGTATTTTCCCAATGTGGTCCCATTAAAACCTTTTTGGGGTTTTTAATTTATTAAAGAAGTTATTGGGAAAAAACATGAATATAATTATTTAATTATCGCTCAAAAGATTTACTTATTTGAAAAACATATGGCTTATATATCATAAGGTATGCTCCAACAAACTATTAAAACACGTTAATAAATAACAAACTGATCATATACTATCCCCGCTTTTTTTATTCTTAATTTGATTGGTTGATTTCAAGCAATGCTCAAAACAAACCAATCAAATTCAGAATTTAAAGAGTGGGGGAGAACATGTGAAGTGTGTTAGTTATTGACGTGGTTTAAGTGCTTGTTGGAACAAACCTTATACATAACCTTAAATAAATTTTCAACAATAGATTTTAATAAAGATATATAATATCAGTGGAATATCGCTGTCGTTTCCTGAAAAATGAAACACTTCTATATGGTTCCGGCAGAGTTATTGTTGTTTCGACCCTGTTCCTGTGTCCAAAAAAATGTCCGGAGAACATTTTTTTGGGTTGCTTAAAAGATTTGTTTTATAGATTTAAGAAGATTAAAGCACATTAAACACCGAAGCAACAGTAAGAAATCCTAAATGAATGTCTGAACGACGGATGGACAGCATAATCATAAAACTACAAAATTCATAGAATGTAAAGGTGCCTTTACACCTTACGAACTTTACCTTGGAACACCACCCTCGAACAACCTTCGTGAAGCCTTCACGTCGACTGTTCGGCTGTTCTAGGTACTTCATCTGTTCGCCTGGGTTCGGTGGTAGCGCTAGTGTCACTTTTGATTTGGATTTTTCTAAGTGACAGGAGTTGTTTGTGATACTAGTGTAATTTTTGATACGTTGTAATTCGTCTCCTATTTTTTTATTTTACAGATAATATAAAATATATTGATAAAGCAGATTTTTTCTTTATCATAAGCTAGCTTGGGGTGCGTCAGCCATATTGGTTCGCTTAACGTCACGTGAAGTATAAATGGCTGTTCGCTTCACGTCGGTACGGCAAGGTTCGAAGGAGAACTTGTTCGAAGGTGAGGTTCGTAAGGTGTAAAGGCACCTTAAAGAAAGGCTGAGCATTAATAACCCTTTTTAAAAGAGATTCGTAAAATCGTAGCAATTATTGTTTTAAATTAGTTTTTGATTTCCAACTCGCTATGCACATTAAAAAGGAATTCAATACTTCCTGGAAAAGCTCTTTTTCAGTTGATATAGAGACCTTAACAAAGGATTCAGGCACCTCTGTCAGCTTCCGGATACACTCGATCACTGTCGGATATTAATATACAATGTAATCATATAATCTTGTGCGGATTCTTCACTCTGGAGTGAAACTTTTGTTATATTATCCTTCTTCTTCTTCTGCTCAACAACCCGCTAGCGAGTCGAGGCCTCTTCAATCAGTATCCGCCAGTTGTTCCGGTCAAGTGCGGCAGCTTTCCAGTTTGGAGGTCCAAGGAGCTCTCTGGCATCGGGTGACACTCCGTCCAATCACCTCAGCTTCGGTCTTCCGCGACCTCTTGTCCCATGCAGTACCTCTCCTAGGACCTTCTCGGGGATGGCAGAGTCCTCCATTCTTATAACATGGCCCGCCCAGCGGAGCCTACCCAGTCTGATGAAGGCCACGGCATCCACATCCTTGTAAAGGTGAGCCACTTCTCTGTTGGTTCTCCGTCTCCAGACTCCGCCCTCAGCACTCCCCCGTAGATACTTCGGAGGACACGTCTCTCAAACGTGAGGATCGCCTGCATATCGCTCCTTGTCATGGTCCATGCTTCAGACCCATAACACAATACTGGGCCTATGAGGGTTTTATACATAAGCTTTTTGGTTGACCTTGTAATGAGGTTGCTTCTGAGCTGTGGCCTTAGTCCAAAATAACATCTGTTAGCAGCTGTTATTCTCTTCTTAATCTCGGATGAGACGTCATTGCTGGTATCGACAACCGAACCGAGATATGTGAATTCGCTGACCTTCTCGAAGGAATATTCCCCAACTTTCAAGCTCTCTCCAGGAACTGCAGGTTGATCCGTAACCATGTACTTGGTCTTACCTTCATTTACCAGCAATCCTAATCTTCATGTTTCTGCTTCCAGACGTACAAAGGCCTCCTCAACTGCTTTTTTGGACATTCCGACAATATCCAAATCATCCGCACACTCCAACAGCTGCACACTCCTGTTGAAGATAGTGCTTGATGTTTGTATGCCGGATGCTCTCACAGCTTTCTCCAGCACCAGTTTAAAGAGGAGGCAGGCTAATGCATCACCTTGTCTAACGCCAACTGTCACTGGGAATGCAGTTGAATACTCATTCTGTACTCAAACTCGATAGTTTCCACCATCCATTGTCGCTGGGCACATTCTAATAAGGGATATTCAGCGATTCTAAAGCTGTATACAGTTGCCCCCTGTTAACACTATCATAAGCGTTCCTAAAATCGATGAATAGATGGTGTGTCTGTATCTTGTACTCCCGTCCTTTTTCTAAAATTTGCCTCAAGGTGAACAGCTGGTCAGACTTTGACATCCCTTTCCGGAATCCGCACTGATAGGGTCCTAGGGTTCCCTCTGCAAATGGAAGGAGACGTTGGAACAGCACATTAGATAATATCTTATACGCCACCGGTAATAAAGATATTCCTCTACAGTTCCTGCATTCTAGAGGGTCTCCTTTCTTGTGAATCGGAACTATTACTGATTGGTGCCAGACTTTAGGGATCCTCTCGTCAAGCCAAATGCACAGAAGCAATTCCTGGATCGCCTTCTCCAGCTCTCCATCCCACCGTGTTTGAATAGCTCCGCATTGAGATTGTCGTAACCAGGAGCTTTTTTGTTCTTGAGCTTCTCTATGGCCGAGGATATCTCATCCTCATTCGGGGGCTCGAGATTTACCTCATCAACCTCGTTCACAGTGGCTTCTTCATCATTCCCTTGGGGATTAAGCAGTTGCTGGAAGTGCTGGCGCCATCTGTCCAGAATATTTGGCTTATCATTAATAAGCTGCCCGTCTTGGCTCTTGCAGATAGAAAGCTTAGGCTTTAACGGTTTCCTGCAGGATATTATCCAGATTACTATTATCGGTTTTTAATTATGTTTTGGCAACTATTGAGGTGTTTAGATGAAAATTGCTGTAAGTGCCAAATTATTGATTTTGAGATAACAAATAACTATTAACTAAGCTTAAATTTGATTTGAAAATTAAGAAAAATATTATAGATATGACCATAATATGGACTTGTTATTATTCCAATCATGAAATAAATACGTCCCCATAAAAAAAATTAACATTATTTTCTTCCATCTGCAATTCCATCTATGATAGTGAATTGTCTAATTTTTTTTATTTAAGCTACGATAACGTCTCTAGGGTGGCACAAAAGTTCATAGAGTCTAGAGACGAAAATCTTTAAAGATAGTCATTTGTCAAGAATTGTTTCCATTTCGAGGCAGTCATATTCTCAGATACCGAAATAACAAACGAATATGTTGTGTGTTATATTTACCAATAAAACTGGTCGAAAAATGGCCAAAATCCCAACTGTTCAGTGGCATACCTACGACATCTTGAAGTTGCCGGATTCATGCTACAGCCGAGCAAAACTGAACACCTCCTCTCGGAACACAGATGTATGTATGTAATAAACAAGTACCGAAGACAATATTCCGCAGAGGAAAAAGATTGTCATTATGGAAAAGAGTTGTATATGTCATCCTGATGGAACATTGGTCTTTACAAAAAATCAAAGTAGACAGGGTGTTGAAAGGTGTGTACTGCTCCTACCGCAAACGGTTTTCAATTTTCTGTACATATTCATAAAATTGATAATGTGACTATTATAATACAAAGTTGATTAAAATTGATATAATTATAATATAAAGACCCGGGATGTGGTATAGAGCTACCTGGGTGGGCTGACTTTTATTTCGCGAGGGACCCACGGAATAGATCTCGTCCTTCTCATCATGGATAGAACAACCAAATAATGAACCAAACTCACTTGTAGTATTTAAAGAGGGGTACCAAATAAAAAAATAAATAAATAAATAAAAAAAAACGACTTCGAAAACCCTAAATCAGTTCAAAATACACTTAAAATCTATATAAAAAAAAACATACCGAATTTGTTTTAGAAATCAACGCATTGCTTCCTTCAGCCTTATATTAGAAATTATCTTCCGCCACTAAAAAGTATGAAATAAAAAACATTTTATAAAAAAAAATTAAACCGACTTCGAAACTAGGATCGACTAGGAACCAGTAAAAATAAATGCACTAAAAAGTATGAAATAATTGCCTTCTGATTTTTATGAATACGCAGCAAAATTGAAAATCGTATAAAAAGCGGAAAAATGCATTAAATCGGATAATTTTATTTTGATTAGTATGAATACATACTAACTGTTAATAAAAATTATTAAATTAAAATATTAAATACCATGTTCAATAATTAACAATCTTTTCGAAGGCGGCGCAAAATTTAAAATTGTTAACACTAAAAATTAGGAAAATCTTAAAATTCTCTATAGATTTTCTATTTTGCGCCGCCACCGAAATGGTTGTTAATTATTGAACAAGGTACTTAATATTTTAATTTAATAATTTTTATTAACAGTTAGTATGTATTCGTACTAATCAAAATAAAATCATCCGTTTGAATGCATTTTTCCGCTTTTCATACGATTTTCAATTTTGCTGCGTATTCATAAAAATCAGAAGGTAATTATTTCATACTTTTCAGTGCATTTATTTTTACTGGTTCCTAGTCGATCCTAGTTTCGAAGTCGGTTTAATTTTTTTTATAAAATGTTTTTTATTTTCATTATAAACATTAATTGAAAAAGAAAAGTTTATTAACAATAAAATGCACCAAATTAAAGAGCGATCAGATTTAAAAAAAAAAATTTCTTTTTGTTATGGTTGATCTGTTCTTTTAGGTTTGTTACAACAAGCAGTCACTGACAACCTGTCATACCAAACTCTCCTTTGATTTTTGTTTCAAATCGAACGGGAAAACCAACCAATCAAGTTTAGAATTAAAAGAACGGCGGCATGACAGTTAGTCCAAGGATGCTTGTTAAACAAACTTTTTGTTTTTCCACATACATTTCTATTTTTATTCAATTAATCATACGCTTTTAACGATGAATGTAATAGGCATTTATTCAGATTAAACGTTGGCGAAAACGAAAGTAAATCATGCGTTCTCTACATTAGATATTAGGTAAGTCTTATTATTGGTATCTTTGTTTAAAATAAATAGAAAGAATGCACGGAAGGATTTTTTTTTTTTTTTTTGGAGAGTTAACATTTCGCTTTGAAAGCCCTTAAGAGTTAGTATTACAAAGACAGGTAGGAAACAAATTCAAATTTCACCTGGAGGCAGCCTGAAGGTTGGGTAGGCAACCCATACCATCTGAATACAATGGGAAAGATCACTCCTTCGTGAGTTTGCTTTTGTTCTAAATGCACTCCTTTATTCTATTTTCTCTTCCCCCCCCCTCCACCCCTCCTCGGGCAAATGTAAATCCGATTGTGGTTTATCTTTCTCTTGTTTTTTTTTTTTTTATTTTTTTTTTTTGTCCCTACACCGCTCCCCTCTCAAACACAGAGTGTCCCCTCTCGCACGCGAATTAATCACGTCACTTAAACACAATGACCCTGCACCGTGCCGGTTCGTACAATAATCAACATCAGTATTCCCTGTCATTTAGATTATCCGATTCTATAAAATATATATATATATATATTTTAATCCTTTCTCTCTTTTACTTAATCCCTGGAGTGCTATCCTTAATGACTAAAAATATACTTCTAATACATTCCAACGGCAATTAATTATATAATGCAACATAATGTTAATAAAATATATCAATCATGCAACAACAATAAAACCAAATCAATACTCAATCCTGGCATATAAAATTAGAAATAAAAATATATTAAAATTTAATAAATCATTATATAAATAATTTATGCATAAAATAAATAGATAAATAAACAAATGGTTAAATAAATAACTTATGTACATGAATGTTCTCTCACCAGTCTTTAATTCAGCTACTCCCATACATGTGGTGATGTGGTGATGTATGTACTGTGGTGAAAAATAATAAGAAACCCGTGTTGGATTACGGCCGTTGCCCAATCTTTGGTCTCCAAATAAAATTATTTAAATAAAAAAGAAAATATATTGAACCAAAATAAATTCTAAATTTTTATACATTTTTTTTACAAAGGGATTTTTAAATATATAAATTTTTTGTGTAGCTGTCACTAACCAGATGGATAATGATTATTTCACATATTAAGGAATTGGTAAGAATGGGACAAATGATTGCAGGAGTAGGGCGATCGGCAAGATTACGAGCTGCAGATTCCATTTTTTGGACCCCAGAAGTCTTTATCGAGGGCTCATCATTAACCCCCGAACCGTAGGCCGATGCTAATATAATGGACTAAGTAAATATGAGCCTTTGCTGACCAAGTCTGACAGGGCGCAACTTACTCGTTAACGGTAATAAATGGACGTAGAGGGCTGCCTCACGAAGGAACATTAGTCGGACCATTAACTCTCCAATTTAGCCATTCATAAAGACAGCCTTTCTCTCATCGTGGTCGTGCGTGATTGCCCGCTAATCATCGCCGGTACTTGTCCAAACATTTGCCGAAAGTAGGTCTCGCTCTCAGCTCCTATTCGCTGTTAATTCTACCTTTAGGACCCGGCACGAAACCTGACTCCTACTAGCTTGTTTGATTCCGTTTGTTCATAACCACGAAACCAAGCGTGCCGACATATCTCGCTCCAGATCGGAGATAATCATAATTCAGACCCGAGTGCAAGATATGTTATTAATTTGCTATTTATTTACGTGTCTTGTATACCTTCCATTTCTGACTCATAAATAGTGAAACTCCTTGATGAATTAGAAAGGACTGTTACAGTTTTCCAGGAATTTAGTCGGCTTAATTATCATAAATTAGTTGTTATCTATTGTTTTAATTCTTCACGGACTCTTTAAAGAGTGACGAAATTCAATGAGCTGGTTGAATGCTTTCTTTTTAAGTGTACTATTTTATACATTTAAAAAGAAGGGTAAAGTAACGAGAAAAAAATAGATTCGAACTATGGGCCATGAGCATAGTCGTACACTGTGTTATTCACTGAGCCATCATAAGTTTATTTTTAATTATATTATAGGATAAACGCCCTATCTTTGCCTTTTGATGAATAAGTTTGCTTTTTTTTCTATTATTTATTTTCTGTAGGAGAGGAATTATGGTGCTCGATCCTTTGGTGAAATTATTCGAACAAAATATTAGTTTCAATAAAGCACTCAGATTAGATTTAACAAAGTGTTTAGCCAAGTATTCTTGGTAAATGGTACAGGTGATCAAACACTGCCAGCGGAAATCCGAATTTATCAAGCAATTTAGCAGAGGGTAAAAAAAAAAAAAAAAAAAAAAAAAAAATGGTTGATTATATTACGAGCCAGCTGTTCGTTTATTTTGGAGTAGATTTTTTTTTCCTCGCAGGTCCTACAAAAAAAGTTAATCTACTCTACGGTAAGAACCCAAGGTTTTTGTACCTGAATAACATCAGGACGGGATTATCTTACAGCACAATCGCCTCAGGTCAAAAGTATGACCTCTACCTCAAGTTCTTTTTAGCAGAAACGGTTCTTGACAGTGTAAAAAAAAATATAGCCCTGGGCCATTTGTTAAAATGTCAAATACAACAGGTGTTATAATATGTACAACATCAGGAGAGTACGCAGTACACGTTTCTATAATTTTATTTATATTAAAATTCCTAAAGATATTCATTCAAGATCTGAACAGTGCTGAAAAAAAAAATTCTGCCTTTGAAAAATGATACTAGAGGTCGTGACTTTATTCTTACATTCTTCCCTAACCTACTCCACCACCACAAAAAAAAAAAAAAAAAAAAAAAAATCAACGAAAAACAGAAACCCTCTTATGAATCCATGTACTAGCTTATTTCTGCATCGGAAAAGAAATACTTTTACTATACTGCCATACTCTAATATATTAGAGCTCTAAGGACTCATTCACTCACTAAACATATACGAAAATACAAAAAATAAAAAAATAAAAGAATAAAAAAAAAAATAAATAAAATTTAAACCTCGAAGAAGGAAAGAAAAATATAATAAGAAAAATTAAATAAAATTATAGTCTCACATTGATATATATTTACAACATATACATAAAAAATCCTTGGCTATGCCGTCCCTCGGATAAGAGGTAAAATGGAGGTTCCGAGCCTGTACGATGTCGTTAAAGATCCCTTTACTAATTATACTTTGATAGGTAAAATTCAGGACTCCCCACTGCAGTATCGTCTGATTAGTCTTAGTAGCATAAAAGGACGTTATACAAACAAACAATATATGCATCCAATTTGGGAAACTCCGATTTATGCTTTCCTGCCCACTCGTGGAAGGCATAGCAAGACTCTAGGAGATCCCAGTGCTTCCCTCCCAGCCATATAACTGCGAAAGCTGTTGGATCCCAAAGGGAATACGGTAATAAAGTGAGCTGTGAGGTCAGGTACTCATTAAGAATGTCTTCAACTATACAGGGTGACATGCTACTCGTGCGACAAACTTCACCAGTAGATTTTCCACCATACAATGAATAAAAAAGTCCATATTGACCATGGTCCGATTCTCAACCATTTCGGAATAATTTCGCTTTTTATCGATTTTGAAAGATATCACGACCTGGCATAGGAAAACCGCGATATCTTTAAATCTAAAACTTTCTCCGAAAACTGATAGCACCGCTGGAATCTACATTAATTGTTCAATAATAAAATGGTCATTTCAAAATTTTTGGGCCAATTCTCCGTGTTTTATTTCAGCCAGAACAATAAAATAAGTGAACAATTTTATAATTCGGAAAGTGTTTAACGTAATCCAGAGTTTCTAATTTTAGTTTCAGAAGGCAGCAAATTTGAGGGAAAATACCTCATTTAATAACGCTTCTAACGCACTCTTCATTTTTTGATTTGGTGTTTCTAAGACCAATATATGGATGACAAAAAGAGAAAAAATTATGGCTCAAGGATTGTTAATGTTTGAGAATTTTCATTTCAAATTTGAAAATAACTAATACAACCCACCTATATCTTTATAATAAATTTATTTTTAATCATTTTTTTTATGTTCAAATTGGAAGCCGTTCTCTGCAATACAAAACGTGCCCGTTTTCTCATACTCCCAACTGTCACACCAAAAGTGAGAAATCGAAGTTTTTCAGCAGCGGCGAAGATCCTTGCTCTCAAATTGTCTATGTTTGTCACTTCAGTGCGATAGACCAGTACCTTGAGATTTCCACAGACGAAATATTCCATGGGGTTGAGATCAAGAGATCTTGGTGGCCATAGAACTGTCCCAACACGGCCGATCTACGTTTCGAATGTTCTGTCAAATATGCCTGAACTGTTCTAGAGGAGTGAGGAGACGCACCATCGTGCTGAAAAATTATGTTTCTCTTCAATTGTAAAAGAAAGTCCTCCAGCAAGGTAGGCCACCTGTTTTCGATAAAATTTAAATAAATTGGGCCAGTTAATCTCGCCGGAAAATCTAAACAGGGTCCGATGAGAACATCTCCAATAACGCCTGAGGGAATACAGTTTTTCTCTTTTTGTCATCGATATCTTGGTCTTAGAAACAGCAAATTAAAAAATGAAGAGTGCGTTAGAAGCGTTATTAAATGAGGTATTTTCCCTCAAATTTGCTGCCTTCTGAAACTAAAATTAGAAACTCTGGATTACGTTAACACTTTCCCATTTATAAAATTTTTCACTTATTTTATTGTTCTGGCCGAAATAAAACACAAACAAATGGCCCAACAATTTTGAAATGGCCATTTTATTATTGAACAATTAATGTAGATTTCAACGGTGCTATCAGCTTTTCGGGGAAATTTTCAGATTTAAAGATATCACGATTTTCCGATGCCAGGTCGTGATATCTTTCAAAAATCGATAAAAAGCGATATTATTCCCAAATGGTTGAGAATCGGACCATGGTCAATATGAACTTTTTTATTCATTTTATGGTGGGGAATCTACTGGTGAAGTTTGTCGCACGAGTAGCACTGTATATAAAAATTTTCTCGTCTATTATTTTTTTCTCAATAAGCCTTTGAAGAATCACATTTTAATTTTTTCGACTGATTAGTATGTCTTCATTGGCATATATCCTGCGATACCAAACAATCTTTTATCTGACCATTATATCTGGGAAGTTCAGCTACAAATATATAGATATATATCAGTAGTATTGCCGTTTAGACGCGACCTATTGACAATAGCAACAAAAGACAATTTAGGTTTTATTTGCGCAATAAACAATAAACAAGAGGGACAGACAGAAGGATTAGCGATCGGAATGGTAGCTAATGCACTGGCTAGCACCGACAAACAGGACAACGGCTGTCCATCAATAGTACTCGCCTCTAGGACTCTCCATCCCTGTTTGTTTAAGGGCTCTTCGCTTGGCTCAATTAGGCCAAATATTTCTAGCTCCTGTCCCGATACAACTGCAGTGCACCGATAAAGCCTCTATTAACATCTGTAATAAAAATTAATATTGTAAAATATATAGACATACAGAATCTACGAAATAAAATACGAGTATATCATCCCTACAGTAATTTTTAGAGCAAAAAAAAAAACTTACAACTGTAAAGCCAAAAATCAGCTTATTTTCAAAAGGGCAATGTTTCGTATTTTTTCTATCAACGCCTTATTTTGTCATTAATTTAATCAGTGTATTATCGCTATGCGATTTCTAGACGTGGCCAATCTTCACTCCTGAGAGGGGAACATCCTATTTTCTCATGTTATTTGTTTTTCAGATTGAACAATGAACAATTATTATCGCACCTACAGCCGACTTGTTCTATTTCAAATTTTAAATAAACAACAGTATCTAAGATTAGATTTTGTCTTTAAAACGTTTAGCTTTTTACTATTCATGACATCCTTTCTCCTAATTAATACCGAGTTATTAATTATTATATATATATATATATAGAGAGAGAGAGAGAGAGAGAGTGGGAGAGGAATAACAATAAAACTGCCTCCTCCAGGGGACGTGAATAGATAAGCAGATAGATGAGATATGAATAAATATAAAATGGACTCGTGGATATGTAAATTGCTAGAGATTCCCAAATATAATTACCTAGCTATTCTGAAATAAGTCACACATGGTCAGGCTCCGAGCAGGTTACAAAAATTATAACTTTATAGCACATAAATCATTTGCCTTGAGCTTCACAGTCAAGAGATACACTAAGACTAATTGGCCCAGTCACTCGTTCCTTATACCTAGTCATAAAAGAAACCTTCTGGAAGGTTCGAGACCCTCGTGGAATCATCCAGGCCTTGAACTCCAACAATCAAGTCCCAAACCCACGCTCTGACGGTCCGCTCCAATCGCTAGTTGTTCCAACAAAAGGTTTGGGATTTTAAACCTTATGTTTTTTTTTTTTGTTCTTTTTTTTCATTTAACGTTTTAACGTTACAGTACTACTAATAATAATAGTTACGTAACTATGGCAGATTGGTAGACACCATAGCTTACGATTCAGTAGCGAATGAATTAGCAATGTAAACCTCACGAAATCCGCACATTCTTTTTATTTGGCAAAACGAATAATAGTATAATTGCAACAGAGTGCCCGCAGGCAATATTTCGATTCCCGACGCCATGTAACATTCCAAACGTCATGTAGCCGGAAGCAGGGAATCAGGAATTGTGAATAATTCACGCAGTTCCATTTGTGCAATTAGCAGCGGGCATGTGAAGCCCGTTTTTCGCTCGGACTATCTGAGAACATGCTTCATTTGCTAGTTACCGATGAAACATGTTTTGGGGAAAACAACAAGTTATGTAGCTCTGGGGCATATTTGATGAAAATCGGACGCCTTGTCGTGTTAACAGGGCTCATGGTCGGGAGTTTCAGTCAATATCTTGACAACGTGTTAAACGCCTGTTTCGAATTAATTGAATACATTACATCATATTTATCATGCATTTTTATCTGACTTTAATACTTTGGCTACCCATGTGTTTTAACACTATATTATAAGAATTATGACTGATTCAACTTATGTCTGCATGAGCAACATTCACATATTAAAAATAGTGATCATAAAAAACAAATTAAATGTATATGATGTATATGTATATGAATATGAATATGATGGTGGAAGAAAGTTGACCGTAGATATAATGAAGAGGAATTGGTTGGGGTGCGGTCAAAATAAGTAGTATAAATATGTGAGATTTACATATTTTATTGTAGGCTACGTTTCGACCCAAATTTTAGGTCATCATCAGGGAGATAGCGCTTCGGTCAGGTAAACATACCCCTACCTCCACACCAACATCCTCTCAGTATGAGTTTGACGTTCATCCATCACAGTGGTAAGTATGGTGAATATCCAATTTTCTTTGTTCCATATCTTTTTTCTTACCTTATCATACGTTTCCATAACCCATTGTCATATTGCCAAAACACTTAAAAAATCGTAGTAGTATCATATAATATGTATAATTTTTAATTTATATACCTCTAAATACCTTTAGTCTCACACCCTGATATATAGCTGTCATATTCAGTTTAATAATTTTTAAAACCCTTAAACTACATAAATCTTATGGTTATTCTTTAATCATAATGTATCCATAAAATATCTCACCTTCATTTAGTGATTTATCCTGCAATATTTTATTTTTATATTATCCATTTCATTTTTTACATTTTCAATTTATACCCAACCTTTTATTCTGTATAGTACATTCCATCTTTTTTACTTAGGCTTCATTGCTACAGACCATTGCAACCTACTTATATGCTCAACTAGAGTACAATATTACTTCAGATATGATATTTTAAGTTTTATTTCATTTTCATTTATTACTTTTATCATAGCCTCACTTTAATAAATGTAACTTTAAATTCTATTACAAAATTTTTTTTGTTTATTTTCATCTAATTTATGTATTTTTGTTTAATGTTTCACTTAAATTTAATATTTGTTTATATAATTTCTCTGATTGGTTGTTTTTTGGTTTTTCTAATTTAGCCCCGATGATGACCAAAAATTTGGGTCGAAACTTCGGCTACAATAAAATATGTAAATCTCACCTATTTGAGCTAATTATTTTGACCGAACCCCCAACCATTTCCTGTTGGAAATGTGTTTATATTTTGTTAAGGATTCTCTTGGTTTATATTTAAATACTATGGATATTTTTCAAAAATAAATTTAAGATATAAGAAACATATTGTGTTTATTCAACCTGCAGTGTTTTTACAACCAATTTAGATTATTGGAAGGAATTTCACGTAATTAACTATAAACTATCAACAGTTGTTGTGGTCCTATAACTATCAACAGTTCTTGTGGATAACTTAAATACGACTGTATTTCAATTTCATCCATAGGCCCTATTACACGCTGGTTGCCGAATTTGGTTCAAAGGCTTCGACGGGCTAAACAAAAAATGAACCAACATAATCACTCCACTCTTAAATCAGATAATCTTGGTAAAAAGAGAATAAAAGATTTTCAACATAGGACGCTCTAAAATGTAAAGATTATTTTAAAACTGCATAAGAAATAAGGCCTGAATGCATTCATTTTCTTAATTAGTAAGAGTAGTTAAGTGAGTAAAATATATATTTATCTTCGATTTCTGTCCTTTCGTTGCTTCATTTCTGCTTTTATTGATATAATAATATTGTGAATGGCATGTTTATTCATGAATGATCCGACGATGTGTAGCGGTAAGGTGTGCGTACACTTTTTATCCCCTCGGGGCCTGCTGAATGGGCTCCAGCTGATTAGCTTGAGGGCTGGAGGGTCCTCACAACAGCGCCCCACAATAGGCCGCTTAGGGCCGACGAAAAAAAAGTGGACGGAGGATCATCTAAATATTTCCGAGCCTTTGTAGTCTGTAATACTTGAAATTTATGATCCCTCACTTGCCGTCAGGTGGGGTCTTTTGTGCTTGTGAGGGTTCTTACCCCTCATCCTTCAATACAGGTCATTATATTTAGCTTGGGGAAGCTAGTCTCTTAGTTGTTATAATAGGATTAAAAAACAAAGCAGATAACACCCCCCCCCCCCCAAGAATAAATTCAAATAGTATATCAAGTATCCGATTATAAGCCAACTAAAGTACATTTTACTATATACAGCTATTCTACTATTTGGTACCTACGAACTCACTACAAACGGTTTCGTGACAGTTTATAATGACATCAAAATCGACTATTAATAAGAACAGAAAATTGTATCAGCGGATACTGTAACAACGCGGATACAGATACTGGATGCTGTAACTGTAAAAAGTACTCAAGCACAGCATATCAGATAGGATCTGTATCCGGCTAAGATTTTCCTACGGATATGAGTAGTGCCCATATCCGTCAGTACGGAGTACTTTCGGTATTGAGTTACATTTTAAAGGATAAAATGTAAATTGTTGCGAAAAGAATTTTAAATATTCACAGCCCTATAAATAGAAGTATCCGGAATTTTATCCGTAAAAATGTAACTAAATACCGAAAGTAATCACGGAGACTCGGTACCCGTGCTGACGGATATGAGTACCTTTCATCCGTAGCTGACGAAATATTGGAGAGAAATATTATATATAAATATATCCGTAGGAAAATATTGGAGGGATTCGAGTAAAGTATCCGAATACAAAAGTATCTTTAACTTATATCCGCCAGTCCTTTTTTACTGGTATAGTGCACAACACTGTCCAACCAGTATATAAGGCCGTAAATGTCCTGAATGAGAGTCCTTCTGTAAATTCCATTTTTAGCTAAAATTATGACAAGTAAGAGATAGCGCTGGGCATTTGATGTTCTTCATGCAACAAGTCTTATTTAACCGTTGTTGTAGACAGATAATCAATCCGCAGATAGACGCATTTCTCTTTTGAAAATTCGCAGAAATGTCTCCTTTACTATAACTGTATTAGTAACGACTGATGCCAACTTATAACTTCTTTTAATTGAGCATTCTTTTCAGTACGTCTATCAAAGATTGATTCTTTGGGAAAAATCAAACTTCTTTCTAGTAGAAGATATAGAGGGTCAGAGTACCTACAAAAGATATAGGTGGGACATCTTATAGGGGAGCGGGGTGGCCCACTGGTAAGGCAGTTGATTACTGTGCTCAAGGTCCCGAGTTCGAATCTGACATGTCTTAAGATATCTTTATTATTCGCCACAGTTCGTCTCGTGGGCCGAGAGAGACCCTCCTGGGGCAAACCCAGCCTCTATAAAGTGGGTACCCTTAATAGAAAAATTAAGGGGAAAAAACATGGCGGTTGAGCGTGATCACGGTCAAGTCACCTCCTAGCACGACCGCTGACCAAGAAACAGTACTCTTCCTTACATAGTACTGAAGCCAAGACCCTTCATGGGTTGTAGTGGTACAGGACATCTTTAGGAATCTTGTACCATTTTACGATATATTGTTTTGAAAATGTTTTAACTGATCTAACCTTATTTTCATATAAACGAAGTCTACAGATTTGAGGTACTTGTTTGTCCTAATTTGGTTGTTCCATTATGAAATTTATTGATTCCGACATTATTTCTTTCCATGGCATTGGTTTAATACATGAAATTTGTTTAAGAAAAAATATTTACCTTTGATTTAATATAAAAAATGTTGAAAAACACTTAATACTTAGTACCGCCACTGGAACAATAAGTAAAAAAGGACATTGACGTAGATACGTCAATATCTACATAGATATTTAGATATCTATATAGATATTTCATATGTACCCTTAGATACCGGGGAAGGTACGACTTGCTTTATACATTAAAAACATTCTTTAATTGTAACGTTAAATCGTTTAATAAGAAAAAGAAAAACATATAGTTTAGAATCCCCGCTTGTTGGACCAAACCAGTGTTTGGAACAAACCGTTAGAGCACGTGCATGTGTCTAGATTTTCAGAACCTTCCAGGACAGTTTTACGACTACATATAGGGAGCGAGTGAGTAGTTAGTTGGTCGAAGTCTGAGTCTTATTCTTTGTCTTGACTGTGAAACTCAAGCCATATGATTTGTGTGCTATAAAGTTATAATTTTTTTAACTGTTTGAATATGTATGTTGTTATAATTCTTTAGGCACTGATATTTTTATATATTGTTATATATTCGTTCAGTTAATATTTGTTAACCCACAGAAGTGTTACAATATTTAGCTTTGATTTAATATAAAAAGTGACGAAAAACACTTAATAGTACCGCAACAGGAACAATAAGTAGAAAAGGACATTGACGTAGATACGATATTTAGCCATCTGTATAGACAGTTCCCTTATACCCTTAGAAATAAGGGAAGGCACGACTTGCTTTATAGGTATATATTAAAAATCTGGTGCGAGCGCGCAACACACAACTTTCACTTACCAACTTACTTAGATAAGAAATTGACGTGTTTTGTTAAATATCATTTCCCAAAGTCACACATTCTTCTACATTCATATCTCATTTTTATTAATCGTTAAAGCCGTTTTTTAGTAAATAAAAAACCCCGTGAAAATGATACAAAATTTATTAAGTAAAGTCCCCCCTTCGGTTGATCAATTTTGGTGAAATGTTGGCTATCACATATTTGGCATATACATACATCAAATACCCAGTTTGGTCACAATCGTGAAAGCCGTTTTTGAGTAAATAAAAAAAGCACGTAAAAATGATACAAAATTTATTAAGTAAAGTGCCCCCTGCGGTTGATCAATTTTGATGAAATTTTTACAGTCATATCTCGGGCATATAAATACATCAAATACCAAGTTTGATCAAAATCGTTAAAGCCGATTTAGAGTAAATAAAAAAACACGTGAAAATGTTACAAAATTTATTAAGTAAAGTCCCCTCTTCGGTTAATCAATTTTGATGAAATTTATACAGTCATATTTCGGGCATATAAATAGATGAAATACTCAGTTTAATCAAAATCGTTAGAGCCGTTTTTGAGAAAATCGAAAAAAACCTAAAAAGTTATTATGTAAAGTACCCCCTCCCTTTAAGTAATTTTGATGAAATTTATGCTGTCACATCGCGGGCATATCCCTACACTAAATACCCAATTTCAGGATCGCACGGTTTATAGTTTTTGAGCTAGTCTGTTCACACACACACACACACACACACAGACACACAGACACACACACACACACACAGACCATTTCGCGGGACTTGGTCATTTCGACTCAGGGGACCCCAAAACGTGTATTTCCGTTGAAAACCGGAAGTCGAATTTTTTCACGATCGCAATACTTCCACTTACTATATATTTCATATATAGGTAAGTGAAAGTAAAAAATATATTTTAAAGGAGTAATCAAAAGCACCGAAAATCTTATTCCCCCCCCCCAAAAAAAAAAAATTCAGTTAGAACCTTATCAATCCAAGTTATCGAATCTCCTCTAGTTATAAAATGTAGTATAAGATTTAGTTAAGAACAGATTTAGTTCATGAGGTGTCAAAAGAAAAGGAAGTTCACCATGGGATAAACTACAACATATCACTGAATGATTGAAATTCACATGCAGCCTCCACCTTCCAATGCAAAAACCCTCCTCCCCCATGAACTTCCCACCGCATCCAATCGACAAAGCGGCGGATCGACCTAACCAGGAGATCCGGACCGCGCAAGCTGTTGGCCGAGACACGCTCTGTTGGCGGCCAATCAACTGCTTTTTATTAGCCTTCCAGCTCCAGCCACTCCCGGCTTTCCCTTTAACTCCAGGACCTGATAGCTAATCCACCCCCCTTATCCATAGCCCCATCGGCGGCTCTCTGTGAAGATGTAAACCAAACTTAGGGTTTAAAATGTTCTACCACACAAAAAAACCTGTAAATCTCATTACATCACAATGTGAGTAAGGGGCTAGTTACTTCGTAAGGAAGTTCAGTTTCTTAGTCACATGTGGGGATGTTTTAAAGATTATTCCCCCATCATTAATATTTTAAAAACAGTACTCACTTATAGACTATTGCCTATACAGTTTCCAAAAGATTACCCATTGCCCCTATCCCACTCGGGAGGAGGAGAAGGAAGAGGAGAGAGTTCTTCCTTAACATCAAATGCAAGAAAATTATAAAATTATCATAAATTATTAATATCAGTGTATCTGGTTATACTGTTCAAACAAAATCTTGACCAAAAGAACGATTTTTAAGATATTCTGCCAGAATAATCAAAGCAGCGTAATAACAAAACTTAATAGCTTAAACAGTCTATCTTTGCATTTCAAGAAGCTACATATCCAGACAACCATAAAATGATGTGGTAACCATACATAACATGATAACTTGTGCTTAAGCATGGCACTCCTTCCCCAATATGGTGTAAGGATATTTATTACAGGTTTTTAGTCATTGGTTAGTTAAGGATTGAATCAAGTGGACTATATTTTGCTCATGTGGTAGAGGTTGAATAATTTAGATTGAGGTTGACTAAACTCTTATAATAAATTTAATTATAAACTTTTTGCCATGTTACTCGCTTTGGGGTGTTTAAAAAAAAAAAAAAAATTCGTTCTCAAAGAGTTATTGTAATTTAAGAAGATTAATCCCTCATAATCATTATGATGGTAGGTTTTGGGTGGAGGAGGAGGTAGAATTACTAATTTGCTTCGAACTATTCAACGAATTTGACACACTAGCTTTCAACACGCTTATTTATTTAAACTTATCAATGTCAATAAACCCTCTTGGAAACAATCAAGTTTTCTCTTGATTAGTATTTGGATAATTAAAAAATCGGAGCACAATTTTTTTTCTGCTGCTTATATGTTAAATTACAAAATTAAAGTATGTAGGTGTCTAAACTTATCTGTTATATATACAACCTGCTCCTACAAATGTCTGGCTGACACAAATCAATTTATTGACATACATTACAAAATTTAACAAATATCAATTATTATCAATGAAAAAACTGACCAATTCCCCAAATCATCTACAGTTATCCACAAAGCTGTTGAAGAAGCGATCCTCTCAAAGAAGATACGTTTTGAAAATTATCCACGCTATTTCCCAGGTATGACTGTCGGACCTTAAGTAACCGTGTCCGCGGAGTTCCGGTCCGTTGGTCGCTGGAGGCTATGCAAGAACTTGCTGACATTTGACAAATCCCTGTGAAGCGAACCATTGAAATTCCCGAGTGAGTATTGCAGGAGATATTTTGTTATTCAAGAGTCGTTGTAGTGTTCTCAGAAAGCAAAGCTTCAATCGTTTGCTATTTTCAGCCTTGGAGTCCACCAACTTCGCAGAAGACGTAATTAATTATGTCCAAGCTGTTTACAAATAATTTAGCTTCGAAATTGATTCTTATAAAAGAAATGAAATTCCGAATGCATTACTCGAAATAGATAACTATAAATAAATACAAGTCATGTATTTTAATGATGAAAAGAAAAGTTAATTGGTTTCGGTACCTCTTGCATACAAAAAACTATTTGTGATAAATTAACTGATTATGCACAGTTAAAAAAAAAAGAAAAGAAATGCAAAATTACAACCCAGAAAGGTTCAGTTCCTTGTAAGGAAGGAGCGTTTATTGAAAAAAAAAAAAAAAAAAAAAGCCAAGCTTTTTTTTCCTTAATCAATTATTTCATTTAGATTGAGGTCACAGAAGCTGGGTGTGCCTTAAGAGGATGTCCCGATCTTAGAGATCTGTTATTTATGATAGATGGAACAGTATCGCAGCTGGTTTAGAATCAGTAATCTTGACAGTTGCACTGAGTCATACTCAGTGAGAAATTTTACCTCCCCTTTATATATTTTACCCTCTGAATTATATATTGAATGGAGTTCAAATTATATTTCAATATATGCTTGTTTTTTTTTCTATCTTCAGATTGTTACCGTGATAAGTAATGTCCTTATCGTTTGATATTTCTTCTTATCGTATTAGAAAATGAACGGTGAGGATTCAGGGGGGGGGGGAGAGAAATCTTGACCAGCTATGGCCCTGGCGACTGAGGTCGAAGAAACCCGCTGTTGCGGAAAAGAAGCTGATCTCGTGCGTGCGTTGGGTTGGTAAGTTAGTGGAGTGGCCGCCGTGTATCCTCCGGCTTTATTTTACTCCGCTAAGACCTCCTTCACCCGCTCGCGTGAGGACCGATGCTTTACAACCTTTGGTCGTTGCTTCGATTTACTGCGCTCCGGTCGTAACTACCGTCGCACGAATCCGGTGTTGTAGATTCAAATTAAAAAAAAAACAGCCTAGTGATATAAGTCAGCGAGTTATACCTTTATTTTTATTCTACAGCATCATATTTTCATTAACTTAAAACGAGAAGTAAATTATTTTGGAATCTTCTATAGATTAGACAAATCGTTTGTTTCTTTGTATAAACGTCACTTTATGCCACTAAGTCTAATCTAAATTTCCTAGGGACTAGGGAGTCCTAAATTTTGCTCGTATACTTAGGATAGGGGTCTTTATATACCTGGCATCGTACAGGCTCGGAACCTCCATTTTACGTCCTAACGAGGATTTTTAACACCCATTAAATAAAAAAATCCTAGGGTCACCTCGGGACGCGAACCCGCAACCTTTAGTATTGTAAGTTTCTATGCCAACCACTAATTTTTTAAATGTTTAATCCTTAAAATATGTTTAAGTTATGAGTTTAGATGAGAATATAAAAAAAGAGATTAAGAAAGGATAGGGGAATAGTGAATGGTTAGATTAATAAAAGGCGACTTTATGATATGATTTCGATAAGCTATATTAAAGGAGGATTTTATGTTGACTCTGAATAAACGGATAACTAACAAAGTTTTACCGTTTGAATGAAATTGTGTCAATATCCAGAATAACTTTAGTAATATTTTTTTATTTGTAGTTTCTTCAATATGAAGTTTTCCTCAATCAAATTCTTGCATTAATAGGTTTCTCCATCACTGCTGGTCCATCGTATCCTCCTCCGACAGTCCCCTACCAACCATACTCTATCCTTCCATCTAACTGACTTCCTTTTCCTCTTCTCCTTCTACCCTCTGCCTCCCAATCCATAATTATCTTTGGTATCCTCTCGTCGCCCATTCGTGTAACATGACCATACCATCTGAGTCTCCTCTCTTCCATCACTTCAAGGATATTCTTTTCTACTGTTAACCTTTCTTTCCTGGTGTCATTTCTTCATTCATCCTTTCAGCTGTAGATATCCTTGCTGCTCCTATATTAATATTAAAAGAATAAAACAAACGTTCCTAGGTTTCCTAAGTTCATATTCATGGAAAACGAATATTCATGGGGGAATATTCATGGAAGTTTATCTTATTGAAATGCACCGAGAAATCTCTTCTTGTTATCCTCACAAGGCGTATGCAAGTATAACTAAACGCTTTATTAATATAGACGGTGTTTTAATAGTTGTGCAAAGTATATAATTAATTATAAAGTGTAAATCACATAAATATTTATATGGGTGCTTCGATAATTTATTGACTATTTAATGCTCAGCTATATTATGATTAAGGAACGGCTCAACCACAGGAGATCCGATCCAGTGCCCTTCTTTCCCAATGGCATAATTTTAATTTACAGTGGCTATTTTACACAAGGCCTTGGGTATAATATTAATTATATACGCGGAGGTAGAAGGTATAGATTTAGCGGCGGCCAATCAGGGGCTAATAAATATTCAGGGGGCCTCGTTAATTTGTCCCTGGGAGTTGTCGGCGGGGTTTTTTCCCCGTGAGTGCCGTGTGTGTATGTAGCGCGGCGCCGGAGCGTGGTGTGTTAGGTCCTAACTGGTCGGGTCATTAAGCCCGGCCACTCAGCGGGGCGGGGGGTGCGAGCGAGAGGGAAGCGCTGCTCCACGTGGAGCCGCCGGCCAATGGGGGGGCGTCTGGCATCCCCACCACCGCACCTTCCTCCCCCCACCACCGCCGCTCGGCGCCATGATTTATGAAAGTTTCATGAGGGGGGCGATTTGCATTAAGACGTCCCCCTCCCCCCTCCGCAGGTCATTAGGATTCAAAACAAATAGCCGCGACCACTGACCCCGCCTATTTACTGTCGCGACATCTC
Source organism: Aelia acuminata (assembly GCA_911387785.2). Classification (NCBI taxonomy): domain Eukaryota; kingdom Metazoa; phylum Arthropoda; class Insecta; order Hemiptera; family Pentatomidae; genus Aelia; species Aelia acuminata. Next base: position 55,289,159 of record OU426984.1, read on the forward strand.
TCGCCGGTAGCGCGCCACTCCGGGAGCGGAGAGCCCTCTGTGTGCCATATTGACACTCAAAGCATTAGTCACCTCTCGAGTGCATGATAGTGGGTCATTCACGACCGCTCACTAAATTGGAAATTAATAACGTAATGCGGTTTAAATCTTGGAAAAGGTTAATTAGTACTTCAGTTAACTGAATCCGTATGAAGTTTAGACAATGAAATAATGTAAAATGTATGAAAAGTTCATCCAGGATATCGTAGCCAGCGCTACTTCAGCTTAAAATTTGTAAAAAGAAAAAAAATTGTTCTTTGAAAAATATGCAAAAATTGAATATGAAGAGTCATATGTCCCACCTGGTGGAACCTCCCACTTGGGGGTTTCATCCTCTCTGCCAGTGGGGTGGGGTTGGGGGGAGGCGCAAAGTGGTCCAACCAGGGAAAAAAACGAATAATTAATAAACGAAAGTGGCCCACACCTAATTTTTTCTTAGTTTTCGAATACTTAGAGACTTGTAGAATGGTAAGAATACATTTTTTTAACTAGATCAAAATAAAAATGTGTATGTGTATCAGTAAAATAGAACTTGTTAATTGTTGAAGAAAATAGTACTTTTCTACTAAAATAAAGAACTTTTTTTACTCTGTATAAAATTAACAGTAAAATATTCCCCAATATATCAGGAGTTTGTCATCTATACCTGAACTGTTATAGGCTATACATGTTTAAATAATATAAATAGTTAGCAAAAATAAGTATGATTTTTTGACATGGTTGGTTTATTAAATGATTGCATTATGGTCGGAATGGTGTAGGTAGTAGAGGAACTGTGGTAGAATTTTCATCGCCAACTTCGGCCAACTTTGGTATTTATAAAGATTTTTTTTTCGCTACGGTGCGAATCCGCTCGCTTCCTTCGTCAGACCCCACTCAGTGAGGACACGTCTGAACACTACGCAGAAGCAATAAAGTAGAAGTAAAAAAAAACTCTTGAAATGCTGCAGGGGACGAAACCAGGTATAAAAATGGAATTGGTTGAAAAGTGTGAAGAGACCCCCCTAGCTAAGGAAATGGATGCTCACGACCAATTATTTGTTACAAGCGACCCATACATTACAGATTTAAGTCCAGTATACAAGTATAAAAAGAAAAAATGGATTGTTGACTTAATTCCATGTCGCTAAAAAGTAATTATAATAGATATTAGTTTTTTTTCCCATTTTCAGCATTTTTGGACTACTATGGTCGGGGCGAAATCTTCAATGTATACGCGATTGTGGCGGGGAGGGAAGGGGAAGCAAAGCTTAGTAATTTTAATAAAGTTAAGTAAAATTGTGAGTTGAAAAGTAATTGTAGTGAATTACTTTAACATTAAAGCCATTGTTTTAATAGCAAAAATAAGAATAAGCTTTGGACATGAAACCAAAATAAGAAATTATAAAAATGTTATTATAAATTCATATTATATACATTTAAGGGGCTCAATGTCACTGTTCTGTGTAATTCTGAAACACTTTCATAAAGCGATTGAATATACTGAAAAATCAGTTAATTGCGGCAAGGTTGTTACTTTAATCTTGTATTGGTAACAATTAATGCACTCTATCAATGAGTGTCCTCCTTCTAAGAGCATTATCGAACATACGTAAAAGGGCCCCCTTTAGTCCCCTAAAGAATTTTCATATCTGCTTTACATATTTTATATTTTACAATATTGGTTATGAAACAAACTTAGTACGCTGAAGTAAAAATATTCTGAAAAAAAAAATAACTTCAGGCATTATGTTGCTGATCACGCCTTTCCAATTCATCAGTAAATTAATTATACTTAAATGAACACCACTATTTGCATATTCAGTAAAAATTACAAATCCCCTGAAAGTACATAACTTTATCTTTTAAAGGAAAGGAGAACCTAATGATATTTTCTAGAAAAGCCACACATTTATGGTGGTATTCGCAAAAGGCTTCCCAATGCTTTTAAAGCATCTCATTCCGATTTATGACCATGACTGGCTTCTCTGAATGCTCTTTCATTTTGCATATTCCCCATCGTTTTAAACGGTTACCAGTTTCAGTTTTGTTCTTGAAGCTAAAGATAAGTATGGAATCCTTATGTTATGGTTATGGTAATAACTATAAACCTAATATTTAGTGTTACATGTACAGGTAGATCGAAGTAGGATATTCGTTGATTCACGCTGACTAATGTTATGTCACTTCTGTGACAGGACTGACTATTAATACACTAAACTGGTTTAGATAGACCCCCCCCCCCCCCCCGGGATTGACATAACATTAGTTGAACAAAATGCATCAATGACTTTGATGCAAAGACAAATCCTATTGTGCAAAGTTCTGACTCTTAATACAATCTATACAATAAATGTTTGGAATGGGAATATTAGAAAAAAAGATGGCAGTTGGAGCCGATTATGACACTCACTAACCACAGCCCTAACTAGCCTCCGCCGTCTAGGGTTATTGAAGGCTGAAACATCTGCCGTCAACAGATGGCGTCCCATCTCTCCTACCGCTTATTTAACTTTAATGATTTTTCACCAATTTATTCCTGTTTTAAGTTTAAAATAATTAGTTGACTTTCTGCATTTCGCACTTATTCAAGAGCTTATCATAACACAATATATTCAAAAGCTTAAACTCAGTATCTATAACTTAGAACCTTAAAAATATTAAATAAGAGATGAAAAATAATACCTCTGATAACACTAACCAAAATTCCTTTGGTTTTGTTAGAAGATGCGTGTAATCATGATCTCGCCTAATTCCTATTGTTTACATGATTTGAGAACAATTGTGATAGGACATAATTGATGAACTTCAATGGAGTATAAATTAACGTTGGTCGACTATGACCGTTTTAAGTAGAAGAAAAAACCAAATAACTAAGCAAATTACGATTAAACAAGAAAGAAATTCTTTCATATTTCATAATATAAGAAACTCCTTCCAAAATAGCACGATCAGCGAGAGTATTAAATATCTTCCAAGCATTAGTAGATTCTTGGGTTGAAATTTGACCTGACAGTCCAATAATCACAGGTACACTGAGTAACTCTTCCGCTATATCGAGCGATCTGGGTTGTGAACAACGCATGGAGAGAAAGACCAATAGGTATCTGCATACTGGAACTTCTCAGTATATATTTATCTAAATGATCATAGAAGGCTAAGCCAGGTAACTCGAAGCCATCCAACACGGCAGGAGATGTGAAGAGTCCTCTCGACGACAAGCCTTGAAAATCTTTTATAGTGTAAAAGTAAATAAATATAATACATTAAGTTGAACTGTATATATCACATAAGACTTTCATATTTGATGTCACAATTTTACGAATTATATTCAAAGTTGCTATTTCACTGCTTCATAAACACAACGATCAGGCTCTCGATGAGTTAATTAACAGCTTTCCAAATTAGTATTTGAATTTGAATAAGTGTACTTAGCACAGGCATTCACTCTGCTTTACTGGTTGTTTGAGTCAGGCTAATGTGGAAATAAGGGGATTATAATGGCTATGGCCTGTTACGAAAGCGTTTGTAGTATACCTCGAGAAGGATTCGTAGTGTTTCATTTTGGAATGCTCTAATGGATCCAACAGTTCATGAAATAAGAATTATTTTGGTCAAGCTATTGCCTTATTACTTCTGTGCATGGCCTATTTTGGGTAGTTATGTGAACTTAATATAAACGAACTCCAACCGCGTCCTTTTCAGTCAAAAGGGGGTTTAATCAGCTTTATTCGATCCTAGCCTTCCAATACCGCTTGCTCTTCAGCAAAGATAGATAAGCCCGAGAAAAATAATCCCCAGTCTTTTTCAGTTGAGATCGGGGCTTCAATAAACGGAGCCGTATTGTCCAGGCCCAGAAGTAACATAGCAATACTAGTACTATTATTTTCAATACGATCTACGGTGCAACAGAAAAATTCAATGTTGATGGAGCTAACGAATAGAGAAAAATTTTAGAAAGTGATTCAACAAATTGTAAGGACCCTATTCTTCCCCATATGATACCAAGAAGTCCGACCCAACCGATGGAAAAAGAACAGGTGATAGTGGTTGGTTTGGAGCGTACACGAGAAATTAGCAGACACGCTATCCCGCTCACCTGCTCATACATATACGGTCACAATTTTTATCGATCCATCGAGATAAGTGGTTGTGCTACTATGTGTCAACCTTAATAGCCTTGTCCGGTCTCATATTTCACATAGTGGTGAAGAGTTTACTCGTAAACATACTTCTAGGTTTCCTCTATTCACAGTGTATTTCATTTTTTTAATTTGTATTTATTTTTTTTTACAATTTCTATACGGTTTCAATCAGTTGTTCAATTGGCTAAACTAACAAAGAAAGGCGACCGGTTTTAACCAATTTCAAAGCCCTAATTGTATGTAACGTAAAATGTACGGAAAGCTACACAAATAATGTTAATTAGGTAAAAAATACCCCGATCATCATTTATTCAAACATACACCGTTTAAATCATTTCTTTATTTATTTTTTGGTATTTATTACTTTTTTTTTTTTTTTGCCTACTGTGGTAAGCCAGATCTGATTAAAGACTAACAAGTAACATATTTATGTTAATGTACATACTTATAAGGCTGTTGGTGTAGCAACCTGGCAAGCAGGTTTGTATGTAAAGCAGTACTGGTTTCGCAATGAGTTTAGCGCATTCACATTCCGATTGGACAGCTTGACTGAAATGAATATTAATAAACAGCATACACAAAAAACATCTATTATCGATCACATCATCATTTTAGACGCTAATTTATACATTTCTGATCCTTATTAATTCAAATTAATGTTAACTAATTAATGCTGTGAACACCTTTCAAAACAAATTCTTTTCTTTTTTTTCAGAAGTAAATGTAACAATAATATTCTTCTCTCGATATATTTAATTGCTTCGAGCAATTTGTAGTGCGTTTGTTAGTAATGAACGGGTGGTTGAATCAGTATTTATCGATATCCTGAATGATATTTTTGTACTATTTATAAAATTTTCAAAATTCCTGATGGCTCACAGTAGTATATTGAAACCCTCAATAATTGGCACACGGGTTTAATTTGTGTCTTCTATATTTTTAAAATATTTGGCAGTCCTCCAAACAAAATCGGATGTTTGCATTTAAAAGATTTCTCATCTTTGATTAGAAAAAAAATAATATTACCGTGTTCTCCCTGTTACCATTAAAACAAAAAAAAAAAACTAAACATTCATTTTAACGCATTTCTGAAACATACTTCAATGAGAATTTATTTATGATGGATATTCAGGAAAAAAATTCAGCTCTTTTTACAAAATTTAATGAAAATCAGGAATTTACTCAAGAGATGAAAAAATCAATGTTGATTATTGCAAAAATGCAAAAATTGGTCGGCGGGGGAGGGGGTTTCAATTTAACAATAATTTTTGTATTTCTCGCAAGATGTAGCCTTATCCTCTCCTTGCTATCCCACTCTAAAATGGTCGTTTAACTTGATAAAAACTATTATTTATGAATATTTTGGTTTCGAAATTCCTTGCATAAGACCTAAAGATTAATAGAAAATTGTGTGGGTGCAATATTTGTTGTAGTTTCCCTTAGAATAGGATCACCTACAGCTTTCTTTTAAGCATATTTTTTAAAACCTTTTCCTTTATTCTTACAATGGGATACAACAGGGTGTTTAGGGAAATGCGGGAATCACATGGGAATTTTCGTCGGCGTGAAATATGCAGGAGTTAAACGGGAATGCGTAATATAGGACCTAGAATGTGGATTCTGCTCAACTACATTCTTAGCATGTTATCAAATTATATCGGTTGATCCCTTTTTGTAAGTATTCGATACGAAGTAGAATTGTGACTACGTTGTGACGTAATATACTAGCCTTTTACCGTCAAATAGAGACGGGTTACGATATGCAAAACATCGATGTTTGTCACTCATGATTGTGTATTCAGTGAAAACTGATGGTTGATATACATCGGAAGGGGAAAAAATCAATGTTGTGAAACATCCGAACGCACTGAAACAATGTGTTCTTTCTTTTCAAATAGGGTGAAAAACGAATGATATTATAGAAACGATTAAGAGATAAAGGATAGGAGCGACATCGAAAATATAAGTTTTTTTTCATTTTCACTAAAACCCTCTATAATAATATCTTACGAGCATTTAACTTAGTTACCCCGTCCTGAACTTTTTTTTTTCAGACTTAATAATAATCGACTACAGGCTCCTCCATAGGACCTCCATTTTATGTCCTATCCGAGGGACGGCATGGCTAAACTCCCATTAAAAAATCCTAAGGCTGCGGGCGCGAACCCACGTCCTTTAGTTTTGTAGGTTGCCATGCTAACCACTACACCACAGGTGACCCCTCTCGAAATCTCCTTCTTTGTCGGTAAAATAAAAAACCCGAATCTTAAGTAATTATAATATTCATACACATTAATATGATAGAAATTTATAACACTAAATCAATGTTCTTACGAGTATCTTGTATACTTTTCAATACATTAATTCAGAATTAATATTATTTTCTCTCGAGTGATATATTGGAATTTGAGAAGCTATACACTCTACTTTTGGCGAGGATGTAATTTTGAGCCCCAGCCATAAATAAAAATTTCAGGTAACCCATTGTGGGACTACTTTAGCAAGTGCGTCTTGGGCTATATTTATTTGGCAATAAATAAAAGCAATATGGCTATTTTTTGTTAAAATTTTGTTTTCGTTGAATCGATTTAAGAATAAATACGGGAACCTATTGTTTAGAATCGTTCCCCATGCCTCTGTATATTGAGTGGGTATACATGACTTTATTTTTTTGGAGAAAATGATCCGAACAATTAAAAAAAATCTCCTGTCTGTTCGTTAAGCCTTCATTATTATTAATTAAAAGTGGAACTTGAGTGTGTTTTTTTAAACATAATGTTTTACTTTTTATCTAATGTAATAGCATATTTTGTCAGAAATAATACTTTATATAATGAGTATTAAAAATGTTTTGACCGGACGGGACTCGAATCAGCCCTGGATGAGAGTCGATGTGAGTTAACTAATTCCTGAAGGGGTGGGGGTGCGATAATCCCCGCTAGGGCGCACCTGCGGCAGATGGGCCAGCGATGAACTCGTCCCATTAATATCTATTTAGCCTCGGAAGCCGGATTTAGTCCCTACCCGACATCTGGTAGTCTTCGCCGAAATTATCCTCCCGGGGTAGAGAGATTGCGTCCGGTTAGAAAGTATGGGGGTCTCAATTTTCCCCCTTTTTATTTTTAAATATTCCTAATGAGATGTTTAAGGACAAAACAATCTCTACCTCATTCTGCCATATTGAGTCAGCTAAAACCCCTACAGAGAAATCAAATTTCCTTATAACAACAAATTATGTTGTTAGGGGGGAGGGGTAGCCAATAAAGAAAAACACAACTGAAATAATCTTCATAAAAAATAATCACTCCATCCAAAGGCCTTGCTTTGGGGTATTATCCCATAAGGATGAAAAAATTATTAGAACAAAATAGGAAAGCTTAAGAATAAATATTAATTTATAATTATTAGTGAAATTATAGTAGATTAATCATATTTTTCTTGAGATATAATTTCCATAATTTTTTTTATTTCAAAGGAAATCAAATGATCATTTAGGGTATTGTGTCCATGAAAGACCAAAGTGTTCTTTTGTTAATAATGTTTTTCCGCTTTTTGTGAGAATTAGCTTTTTTTATTGTAAATGATGGCTCCTTCGTTGAATTCTATTAAGTAATATATGAGAAATGGAAATTGAAAAAACCTTATAGTTAAAAAATGTATATTAATTTAAAAATTAAAAGATTTTGTTACTTCCCTGTTTATGGCGTTTATCCATTTTTACTTTCGCGAACTGTATTATTATTATTAATATTTACTGTCCAACTGTATTATTAATAATATTAAAAAAAAATCTTAACTCTCCCTACCTCAACAGAATACAATAGGGCCTTCATTTTCTAAAATTCAACCCAAGCTTTCAATATTCAAAAGTAAAGTTCCAATTTAATATCTCATCGTGAAAAAAAAAATAAAAGATTATGTGGTCTCTTATTGATGAAACGCCATTGAAAAAAAAAAATCATGCCTACTTCGTCAAAGAAAGGAGGGAGATAAGTGACATCGTGTGATTCGCTGTGACCAAATTTAAAATAAACTTTACAAAGATGAACTGGAAGTTAAGCGCTAGTACATGACTCACTCTGGCATTTCTAAAGAACCAAGACAAGAATGACAAGTTGGCCTCTGAGCCTACAGTAGGTTCTATTTAATATAAAAATATAAGGACCAGTGGAAAGCTGATGATTCCACACTTTGTCGAAAATAAAATTTTGTGGGCAACCAATGGCTAATGACGTGAAGTAAAAACACCTAGAAAAACACGTTTACACTAAAAATCAATTTTGAAAATTCACTGCACAGCGGGAGAACCATAAGAGTCTAGCTTTCGCGAGGAAAAACCTGATCCTAAGTAATCCTATTAAAGCAACACCTTACAAAATTTCTATTATTTTACAGTCATAGATAAATGCCACCGAAAATTACATCGAAATTTATTTTAATAACGAGGAAGACCATTTTTATATATATATGTCTTATAATGAAATGTTTACTAATACATTTTTATTCTTCCTCTGTTTAAATAGGCCGCCGTATAAACCCATAAAAAGTATTAATCATAAAAATTGTTCATAAAAAAAAAGCTTTAGTAATAAAAATCAAGGTTCAGTCTTTATAAAAGTCTAAATCAGTAAATGGAGCTACATCGTTATTTTATTTCAAACAAAAACTTTTATCAATTTAAACTACCCTTCAACCATGAATTTAGTTATATGGTCACCGGGTTATATAGACACATAGTTATATGGACACACAATTAATTCAGTTATTTAGAAACTAGGAGATAATCTGGGGCTGAGAGTGATTAGGGGATGCTATTTAGAGTTGGGTTTAGCAGGTGTATTAGCGGGGTAGCGTAGGCAGCATTTGTTAGCCAATGTCTTGGTGAATAATGTATAGGGGGTGAGTGGGGAAAAGGGGGTGGTGTATAGTGGGGGGGCAAGAGATGTATTATTTATAGCGCTCTCTGTATTCAAAGCCGCGGCCGACACCCGCTCCTGCCTGTCATTATCAATTCAGCTCCGTGGAAAATCGTTTTAATTACCCATCAAAGCCACGCCCTTGCCCCTCATCCTCAGCCAATTAGTCAACGGTTCCTCTTTGGGTCTACCGGCTCCTCCAAGAACATCTGGAGTACAGAAAGAAGCGTTACTATGGTAGGGGTTGGCCAAAAACATATTGCATACAACGTTCCGGCACACAAGCAGGTCTTTATCGGGGCTAAAGAAATAAAAAATAAACTATACGAAGGGTAATGGGGAATAACCACGGTAGTCCAATCTGCGAAAAATGAAATATAAAGTTTATGGTCCCCTTTACACATTTTCCAAAAGTTAAATGAGTTTTACAAAACATACTCCTCTAGCCCAGATAACTGTTTACCACTGTACAAAATTTCCAAAACCAAATAGTAGCTATTAATGCACCTGATATAACAAAACATCACCAAACTGCTCATTTTTGGCGGGAAAAACCACTGTAGTCCATTGTATATTTGTTTGTGACCTGGAAACTATTGTTACTTTTTTGGGTAAACAAATAAAACAATAATACTTTAAATAAAAAATCTGGTGCGATGCACGCAACACACAACTTTCACTTACGAATTTACTTAGATTAGAAATCGACATGTTTCGATAATTTTTAAACGCCATTCACACATTTTTCCACATTTATATGCTTTTATTTGTATATCTCCATAAGTTATAGAGTATGTATAGCAAAATTTGGAAGTTCAGAACTCATTGATTCATTGTTGCTTATATATTTTTTTAAGGGACCTAATTTTTTACTGCTTGCTTGTCTTTTACTACGAGTTGCTTTTTGTAAATATATCGTGAAGGTGAATCGATATCTGCATTTACGTCACGTTGTAAAGTTTGTCTCTAATGCCTTTCTGGAAATCGAGAACGATTACTGTTCCTCTAAAATCGCTTTATATTGCGGAAATTTATTATGGAACAAAATTTTCTAGACTAAAATATAATTAATTATAGACTATTACCTTTTACAATATTTTTGCACACCCTCGATGCTTTAAAAAATTTAAGCATCACGTATTTACTTTTGCCTACTAAGTAAAATAAATGTTTTTATTAATAAATAAAAGTTTTTATATTCATAATAAGGTTAAAAAAATTTTGTCTGTCACATTGCGGGTCATGTCACATGTCACATTAAATATCGAGTTTAATCAAAAAAATCTGGTGCGTGCGCGCAACACACAACTTTCACTTACCAACTTACTTAGATTAGAAATTGACGTGTTTTGCTAATTATCATTTCCCAAAGTCACACATTTTTCTACATTCATATCTTATTTTTGTTAATCGTTAAAGCCGTTTTTGAGTAAATAAAAAACCCGTGAAAATGATACAAAATTTATTAAGTGAAGTCCCCCCTCCCGTAGACCAATTTTGATGAAATTTTTACAGTCATATCTCGGGCATATAAATACATCAAATACCAAGTTTGATCAAAATCGTTAAAACCGTTTTTGAGTAAATAAAAAAAACATGTGAAAATGGTACAAAATTTATTAAGTGAAGTCCCCCCTCCCGTAGACCAATTTTGATGAAATTTTTACAGTCATATCTCGGGCATATAAATACATCAAATACCAAGTTTGATCAAAATCGTTAAAACCGTTTTTGAGTAAATAAAAAAAACATGTGAAAATGGTACAAAATTTATTAAGTAAAGTCCCCCCTCTCGTAGATCAATTTTGATGAAATTTTTACAGTCACATCTCGGGCATATAAATACTTCAAATACCAAGTTTGATCAAAATCGTTAAAACCGTTTTTGGGTAAATAAAAAAAACACGTGAAAATGTTACAAAATTTATGAAGTAAAGTCCCCCCTCCGGTTAATCAATTTTGATGAAATTTTTACAGTCATATTTCGGGCATATTAGTACATCAAATACTCAATTTAATCAAAATCGTTAGAGCCGTTTTTGAGAAAATCGAAAAAAACCTAAAAAGTTATTAAGTAAAGTACCCCCTCCCTTTAAGTAATTTTGATGATATTTATGCTGTCACATCGCGGGCATATACCTACACTAAATACCCAATTTCAGGATCGCACGGTTTATAGTTTTTGAGCTAGTCTGTTCACACACACACACACAGACACACACACACACACACACACAGACCATTTCGCGGGACTTGGTCATTTCGACTCAGGGGACCCCAAAACGTGTATTTCCGTTGAAAACCGGAAGTCGAAATTTTTCACGATCGCAATACTTCCACTTACTATATATTTCATATATAGGTAAGTGAAAGTAAAAATTACAGCCGTTTTTGAATAAATAAAAAAAACACGTGGAAATAAGAAAACATTTCATAAGTAAAGTGCCCCCTCCGTTTGATCAATTTTTGATGAAATTTTGACTCTCTCATCCCGGGCATATTTATACACCAAATACCTAGTTTAATCAAAATCATTAGAGCCGTTTTTGAGAAAATCGAGAAAAACCTAAAAATTAGACTAAATTCTTTAAATAAAGTACTCTCTCCGTTTTACCAATTTTCATGAAATTTTTCCTGTCACATCGCGGGCATATACATACACCAAATTCCCAATTTCAGTTTTGTTCATCTTATAGTTTTTGAGCTAATCTGTCACACACACAGACTGACACACGGACACACAGACCATTTCGCGGGACTTGGTTATTTCGACTCAGGGGACCCCAAAACGTGTATTTCCGTTGAAAACCGGAAGTCGGAATTTTTCACGATCGTAATACTTCCACTTACTATACATTTCATATATAGGTAAGTGAAAGTAAAAACTAAATGTAGAGTTGCTGGTATATTTTTGTCTGTAGATATATGGAAAACCATGTGATCTTGAATGACCCTATCGCGTCACATGAAATATTTTCAATTTTTTTTTTTTCGATTGGAGGGGATTGAACTAAAATATGAGTCACCCTAAAAGCGATAACATATTAACTGTTCGATCGCATAATTTTTTTTCTTTCCTTCCCCAGTCCAACAGTTCCATTCAATTCTATATTTGAACGTCCTCTTTTCATGAAATAGTTGCCGCCCCCCTCCCCTCGTTTCTCGAAAGAGAGCAGAACACATTGTTCAGGCCCCTGACAAAGCGGTACAAATAAAATAAAAAAAAAAGAAGAAGAAAAGAACCGAGAGAAAATACTCGAGCTATTAGATTGTTGGCCAAGTTCCAAGCGACCCCAAAGTGTTTCCAAGAGACTATTAACTGACTGCAGTTCCTTGTAAAGAGGGACCGGGAGGAGAGAAAACATTCTGAGATAGATACTACACAGCCGGGAACAGATTTGAGCTGCTCCAAGGATAAATCACTCCCTCCCGAGAATACCCGACCACTTCTATAAATATTGATCTCTATACACCAGCTCCTTTCCTTTTCTTTTCTCCCTGTGTAAGCAAGCTGCCTTTGATTGAGTCAACAAATTACAACACGCGCAGGGAATGGCTGTTTATGCCGAGGGAGACGTCTTTTTTTTTTTTTTCCTCGTTAAAAATATTTTAATATCTTCCATTTCAAGGAATAATTAATTTAAAAAAAAAATCATGATGCGTAAATCAGATAAACTGTAGCACAAAAACTATATAAGGTCTCAGTGGGTATACTAAGCGAAGTACACTTTCTATACCTAAGGTAGTGATGATTTGACTTTCACGCGCACTCGCCAGGTTATTCCATTTTATTAAGATTTATTACTCTATTGCCAAATAAATGTTTTCCAAGCATTTATGTGCACAAGCACAATACTTTACTCATAAAGATACTCTGCTTCCATCCATGAAGGGTAATTCCACGTCAATTCAACTTAGTCTTGAGCCTCACCATTTCAGATTTTCATGAAATTTGGTATATGTGTGGTATATGTGTACTATTTGTATCTACTATAACGATTGTGAAATATTACTGAGATATGTCAACCCGTTTTTGAATGATTAGTCTCTAAAGCCCTCAAAAATAGGTCCAGAAACAGACAAAATCATGATTAAAAATAGCTGTAGATGTTTTCCAAATTTGACTAGGACTATGAGATTGGTGTCTTTTAACAACGCATTCCATGCCATTTCGCATTTCGCATTTCAATGCCACACAGCAATGTATAGGTTGGTACTACAGAAATTTTCTTAAATCCAAGTTTAAAATTATAATTTCAATTTTCTTAAAAAGGGCATCTTTTAAATGTTTTATATTTTTTGTAAAAAATAGGTAGTAGTATATCTATTCATACAACAAAATATAAAAGTGGGATAAAAGTTTCTTCATTAAGAAAAATTAAAAAGTGGTGATAAAATTTCATAAATATAGCATATTATGATTAAAAATAGCTGCAGATGTTTTCCAAATTTGACTAGGACTATGAAATTGGTGTCTTTTAACAGCGCATTCCATGCCATTCCGGAAGATACACAGCAATGTATAGGTTGGTACTAAAGAAATTTTCTTAAATCCAAGTTTAAAATTTTAATTTCAATTGTGTCAAAAAGGGCATCTTTTTTTATTTCAGTATTGTTACTTATCACTCTGCTTTGAGGGTTAAAGGTTGTCTACATATCTCTGACCCGTCTATTCCTATGCGGTTTTTCCATTTTCCTTTAACAACTTTTTATTTTAGATATATAAAATTTATTGTTTCCCTTTTGAATATTATACAAGCATATTTTATACTTAAAAAATGAGTTTTATTTTTTCTTCTTCAGGTAATCATCGAATTATTTCATAATTTATATTTATGTCAGTAATATAGCACACGCCTTATTTGTGCAATATCAGGGATTTTTGGTTTTTGAAGCATGTTTTTCAAATACAAACGTGATTTTATTATTGAAGTGACATGTAATATACAATATTAACTACAGTATATGATCCATTTTTACAGGCTAGAAAAAAAGAAATAAAAACTTGACCTTGAATTGTTTTAAATATTTTTCAATAATTGACTTTACTGCATGATTAATAACTATTTGTATGTGGTCTAGATATTTAAATGAGGAGAAACATCAAATAATTGGGAAAGAAACACATTCGTTTTGAGATTTAGAATTTAAAGGTCAGTGAAAAGTATTTTTATTTGTATAAAGATTAACTTACCTTTTGAAATTCTTATAAGCGAATGATAATTAAAACAACAAATTTTATGAAGAGGAGACAATATCTTTTAGTCAAAGATTACAAATAAAAAATGAATAGTTAACCTATTCAAAATTTAGAAAACTAAAATTTATATGTTAATTCATTGACCATTATTTAGATACTATTTTTTTATATTATAAAGAAGTAAAACTTTGGCATTTTGTTATTATGAATTAAAGTATTAAAATTAGATAGGTAAAAAAATAGCTAATAACATGCACTCAGAAATGAATCAATTTAATAAAAAAAGATGTATAAATCATTAGGAGAAATTAGTAATAACTGTAGAAAAAAAAGAAAAAAAAACTAAAAAGCCTTATTAGTAAGAATTGGAGAAACGAAAAAATAAACATTTTTTTTTAATGAATAAACAAAGTTTCAATAAAATATGCCTTAGTTATGCTTCATGTTTATAAATACTCTTATTTCCATGACGCAATTTTAAATTTTATTTCATTATTTTTTTTTTATTAAGACCATATATCTTAATAAGTTTTATATAATAGTGATGTCATACTATCAATGTTATCAGTATAGTTTATAAAATTATTGGACATGAACTATCTGTACTATCGACAGTATTTATTGGCGTCAAATTCCTCCTTATCAAAGATGTGATGACCTGGGGAATTCTTACCAGGGCGATAGACGAAGGAGGGATTAAAAAAAAATTTGAGGTTTTCGATAGTATTATCCACAGTTTTACATGACTATTATGTAATAATAATCTATATCGATACCATGATACACCGTATTCCCCTACATCTAAAAAATGATATCAATGCTATCAGACGGAGTAGCTTAGTGAAAGGTGTAAATTTCACCCTCTTAATTTCACTAATCTTCAAGGATTAATACTTGATTAAAAATAAATCTATATAAATATAGATGAAATTCTGTTTGTTTCTTCTTTATACAAATCCATACCGTTTGTCCTAAATTCTCCAAATTTCGCTCAATGATTCTTTGATACCAGGTGCGAACACCTGTCCATATTAAAATTGCATAACTTCAGCCGATCTTCAGCTGATATTCTTTATTGTTATAAAAATCGTAATGATCTCGCTTTACAATGTTATTTTACGAAATCGACCGTTTCATTAGAAAAATGAAATTCCCCGGGTGAAACCGGGATATACAGTTATAATCTTTGTAAATAAAGATGAAATTCTGTTTTTTCTTTATAGAAATCCATAACGTTTGTCCAAAATTCTCCAAATTTTGCTCAGTGGTTCTTTCATAACAGGTACGAACACCTGTCCATATTAAAATTGCTTAACTTCAGTCAATCACTGGGTATATACTTTATTGTTATAAAAATCGTTTTGACCTCGCTTTACGCTTTGGTTTTTACGAAATAAACGTCTCACTTTATAAATTTTATAGATTTAAAAAATGAAATTCTCCGGGTGAAACCGGTATATACAGCTAGTAATTTATATGATAACAAATGTGATAGTTTTGTGTTTATTAGCAACAATATAACATTGTTGATTACACACTGGCAACTATTTAGTTGCAGTTTGGAGGGTAATCCGCCCAACAAGGGAAGAACACAATGCGCCTTGGGATATGTGCTGGTAAGGGGGGACGGTTTGGGCCTAACTCGGTTAAATTAGCAATGTGGGACCGAGATTGGAGGGGGGTGTATTGTTAGCCCTTGGGGGTTCGAGCCCCCCCGCGGTGCCTTTGTCGTTCCTCAATAGGGGGGAGGGCGGCTTCCTCGGGTCACGAGTGGAATTTATGTGGGGCCGTCTTTTCATCTGAGTCGGCTCGGCTCTATAAGGCCTTCGTCGCAACACCTGTTCCCTATACGGCTCCATTAGTCACAGGGAGGAGTGAATGAGTTCAATGGAACGGGTGATGGTATGAAACTGGGAGTGTGCACTCCTAATGCGGATTAAAAAAAAAAAGGTAACGAAAGTAGTGTGAGCGTTAAGAGTGGAATCTGTACCTTTCCACATTTTTCAGCACTATAATATTTTGAATTCATGACAGAACAGAACAGCTTTCTTTACATCATTTATAATATAAGAACAAAATGGCTAGTTGCCTAATTTCTGTATGAAGATCTAATATAATCAATCAAAAGTGTCACTTCAGAAATAAGGAAGACGCTTTTTTTTTTTTTTTTTTTTTTTTTTTTTTTTTTTTTTTTTTTTTTTTTTTTTTTTTTTTTTTTTTTTTTATGAAAGTTCTATAAAGATTATATATAAATTTTTATGAAAGTTACGTCACCGTTGCACATATAAATTAGGTAATAGAAGCTGTGTTTATGAAGAAGGTTTTACGGCCAGAAATAAAAATTAATTAATATTAAGTGGTAACGGCTATGAAGTAATGATGGGGGTTTATTGCCCCATTGGAATCGGTGCCCTCGGCCATAAAACGCCTCACTGCATAAAGCTTCCCTCCTCAAGCTATAAGCAATAAACTTTACTGCTCCGGTGCAACTGGTGTGCGATCAATTTTACCGAAACAAAATCCTTGTTCGGATAGGCCACCGCATTTGATTGATTTTGAGGAATAGCCATTGTTAAAAAATAAAATAAAATAATAATCCTACACAATTTATTACATTTAAAAATCCGTATAACGTTCATAACAGTGACCTGCACCCAATTAATGTAATATCATACTGAGTATTAAAATTGATAGGCTTTATAGAGGAAAGTTACAAAAAGTAGCTTTATCCTTCAGTAGAAAGGTAAAAACCTGGAGACCTGGGGTACCTACTGAACCTTTCCTTGATATCTCAGGACTTGAGATTTCAGTGGAGGTAACATTTTCTTTTATATAAGTTAAAAGCCAGCAAATTAAAACATTTGGTATGTCCAATAATCTTTAAAATAATATTACAATACCACCAATTCTTGTTTATTTAATTTTAAAATGGGAAAATTGAAGCTAAAGTCTGTGGTTTAAGTCCTTTTGTCGTTGCAGGGAAATCGATCAGAGAACTGGAAAATGGAATTGTTCTACAATTCTCATCGAACATTGGTAACAATGGGAGCCTGTTTAGAAATATTTAATGCAAATGTATTGTATGGAACGTGAGAAACTTATGGACAAATCCTCAAATCTGAATTTGATGAACGATCGAATGTGTTATGTAGGACGCATGGACTTCATTGTAAATTGACAAATCTTTCTGACGTTCTTTTAAAACCAATGTTTAAAAATTAATAAAAAAAAGGCTATCTGTTAATAGTGTGGAGGAATCAGAGTGGATAAAATCGTGATAAAACGTTTACAATGAAATATGCTATTTAAAAAGGAACCAAGGAGTCACCTGTAGTGTAGTGGTTAGCATAGAAACTTACAATAGGATTTTTAATGGGAGTAAAAAATCCTCGTCTATGCCGTCCCTCGGATAGGAAGTAAAATGGAGGTACTGAGCCTGTACGATGTCAGGTATTCGTTAAAGATCCATATCTTAGGATACCTGGATAGCCAAAATTTTGGACTCCCACTGTAGCATCGTCCGATTAGCCTTAGTGGCATAATGTGACGTTAGAACAAAGAAACAAACAAAAAGGGACCAATTCAGACCGATTTAATTCAATACTGTGGAATCACAGGAATCTAAATTTCACTAGAGCGAACGCTTCTGGAAGGCACCACGAGTGTGGTGCAATGATTTTGTGAAGGAGGCAGTTCGGTAGGAAGAGATGTATAAGTTTGAGGTTTGTGATCTGGTATTTAGAGAATGTATAGAGGAACAGGTTGTAAACTATTTCAATATATAAGGAGGCTTCTTAGGGACTTAAAAAGGGAGTAATCTTCTGGGGAACGGATGCGTTGGAAACTTCGGTCAGGATTCTGGATTTATCCAGGGTGCAGGAGGACGTCTAAAAGTGCAGGTCTTGAGGGGAGCATGTTGAATTAGGAAAGTGAAAAGATGAGAGGAAAGTCATTCCACCATTTCGTCTATGGAGGTGACGAATAAATAGGATCTAGGGATTGGGAAAGAGAGTCGAAAAAAAGATTCAGCCTTTCAGAGGTTAATGAGTCAAGGTTCCGCCAAGAGATTTTCAGGGTGTCAGTTTAGTTGCTGGAATGTTATGGGAGATTTTGATGAGGTCAGTATGTTAGGTGGTTAACAGTAAGGTATCGTATAATTCTGGAAAACAAGTCAGAGATGTTAAGGAAGGGGTGAAAACGAAATAATAAAATGCTCAGATTTGACCTCACATAAGCCTATCTGCAACATTGAAGCTGGAACAGGTTTTAATAGCACTCATTTCAGGTTCAATAAATTCGAGATTACGCTTTTATTACCCCTTGGAGTAATGGTACCTGCTCGAGAAGGGAAGTTAACAGAGGATTATTAAGGAGCCGTGAGGTATACATTAAAGGGCCATGAAGCGGTTGGCAAAGAAGTTGGCAGCGAGAGCTGGTTATTAAAGAGGCTCGTCGTGCAATTAGAGTGGAGCCGTGAGGGAGGAGGGGGGGACGAGTTAAACGAATTCCTGGCAACCACCCTCAGCCACCCCCAACCGCCCACACTCTCGCCCTAAGCCGCAACCAGCCTTCCTTAAAACATCGTTACTCTCAATTAGCCAAGCAATATTATTATTAAATTGCCACGTATAAATCTAGATCTTCCTACTTATTGCCAGCCTTTACAAATTTTTGATGTTTTTTTTTTTTTTAATCTTTATTTATTCCAGCTCGGCTTCTTAAAGCCATACATGGGTTTATATAACAATTATATACAAAACTTTAACAATTGGATATGTGAGGGAATGGTCTCACGCAGGAGACACCCTTAACTGAGCAAATTTATAATACATCAATATTAAGTAAAACTCGAACATAAACGAAAGAAAAAAAAAATAAAAGAAAAATAAATAGATAATTATAATAATAAAGTAAATATGCACATGCTATAAAAGAATGTCTTGTAAAAGTCTTGGTTTTAGCCTACGGGACGTTGTTGGTTTCCCGAGGTTAAAGGCAACAGCTCTCTTAACAGACGGCAGCTGGGAGTGAAACTTTCTGAAACGATTTTTTATAAACTCGTCTATGTGTTCTACCTTGATTTCTCGGTGGAGTTGTTCATTTCTGATAAACCATGGGGCATCTACTGCGATTCTTAACATCTTGTTTTGGAATGTTTGCAGCTTTTTTTGTTTTGAACATGATGCAGCACCCCATACTTCGCAACCATACATCAATAGTGGACGTAAGATAGTTTTGTACAAGAGTATAGTCACTTGTGGCTTCAGTTTTGATTTTCTATTTATAATAGGATACAGCATTGCTAGCCTTGCATACGCTTGCGTAAGCTTGTTGTTGATGTGGTGGTTCCATGTGAGTCTTCGGTCCAGTAGAACGCCTAAATATTTTACTGCTTCACCTGCGGGATTCCATGGAATCTTATTCCCGTTAATGTTTAATTCTGGAGGGTCGTTAGGTCGTCTAAGGGTGAAGATCTTAGCCACGCATTTTTGAGGATTGATATTAATTTTCCATTTCGTGAAATAGTTTTCTAAAGTTGAAATGCTTTTCTGTAATTCATTCCGGGCTATGATGATGTCTTGGTGTTGAGAGAAAATAGCGGTGTCTTCGGCAAACATGGCTAAGGAAGCTGAGGTTGATTGGACTATGTCGTGGACGTAGAAAGTAAACAGCAAGGGAGAGAGAACCGATCCTTGTGGAGTACCGGCCTCAATATGTCTTATGGATGAATTGATATTATTTATTTTAACTGTAAATGTCCGATCTTGAAGAAATGAAGCAATTATATCAAAAAGATATTTTGGGACATCCACTTTTTTCAGTTTATATAAAAGACCAGTGTGCCAAACCTTGTCGAAGGCTTGCTGAAAATCCAATAATGCAACCAATGTGTGTTTTTTCATTTCGAACCCGTTGATCACTGACTCGGAAAGCCTCAATAATTGGTGAGAAGTTGAATGAGAGGATTGAAATCCAAACTGAAAGTCTGGAATGATGTTATTGGATTCAAAGAAAGCTGACAGCCGCCTTTTTATCACCGTTTCAAGCACTTTCCCAAGAATTGGTAAGAGACTAATGGGTCTGTTGATTAATTTGGCGTTTTTACCTGGTTTATGGATGACAACTAGGTCGGCTTTTTTCCAAAATTCAGGAAAATATCCTGTTCGTAGGCAACTGTTATAAATTGAAGTTAAAAGAATTTTAGCTTTCCTTGGCAATTTTTTAATAGCGATGGATGGAATCAGATCGTGCCCTGGACATTTTTTTGTTTTTAGCCTATTAATTATCTCCTCAATTTCGTTAGGTCTTGTATATTCCAATGGGAGTTGTACAGTAAGTTTTGGAGTCGTCAAATATTCTTCAACATCGAAATTCGACTGACAGCTCCCACACGAAGGATTGGAGAATGTCGATTCGAAGTAGTCAGCAAATGCCTCTGCTTTGTCTTCGTCTCTAGTGATGACGATATCTTTCTCAGTTAGGCTAGGGACTGGGTCAAATTTTTTTAAAAGTCGCCTAGTAGCCTTCCAGACGGATTGGTCCCTTGGATCTAAGTCTTCCACATACTTCTGATAATTTGTAATCGCCAATTCGTCCAGCTCTCTTTTTACTGCATGTTTGAGATAGTTCCATTTCTTTTTGTAAACAGGGTCTCTGCTACGCATCCACTGTCTCCTGGCATGGTTTTTCTCTTTAATTTTCAGTAAAATTGCTTTTGGGCAACTATTTGAAAATATTTTCTTTCTCGAGTTAAATGATCTTATAGTTGCTTCAAGTAAGCTAGTTGAGATGGTATTATTAAAATTGTTTATACAATTATCTATTTCTAGAGCGTCGGGATAATCTTTTTTTAAAACAATCTTCTCATCAACTGTTGCTTTGTAAGTTTCCCAGTCAATCACTCCATTAATTAGGGTTTTCCGCCGGGGCATTTCATGAATTTCAGTTGAAAACTTGATTAATACTGGGACGTGATCCGAGTTCAGAGCGGAGATTATCTGGGATGATATGGGAAGTCTAATATCTTTCGCTAAAATAATATCTAATATATCGGGTGAACATCCTGGTCTATAAAAAGTAGGTTCGGGAGGTGCGTGAATTTGTATATTGTGTCTTGTACAGATTTCTAACAAAGTATTTCCTGAAGAATTTGATTTACGGCAACCCCAATATATATTTTTACAGTTTATGTCTCCTAAAACTAATGTATGGTCGTCTGGTGGTAAAAGATTTAAAATTTCTTCTTCTTGAAGTTTTTTGTTTGGTGGCCTATAAGCCGCTGTGATGATTATAGGGGGGGATGAGTTTAAACGGATTGATATAGCTTCGATGTTAGAAATATTTGGAATAATATTTTCGCTGAAACTAATATTATTCTTAATTATCAAGGCAACACCTCCTGAAGCAGTCGAACTATCTCTATCATTACGTAAGATTCTATAACCTCGAATTTTGAATTTAACTTTTTGTGATAAATGTGTCTCTGTTATGCAGGCTATATCAATAGAATTCGATTCGAGGAAAATTTGAAATTCATTTCTTTGGGAGGATATGCCATACGCATTCCAATTTAATAGTTTTAATTTCCTTAGTTCACAAGCCATGATGTATTATAAGATATTAAAAAAAGTATTGTTATAAACGTATATCAAATAAAAATAGTTGAATACTATGTAGCTAGCTATGAAAGGATTAATAACAGTAGATAGGTTATTGTTTACTTTAAGGCCCAGTTGTGAAGAACGATGTAACTAGTGAGCTTAAATGTGACATAATTTGTGGTAAATACGGTTTAATTGCTTCTAAAATTATTTTTGTAATAGTTGATAAGATGTCATTGTTTGATTCAACTGGGTCTGTTTGATGTTGAGTTGATTGAGCTTGACTAGCGGCAGAGGCAAATGTGAGATTCGGCGAGAATTTCCTAGCTGCTGGTTTTTTAGTTTCTGTCGTCGTATTGCTATTCTCATTTTTACCAGGTGAGTTTATTTTATTTTTTATTGCTTGATAGTGAGGACAGCCTTTGTAACTAGCCGCGTGAGGTTGTTTACAATTTACGCAGTACGGCTTATCTGTGAATTTTAAAGGGCATTTAGAAAAATGGTGGTTTTCCTTGCATTTAACACATCTAGGCTCCAAATGACAATAATTTTTAGTGTGCCCATACCTTTGACAGTTAGTACACATTGGGATATTATTATGTTTATGTTTTGGCTCAACAGATACTGTTGCGTAAAATAGATTATAAATTTTAAAAATGTTGCTAGCCTGGTCATTGTTAACGAGTGATACAGAATAAAGGGGAGTAGGCTTTTTATCTTTATTTAAAATTCTAGAAACAGTGTTACTTCGAATTTTTTACTACATAATTCGGCCTTTAGCTCTTCATCAGTAATTGTATAAGGAATACCTCGTATTATGACATTTAGTTGCTTGTTTTGTTCCGTGGAAAACGTGTGGTATTCTATTTTTTCTTCGTCATAATATTTCGTCATAGTTCTAAAATCGTCGATGGATGATAACATTATTTTCGTGCTATTGCCGGTTAATTTAGTTGTGAAAGGTTCTATACATAAAGCCTTTAGATCATTTAAGAGGAGTTGATAATTGTTTGCTTTATGTAGATATATTGGGGGAATTTTTGGAGAATTTTGTGAATTTTTATTTTCATTATTAGAGGTCTGATTCGAAGCCTCCGGATTATTCGATGAAAGTTCAGTTTCACTAAGAACATTAAATCTGTTACTTACCGAAATCGGGGCGATATCCTGGTAGTATTTACCCATTTTTTTAACTGGAGATTAATTTTGTGGAGAACCCTCGTAATACCGTTTTTTTGAATTTTTATCTCCTTCCGTGGACGTATTTTCATTAATAGCAGAAGTGGGTTGGAGTGGGTTAGATGCTCCTGGCGAATTAACTACATCTCCTTCTTTCATTAAATACAGATGATAATAAATAAAAACGAATAAAAGTAGTCAAAAAATAAAACGATAATAACAAGCGCTTCACTCTTCACAATACTATACAACTGCACTCTATGAAAGTCAGAGGCCAACTGAATTTTTGATGTCTTCTGATTATATTTATGAATAAATGTTAGAACATTAATTTTGTTTGTACCTCTTGTATCATTTCCAAATATCTATTGACTCAATAATAAATTATTTAATAATATTCTTTAACTAGGCAAATTAACTACCTAGCGGTGAAATAACTATTTTCTACATAGGAAATTTTTTTAAAAAAGAAACTTTATATGGTTCAAAAATGATTGGAATATTCCAGATCCTCAAATCTCTAAAATTCCAAAGGTAGATTACTGACCAATGCTCTCAGCAGGGGGATAATAAAATGGTGGTATCAATTTTGCATGTATATGTTTTATTAGAAAGGTTAACAACAACAAAAATTTTTTAAAGCAGTCTTTTTCAAGTTTAAGAACATAAAAAACCAAAACACTTGAGAATGTCACCTCTGAGAGCATGAATACCTATATATAGAACTTCCATAAGTAAATTGTTTAGAAACATTCTCGAGTGCTTGTTTTTTTAAGAAAAGCTGGGAGCGTTTTCGTTTAAGAACAGGGAAAATAACCAAATCTTTGAATTGAATGTACGAGCACTACTAGCTCGATGACACATCTGTTCTTTTCTATTTCTATTGTGAGATTCAAACATTAGGAGAGTTTAGACTGAGAACGGGAAGTCTGATCCTCTGATCAAACAACTGAAATCTAGTTGCAAACTAGTTTAGGCCTGTTAAAAAAAAACAAATAAAAAAAAACAGTTGTTCGTACTTTAGTAAAAAACAGTTGTTTTGTTTTCGAACAGTTTGGCGTTTTTCACCTCACCACTACACAATGCAGGCTGCCACTACACAGCTCATATCAACAACAATCTAACAGATAATGGGACAAGACTATAAATTGTATTTAATGTAATACTTTATTTTATTTTTACCTTTTAAATAGCAGGAAATGAGGTAGAAATAACTGCCCTTTTTTCTATATTAAACGTAAGGAAACTAGGTGTGGTAACAAAGCCATATTGATTTGAAGGGCATATAATATTTCAAATTCATGGTTTTTATCCACATCCTCTACCAGAGCCTCGTGTCAAAAGACAAGCCACCAAACAAGAACATGTGGGACCGGGGCGCCCCCTTTGCTCCGGCTGGCCCCCATCGGCCTGGGTGCCGCTCTCGTCGGTGTCCGGCGGGATTCGGGTCGGTAGTTTCCTCAAGACCAATGGGTGTTGATGACCTCAGCAATCTTTCGCCCCTAAACAACAACAAACAAACATATTTTGAAATTATGAAATGAGTTACGTATTTAATTTCAAATATTTTTTAGTCTTCTCCTATTTTCCAATTAACCTGAAGGGTACATATGACCTCAGTGACTGAGTTCCAATGCTTACGGATTTTTTATTATTTACTGTGATTTATTAAAATTCATAATAAATATAAAAATTACAGGATATGATTTTTTTCATTTAAAACGATATGATTTTTAATTTAAAATTTGAAATCTGTGTCAAAATAAGTAATAAAAGAGAAGAAGGATAAATGTATCCTATCTAAAGGATAGAAACCGCAAGGATAATCTAACTTAGAGGAGGAATGAACCTGATTTAAGAGAAATAAAATGAAATGGCGGCAGTAAACAGGAGGAAGTGGGCAAAGGAGGAAGGGGAGGAAGAACAGGGGGGGGGGATAGAAGGGGGCTCCACGCTAAGAGGATGCTGCCAACTGAAACAGGAAATGGACTATCTGCCAGGAAATGAGCCCTCTGGCAGTCCCCTTAACGGCACCCAACCATCCCACTTTTTATCTATATATCGCTTTGAATCGATTCTGTACTTGTTAACTCCTTGTAAAGGGGATTTGAAACGAAATTAAATTGATTTTTCTAAATATTAATATGATATTTAAATAATATTATTAATAATTGTGGACTTAACTGCATGGTTCACAAGGAAATATTCTCTGTCTGAATAAATTATTTTTTAATTTGGGAATCATACAACTTTGTTTGTTAGGAATAATAGCCACCTCATCATACAATACTACTTAAGGTGTTTTGTTAATTTTATATGGATTAGGAATATCAGAAATGTCTTGGGTCCTCCGGGCCGGATCCGTACCAGAGACAAAAATCGGCCGGAATAGCCAAGCGCTTTAATTCCTCATGTCTAATGACGGCGGTTTCATGTTGTTGGTTTGTCATTTATTTCATTGCGGATTCATGGAATAAAATCCTGAGTTTTTCACCATGCTTAAAATAGGTTAGTTAAACTTAAAAATAGGTTGGTACCAAAAAAAAAAATTAATAAATAAGTAAAAAAAAAAAGATAAAAAATATTCTCATATGTCTAGATTTTTTTGTTTGAATAACACGTCTTTTTCGTCGCTGTTTGGTATTCAGATCAGCGGAAAAATGCTTCCAACCAGGACTACCAATAATACCTTTTTCTTGCAAGTTTCCGGTATTGGTGGAGATTTTCACACTTTTCTTTTGCTCAAAAGATAACGTATTTGAGTTACTTCATCCCTGGTCGGCCTCGAGGTAAGGTCAACCTTTAGGTCCGTTGCCCAAAGTCTACATTAGTTTTCGGTGTTCCTCCATCCTGATAACATGGTTAACCAACTTAATCCTTTAAGAAATCGGTCATACAGAGGATTTATGATTTCTCTTTCATTGTGTGTCGAATTCTTCTGTTGTAATTGTAGTGCTTTGTATTGCCATTTGTTAGAATTAGCTTTTTTTAGTAATTTTTCAAATAGTATTCTTACATTTTTTAGAAATAGATAGGAATCTATATAAATGTACCAATCCCTCACTGATGTTTTGTCAGAGCGTCAAACGTCCTTTGCCAAATGATATATTAAAGAAAGATATTTCGAAGAAAAAATATCTTAGAAGAGTGGAAGATGGGAGAGTGGGAATAAAGGCGTGGAAACAAAAAGATGAGGCCAGCGAGCGTGGTATATAGGGACATTAGTACCGCTCCGGGAGTCAGGGACCCGTCCGTGTAATTAACTTTTATTGTTTTTATTAGCGGCGGTCGCTTTGGGTTCGAGAGCCGTTAACAGCTCTTTTAATAACCCTCCTAATTGGCATCTCTTCCTCCTCGCTCGCTCTTCATTTATCACTCTTATATCTCACACTTGTCTTTCCTTCACGCTTTGTCTCGTTTAATCTGGAAGGCGATTCGTAACCTTCTTTAAACCACAGTGTATAAGCCCATTACGTAACATATAAATATTTCAAAAGTTAGAAAGTGAAACACTAATTTGAGCTCTGTGGTTCCTCATCTATCACATTACCAAAAGAAGCGTTTACATTTTAAATTATATATACAAGCAAAATGTGTGAGTGGCTAAGCGCTTTCACTAATTCCGCATTATTTTATATCTTGGTTAATAATCTCAAATTAAAATATATATACATAGAGAGGGAGTGAGAGAGAGATAGGGAGATAATCAGGATAGGAAGAATCTGTGAACCTAAATATCTGAGTGTCTCTACGTGTCTACGTGTTGGATTTACCTTCTATCTCGATTTTCCTTTCAATCTCAACTATTTCTTCCAACTCAATTTTGTCTTATCTTTGTTTTTTCATTTTCAGAAAAAATTCTTCACTAGCTTTTATTAACTTTTTAAGCATTTAGTTATATTTTTTTGTTTTCTCTAATGAGTTAAATTTGTTATACATCTAGATTAATCTTTTTTTTTCTAATAGCAAATTCTATTGCTAAATTTAAGATGGGTTAACAAAGGCTATCACTTTGCGTATACATTTTACATATGTACGTTTGTACAGATACCCCATTTTACTCCAGTTTTAACCCCTTGGATGTTTATTTCTATCATAATTCGTTAACTTTATATATATATATTCAAGTATTGGTATTGGTATCGAAAAGTATCAATAATTTACTTCCGATTATCGAAACTATCAAGAATATCGAGTTACGGTACCTTAGGAAAAGTATCGATACATAAGTGGTATAGTACCTTCCTACGGATGAATCGTAAAAACTCAAGAGTCGGAGATTGCCGAGGTTTCTGAATATGAAACTCATCAGACATTTTTAAAATTCGAAATTAGCGTATCACTGGTTTTGTGTAGGTTTTCCAGTTTTATTGGATGAACTGTAATTATTATAATATAATAATTGTTTGGGGAGCATTGGGAAGCATGTTTACGACGTAAGTTTTGTTGTTTTAAAATTTAAAAAAGAATCAAGTTACACTCTATTACATCCACGGATTCTCAAATCTGAAAAAAAACAAAACATTTCTCTGTGATTTTATAAAATTAAAAACGACTGTCAGTTCGTATATAAAACTGACAGGAAATTATGTGATACTAAATAATTAGCAGACAAAAAATATAAATTCGACATCAGATTACTAAAAAAGGAATATCCGATTTCATTGAATCCTCATTAACCATTCTCTGTGTTGACGTTACTCATTTTTATTTCACGTACCAAAAATGTTTACAATTCAAATGATTAATTAGTATTAATTCGTAATCCAATCAAGGCTAGTTATTCAAAGAAACATTAAATTGTTTAATCAATTTCTGAGAAAAATGAATAATTTCGCGAAATGAAATGATGGAGAAGAAAACTAAACATGGCCTGTTGTTTACATTATAATTTACAATAATTAAGTTAGGTTGATTGAAGGTTTCGGACATACACATTTTTATTAAGTTCATTAACTTTCTTGGTATTCCCTGCTCGGCAAGAATATTGTACAACATTTAGCGATTAATCGAATCATATGCCTTTTTGAAATCGACGAAAAGCTGATGTAATGCACCGCTATATTCTACTTTAACTAATTCTATTCTAATATTCTAATTCTATTTTTCTCTATTATTTGAAGGAGGGAGAATACTGGGTCTACGGTGGAACGGTTCCATCTGAAACCACATCGATAGTCTCCGACGATTTCCTCGGCGTATTCGGTGATTCGATTAGTCAGTATGCGATTTTAATTTTTCAATGGCTATTTCAAATAGCTCTTTACACGGATCTACTATTAGGGTCTGGCCACACATGTCCGCACCGGATCCGCACCGCAGCAATAATATAGGTTATGTTCAGAATATTTTTAATTTAACTTACATATTACCTTTAGTTATGCCGAAAGTGGCCTATGTCTGACATGTGTGGCCTGATCTTTAGCGGTTTAGCAATCTGATATTCCGAAGGAAAAGATAAACTATTATTTTTCGGATTTAAAATATTAAAGAAATAATCATTGAACCGACTTATTATGTCTACCGGATCGGCTAAGGTATTGTTATTTTCATCCGTAAACCGGTCCCGACCATTTACGGATTCTATTGATGCCTTCGCACATGCTCGAACGTTATTCTCGATTTTGCTTCTTTCAATTGCTATTATTTTAATTTTGAGATTATCTCGTTCTCTTTGTTTTGTTTTTTAATTTGAGCAATTTAGTAGTTTCCTTCCTTAGCGCTAAAAGGTACGAGAGATTGGTTTAGTTAGGATTAATTAACGCTTCTAATTTAGCACATGCACTTTTAGCACATGTTAACACAATCTTCATCGAACCACAGTCTGTTCCTTTTATTTTCCCTTTTTCCAAGACACGAGCTATCGATTTCCTTATTATAGTCCCTTATACCTTCTCATAGCTCGTCAATGTCTTCGTTATCCTCTCAGAAGATTCTAAATCCTTAAACCTACTTATGACTTCTAGCTGGAATCGTTACTTAGAAAATTAAATCAAATGAGGGAATGTATAATGCTGGGTCTGTTCTTTCCCACGAATAGTAAATCATCAATTCCATCAGAGTACAATATCTGATTTTTAAAAGTACTAACTGGTGAGAATTAATATGTCTTGAATAAACAAGATTTTTTTTTGTTTACTTTTATTTACATATTCATTTTCAATCCAATTATTGGCTCATTATTTATTATTTATAATTATTTATAATTATGTACACTCAAAGTAAAGAATTCGACTTCCAATGAATGAATTATTTAGGTGTAAAATTATGTGGCCCAAAGCTATAAAATAATTCCTTCCATTGACTAGATACTAACCCGCTATTCTGTCAAGCATTGTTGGCCTCGTCTATTAGCCCATAGAGGTATCTTTCCGTTCTTCCCATATTTAAATTTAAAGTCATAGAACTTCCTGGAATGGTTAAAGTCATGTATTAGTACATTACCACATCTTTGGATCGTACTTTTAGGGAGGTTCTACATCAGACCATATATAAAAAGGGAACACTAATGGCTTACCAAAGTTCATCAAAGAATACAGTTACTTCTGAGTCACTGTTATTTACTGTTTTGTAACGCTATTATTATTTGAGTTGTAACTGTCTGTTTGACCTTTTTGTGTTATAATTTTGCGCCAATTTTATTGTAATTTAAAGGTTAAATGTTTTTGTTATAAATTTATATAAATTTCGTTAATAACAATATTTAAAACTATATCAGTGTTACAATATA
The DNA here is from genome assembly GCA_911387785.2 of Aelia acuminata. NCBI lineage: Eukaryota > Metazoa > Arthropoda > Insecta > Hemiptera > Pentatomidae > Aelia > Aelia acuminata. The sequence continues at coordinate 55,318,948 of OU426984.1, forward strand.
TTTCAAATTTTTACAACGAAGGCATAAAATCTTTTGTTATTATACTTATGAATATGAATTCACATAAGATGAATCTTAAGTATATTAGCAAATATTTATAGTTTGAATAACATCATACCGCTCGTCCAATTTTCCTCTACTCCATCTTTGCAAGAACGCTTATAGACCACGATTTTGATGATCCGTGAACTTAAAAATCACACGAGTCCCGATTCTGCATAAGACCCAATATCTATCATTGAAAAGAAGTATAAATTTTTTCATTCAAGTTGAGAAAAATTTATTTCTCGGTAATCCGTATATATTATATAAGGAATTGCCTCTAGACTTGAGGAAGCATTTAATTCCCATCTCAGTTTCAGTTTTAAGATTCGAAAAAACTTAGCGAGGATTCTTTTGTTCCGTACCAGTTTGAGTTTTCACAATAAGTATCTTTTATCTTTGTTCCTTATTGATTTCTAGTGGGTTTCTGACTAAAAACGATTAGCAGGAAGAGAATCAGGCACCATTATTTACCTTCAAGACTTGTAATGTGGAACTGATTGATTACTATTATATTCTCTTTGCAATGCAGTAAGAATGTTCAAACACGAAAATGACTCTCGGAATAATAGCAATCCTATAATTTATACAGTACAAGGTAAGCTGTTTAAATACGAAGTGAAAAGTGATTGCTTTACCCGTTACGAGATTAAAATGTAGGCGCGCAACGGAGGGCTATAGGCTATAGACCCAGAATTATAGAATATTTATAAGTTTTTTTTTAATTCTATTTTTATAATAAAAAAAATTAATTGAAAAGCTTGATTACAGTGATTTTTGAGTGTAAAGGCGAAACTAAACGACTGCTGTTAGTGGGAACAGTTAAAAACTAATTACATTAGCGCCCGAACAGATTGGGCAATAATTCTCCCCCCCCCCCCCCCGCTCTCACGCTGGCACCTCTATTAAAATTGATATTCTAATTTATTCATAAGGCGAGTTATATTTACGGGGGAGTATTAGGCCCGGACCTGTTAACAAGGATCTTAAATTACCTGCTGCCGATGTTGCGGAGAGGGCGCTGTTGAATATGTATGGCGGTCCAGTTCTTGCCTACCAGTGTTCGGGTCTCCGGGTGAAGAATGGTCTTCCAGTGGGCAATTAAACCTTCGCCGAGGTATCCCTGCTTTGGTATTTGATCGCCTCCCTGTCTGACCTGGAGGGAGGTGGAATTGTTTGTCTGGGAGCCTCTTTTAATTTACCATTTTTTTTTTTCATTAATAAGGTTTCCTTACGAGCATGGCTCAAACTTATCGTAAAACCAGATTATTTATATATCCCAGGTGTTTCCGATTAATACAGAAATAAAAACCTTACATGAAATCTCCTAACAAAATGTTCTTACCCAAATCGGTGTAGAATTATTAACTTTAGTTAGAATTATTAACTTTTTTTTGGTAAGCCCAGGCAACATATCTTAGAATGTTCTACCGGGTCTAGGGCAATGTGCCCAGCCTCTCAATGCATTCTGCCCAATGTGTCCGGCCTCCAAACTCTTATTCGTTCGGCTGTCCATAAAGTGTGTGAAGCTCCAAGTTGGTTCTAATTCTCTAATTTCGGGCTACTTTTACAAGTCCGTAGATTCGTAGTAAAACTTTCCTCTCAAATACAAGGATAGTAAAAGACTAAAAATTTCTATTTCTTTTTATTGAAACTCTCTTATTGAGTTATAATAAAAAAATCAACTGCTAGTCGAAAAAAATCAAAAAAATGCCTATTAATCGAAAAGAGTGGGAAAAATTCATGCTTTTATAAGAACTTTTTGGTAGGAAGTTTGCTGTAGAATCGCTGACAGTTTTTCCTGTATATTATCCAACTTAGTTCTCGCTTTAAGGAGACAAACATTGGTTGCTGTTTTTTTATTGACAAAAGTAATTTCTTAGATAGCCCTTAGATATAAAACAAAATAAAAATAATGTAAAAAGTCATAATCAACTGTTAATAACATTATTGTATCTTAATCTTATCCAATAGTTCATAACCATCCAGGATTTGTTTAAATAAATCATTTTATTAATGCTTAGTAAGGGCCATTTCAGATACTAAACAATGGAAACAGTGCTATTGACATAAGTTAGTGTATATGCAGATACAATCAGGTATGCAATATATGGTAACTGCAATGTATTCCAGCTATTGCGAAGCTAATGAATGATTTTTAGTGGAACGGTACATTAGTGAGTTATTGCAATTATAGCATTAGCTTTGTGATTGATATGAAATTATTCAGCCAATCCGGAGGCTGATCTTGAGGCCTGTGTCAATTCCAACCGCTCCAATTACTAATAGATGGTCCTACCAATTGCATTGTAATTATGCAATATTCAAAGGGATCATCGATTAATCTTAGAACTAGTATCCTCTGTTAGTAACAAGGCTCAGGATACAGCAAATCTTTGGGAATGAATCTAGCATTAGCCGTATTAGGTATTAAAAATGCTTTACGAGGTTACAAAAAAATTATTGTAGAACATTACGTTCCTGTATTGTTGGAGTAATATATGACATTATAATGCATTACTTAAATCTAGCCTTGATTAAACTCACCAATCCTCCAAGTAGCGTTTAGGGAACGAGATTGTCTAAATCTGGGGTCTCCAAACTTTGTCGGGTTCTGGCGCCCTTTACATAACAGATATTTTTGTCAGGTCGAATGTCGAATCTTAGAGCAGATCATATCTTATAAAATTATTACGACATAATAGTTTTAAATCATGTTAGTATGCATAATGGTTGTTAGTCATTTGGAAGTCAGATACACGCGCATTCACGTATACCTCTTATGTTCAACAATTGATTGATCAAACTGAATTAGCATTCTCTAAATCTTTCTTTCTTGGCCTTATACTATACAGTTATGCAACATTATTATTGTAACTATCCTTAACTTTTCGCCCTATTAACTGTTTTCTTTCCCCCTTCCATTGTGGCATTCATATCTTGCTTGTCTTCTTAACATGAGATGTAGATCAGTTTCATCGGTCCTCTAGGCGTCAGTTCAGTTTGTCCAGTTTTCGTTCAGAGAACTTTTATCTCAAATCTTTATGTATTACTTCTAGAGCAGTGGTTGGTGCTAATTAATGGATAGCTTCAAGCTTCAATCTTAGTTAGCTACATAACTAAACCCCCTTGCATTCATTTCATTAGAGGTTAGGTTAGGTTTTATTGTTTACGGACACACAACAGCTTGGGTTATTAGTGTCCTCTTTCGTTTAGTTAAGTATTCATTTTATAATTGAAATTTATATTTTATTAAATAAATCTTTATCTTTCAGAAATTTAATTAATTTGTCAATATTTGTAATATTATCACCCAGGATCGTTTGGAGCTTACGTTCTGTTTCTAACCATTGCAAATCTGTTGCATATCGAGGACAGTCTTCTATGATATGGCTGATTGTCAGCTGTACTCCGCACGTTGCACATTTTGGGGGGGCGTCTCTTTCGATAAGGTGTCCATGAGTAAGGCGCGTGTGTCCAATTCTTAGTCTTGCTACTACCACCTCCTCTCTTCTGATGCTGCGGTAAGAGCTCCTCCAGGGTTTTATTTCGGATTTGATTTTTTTCAATTTATTTAGTTGATCCGTTCTATCCCATAGCTGGACCCATGTCATCTGAGCTTGGCGTTTGAGATAATTCGATACGTCAGTTGGAGTGTAAATATTCCGTACTTCTAACGATGATGATAATGCCGCTTCCTTAGCTGCTTGGTCCGCCGCTTCATTTCCTTTTATTCCCACATGCGATGGTACCCAAACTAGCACTACATTTTTATTCAGGTCATTTATTGTTGAGAAATAGGAATGGGCTCTTTTAATTATCTGGTCGCTAGAATACATTTTGGTTATAGCCATTATTGCGGATAGCGAATCTGTGAATATAGTAAACTTTTGCCCGTGACTTAGGATTACATGATACAGGGCTGCACTGATTGCATAACATTCCGCGGTAAAATTACTAGTTGTGTACGGAAGCCTGTATTGAATAGTTTTAGAGTTAAAAATTATGGAACATCCAACGTTACTATTTATTTTTGACCCGTCTGTATGAAGGTGTTCGCTGTTTCGATATTTATCTAAAATTTTTTGGTATTCTGAAATATAAACATATTCCGGGGTAACATTTTTCTTATATTTATTGAGCGATAAGTCTATTGGTGGTATTTTTACAGTCCATGGTGGGTAATGATATTCATCGTTGCCTATTTGGAAATTCTTGATTTCTTCGATATACCTTCTTGCTCTTATTCCGAGTGGGGCCTGCAGTCTTTGATTTTCAGTGTATTTTCTAATATTGGGTTGAAATACATGTTTCCATGCTGGGTTTTTATCATTGAATTTTAGTCTTCCGATATAACCGCATGCAAGTTGATGTCTCCTGACAGCTAGTGGAGCTATTCCTGCTTCTACACATAGACTGTTAACAGGGCTAGTTCTGAAGGCGCCAGTTGCAAGACGTATACCCGCATGGTGGACTGAATCTAAAGTGGAAAGTAGTTTAAGGTTAGCTGAGGAATAAACAAAGCTGCCGTAATCTAATTTTGATCGTACTAGACAGGTATACACTTTCAACATGCTGGATCTGTCTGCTCCCCACGAGCATCCAGATAATACTTTTAAAATATTTAATCTTTTCATGGACTCTTCTTTTAGCCATTTAATGTGATCTCTCCAGTCCAGTTTACAGTTGATTATTAAGCCTAAGAATTTAACTTTTGGTTCGAATTTTAGTTGTATACCTCTATATGTCAGCTCTGGAGGAGAAGTTGGTGACCTGCGTTTTGAAAAAATGATGCATTTTGTTTTTTCTGTTGAAAATTGTAAACCAGAATGCGTGGACCAGGATTGAAAATTTGAAAGGCAGTTTTGTAGCATTTTTTTCATCCAATTTTCATTTCTGAATGGGAGAAGCAGGGCTAAATCGTCTACAAATAGAAATGATCTGATAGGTTTGGGGATTTTTAGCGTGATGTTATCGATAGCGATTGAAAAGAGGGCACAGCTCAAGACGCTTCCCTGAGGGATTCCGTTGGTCATGGCTTTCACGGAGGATAGATGATTGCCTACTCTAACTTGGAAGGTGCGTTCTCGTAAGAAGTTTTCAATAAATATAGGAAAGCGCCCCCTAAATCCCCATGCATTTAGCTGTTTTAGCACAAGAGTTGGATTTAAGTTATCGTATGCTTTCTCTATGTCAAAGAAAATGCCTATGCATTCTTTTTTTTCCGAAAAACAGTCTAGTATTTCATTCTCCAGCGTTACCAGATGATCCAAGGTAGAGCGCCCTCTTCTGAATCCACTCTGGGCTTGTGATATTAGGTTATTCTCCTCTAATACCCATGATAACCGTTTAAAAACCATTTTTTCCAAAAGTTTACACATGCAGCTTGTGAGTGATATCGGTCGGTAGCTAGAGGGAAATAGTTTATTTTTACCCGGTTTCAGAATAGGGATAATAATCGCTTTCCTCCAGATGCTTGGGAAATCTCCTGTACACCAAATGTGATTGTAAAGATCAAGAATAGCCCCCAAAGCGTGACTTGGTAGATTTTTTAACATGTCATTGTGGATCTCGTCTAGTCCTGGGGCGGAAGATTTTAGTTCCTTTATGCAGGTTAGAAGTTCGGTTTTAGTGAAAGGAAGGTTGTAAGCTAGATCTGATTGAGCATCGATGGTATCAAATTCGATGTTTTCTTGCGTCAAGTGTTTTAGGGGGGAGTAAATATTAGAATAGAATTCTGCGAAATGTTCCGCTAACAGTTTCTGATCAGTTTCTACATTTTCGTTTATTAGAAGCGTTGGTTGGTAGTCTTCATAGTTCCCTGTTATACTCTGGATCTTTTTCCAGAACAGCCTAGGCGAGGTATCAGTTGAGATCGAATTTAGGAAATGTTCCCATGATTGTTTCTTTTTTTGTTTTATTATTCTTCGTGAAATTGACCGACTTTTTTTGTACTCTATTAGATTGGAGAGAGTAGGCTGTTTTTGAAACATTTTAAGAGCTTTTCTTCTTTTCCTAATAGCTATTTTACATTCGCTGTCGTACCAGGGAACATTTTTATTTGCATTAATTTTAGTAGAACTTTTAGGGATGGATTTACCGGCGGCTTCCAAAATTGCTGAAGTCATTTGATGGTTTATTTGAGTGCTTGTATCTGATGGAGATATGGGTGAATCATTTATATTAAGGTAACTTCTAAACACGCTCCAGTCTGCTTTTTCTGTGATCCATCTAGGGTGTTTTGTCTTTTGTGTATTGCTATGAGGGAAATTGATAATTATTGGAAAATGGTCACTAGAGTATTGATCTTTGGAGACTTGCCAACTTAAATGGGTGAAAATACCAGGCGAACACCAGCTGAGGTCAATAGAGGAAAAAGTATTGTAGGCCGGACTTAAATATGTTGGATCTCCCTTGTTTAAAATAATTGCGTCAGTAGAGTCAATAATTCTTCGAATAATGTTCCCCCTCGAAGAGCAGTATGTGGACCCCCAGGAGGTATGGTGGCCATTGATATCGCCCGTACATAAATAGGGAGAGGGAAGAATGTTCAAAAGATTAAGTAAATCTCTTTCTGCAAAATTATCCGGTGGAATATAAATATTGCAGAGAAAAACGGGGAACTTCAGAAAAACTTTTACGACGATTGCTTGCAAAGGAGTATTTGTTACTACCAACTCTGATACTAGGCTCTTATGAACTGCAATAAGGACACCTCCAGAAGCCCTATTACTATTTTCAAAGTCATTTCTATAGATATTGTATTGCTTCATGTTAAAGTTTTTGTTTGGGAGTAACTTACTTTCTTGGATGCAGATTGCTATAGGTTGAAATTTATTAATTATTAGTTTCAATTCTTCTTGTTTGTTAATTAAACCATTGCAGTTCCATTGGATAATGTTATTTAAAAAGGTCATATTATGAGGTGAGAATAATAGGATATAATAAGATAAATTAATAAGAAAAATAAAATTAATAAAGAAGAATAGATTAATATAAATATTGATAAAAAGTATATAAAATATTGGATTTTTAAAATAGTAATAGTATTAATTAATTAGTAAAACTTGATAAAAATTATAATTTTTAATAATGAATTATAATAAAATATTCATTTTTATTTTAATTTGTCTCCATTTTTTCTTTGCTCGAATTTCGACTGGATGCTCTAGTTCGAGACTTACTTCTTGACCGTCTTTCTTTAACTAATGTCCACTCGCCCTGGGGGTCAGCTTGGTGACCATGGGGAGAGTTAATTTCATTAGCGGACCCTTTTTCCGAAGGTGAGACCTTCGTTTCCGTGGGCGCTTCAGGATTTTTGGCAGAGTTCTGCCCGGAAGGTTTAGTGGTTGAGGGGGGAGATGGGGTGGGAACCCGGGATGGGATTGAAGAAGCTGCCGAGATGGCAGCTGGGAGAGAAGTGGCTTGAGGGAGTGAGGAAGTGGAAGGGAAGGCTAGGGTGGGGGGAGGGAGCGTGGTGGGGGGCTCTCGAATTTCATTATCATTGGGACGCGCAATAGGTAAAGGTTTATTGATAGGTACTGGCACTAACGGTTTTTTAAAAGTAAAATTATCATTGCTTAAATCATCTGTTTGGCAACTAACTGATTTTCTGTTTTTTAAAATATTTGAGAAACTCATTTGCATCGGCATCGGGTGGAGTGATTCGTATTTTTTCTTTGCTACAAAATAAGTAATTTTTTCTCTGTCTTGAATAGCTTTGATTTCTTTTTCCTTTAAGAAAACAGGACAATTTTTAGAAAATGAGTCATGCTGGCCCTGGCAGTTAACACACTTTACGGGACTATTACATTCCACTCCTTCATGTTTATTTTTACCACAAAATCTACATAGTGGTTCTTTCTTACAAACTGTTTTGGTATGACCGAATTTAAGGCACACATAACAGCGTGTTGGGTTTGAGATAAATTGTTTAACTGAAATATTATTAAAACCTATTTTTATTTCGGTGGGAATAGTGGGGTTGTTGAAGGTTATGAGGTAATTGTGGCTATTGTGTTTTTCGTTATTTTTGAAATATGTTAATCTCTTCACATCATCTACATTTTGCGATTTCAGTTCATTTTTTATTTCATCAATAGAGCAAAAATTTAGATCAGGGCACCATATAATTCCTTTGCTTTGATTCAGCCTACCATGTGCTTCTACTTTAACGGGGAGGTTATTGAGAAAATTTTCACATTTTAGAAGCTTCTCGCATTGATTTTCTGTATTAACTTCTACTAAAAGTGACCCGTCTCTTAGTTTTTTAACGATTTTAACTTCACCGATCAAACTGTTAATACTTTTGTAAATGAAGAATGGAGAAACCTTTTTGAAATCGAGAGGATTTCCATCATCATCGCTACCTATTCTTCTTATAATTAAAAATCTAACACAATTTTTTGGTTTACTTTCAATGTTAACCGGGATAGTTCCTTTAAATTTAGCTTTTTTACGTTTTACGGGCGGGGATTCCGCCATGGTTATTTCTCAATTTTATAAAGAAAAATTAATTTTAACAATAAGAAAAGTTAACTAAAGATAAAAATAAAAAATAAAATAAAAAACACCTTCTGAAAAAATAATAGTAATAATAGAATAAATTAAAAGAAAGGAAAATGTGACTTATCGCTTGTTGATAGTTAATCCTCAGGAGCTCACTTAACAACACGTCCGCACTCAACCAAGTATCAACACCCATTTCATTAGATATAGACTCACTTGTATGAACTGATGAGTTTTTAATCAGTTCTTTTCTGTTACATTCTGCGATATATTTTCAATTTTTAGTATCTATTGTTGTTAAATATAGTTTTTAGCCTTACAATACTGATTCCTTACAGAAGCCGTCTGTACCGAATTATAACCATGGTTTTAGAGGTAGGACAATGACTGTTATTCATTGTAGGTTTCGTAATATACCATAAATTAAAAATCATTAAATGATGACAAAGCAGGGGTAATGTTTGCCGGGGATGTACAACCACCGGGACTACAAGACACACCAATCGTCGACCACAATGAGGTCGACTCCTGGGGTGAGGGAACAATGCGGGAAGCTGAAAGGTGATAAAGGCGGGGCACTTCAAAGGCTCGGCGCGGCAATGAAAGAGAGCCGATGAGTCTTTGTTATTGGTTCTTGATGACTCTCCAAGGGGATTCAAAAGGAGTATTGAGGACGCCGATGGATGGAGTGTACACACAATATCTTATCGATAACTACATGCCTTCCTTGTCGCTATAATTGAGGGAGGCTCGAGTACCATTCAACGGCTTGTATCAACTCAAGAAACGAATTTTTGAACTCCACCAGGATCATGCGTGAAGCTCGGATTCCCAAGCAATTTCATTTTTTTTTTTTTTTTTTTTTGGCAATACAGAACGCGAACGTAAGTTACATACCCGAATACGACCTAATGGCGGTATTTTAGTGAATTTTGAACAGCACGAAATTGTATGTCTAGGGTTTTATTTAGTGATCGACCGAAGTTTCGGTTTCGGCCGAAAAACCTGGTTTCGGCCGCCGTTTCGGTTTCGGCCAAAAATCGGCCGAAACTTCGGCCAAGCCGAAACTAGCTTTTGTGTCTGATATCTCCGAGAAGGAAGTAGGAATACACGATTTCAGCTTGTAAGCTCGATCTCTTTCATGTCCTTTAACACCCTTGGATTTAATAGTGAGAAATATCTGTTATTTTAGTTGAATACACTTGTGTAGTATTTCGATAAAACATACATTTTTCTCATTCAAATCAAAACAGAAAAAAATATTTTAGTCAGTAACCTTGTTATAAAAAGGGCGCTCAAGTTGCATCAAATGATGTTAGTAGGTTTTGTTCTTTGTTCTTGTATAGAATGAGACTCATGAAAAACAAATTTTTCGAGCTTGACGGGGGGCTGCCCCTCCCGGATCACCAAAACTTCAAAAAAACTTTTTTCCGTGTTAACAATGAAGAAGCGTGTTTTCGAAAAAAACTATATACATTTTTAAACTAGATTATATCCGCATTTCGGACCAAAACTGACTAAGTAGGCAAATTGCTTCTGAAATACAGCTTTACGTATTCAATAGGCAGTCATTCTGTATTCCATCGGATTTGTTATGCCAAAGATTTACTTTATGATTTATTATTTAGATATGATAATATGAATTTTTATTATTATTAGCCTGTTCTTTCAAGATTGTATCAACTTTTAGGGCTGTACTAGTTAAACGGTATGTTCTAACAACCCACTTGGAACCGCCGCACTAGGAAGTAGGGGCCGGGATTCAATCCTATAACCTAACTAGTACACCTAGTTACCACTCCTCTATACCAAACCAACATACTCGTATTATATGAATGATGATGATTGAGTTCAATTATTACAAATTATATGAATGATTGAGTTAAATTACTGTTATTTTATAAGCTTTCATTGATATTATTGGTAAACGAGACATATTACATACTTACACGTATTATATAACGTAAGTTTCGGTTTCGGCCCGAAACCAGGTCTATGGCCGAAATTCGGTTTCGGTTTCGGAAAAAATTTTGGTTTCGGTCGGACACTAGTTTTATTGTAAGAGTCCGCTCGTATTGTTAGTTTGGTTGCACCAAGCTGCTTGTTTGCTACTTTGAAAAAATATGAAGTTTTTGCATTGGATTTTATTAAATTGACACTAAACATATTGCCGAAGAGGAAACATGATCAATGGGAAAAACAAATGGGACTTACGTGATGTAAATAAACATACCACTAATCTCCAAGTACCCTACTCAGTATATTGCAATTGCAATTGAAATTCATTTTTTTTTTAATAACGGAAGTTTCTTACCCGAATCCAGCCCAAATTGGTAATTTAGTGAATTTTCATACCGCACATCACATGATCACATATTTTGTTTACTACTAGGATTAGCCCGTTATGGAGTTTTGTTGTAACTAGTTGCATTTCTTGCAGTTGCTATATATAGCTTTCAAACATTTATCATAGGATTTTCACAGAAAGACATCACAAAAACTGACGGAAAGAAAACATGATCATTGGAAAAAATAAAGCTAAAATTATAAAAACACTAACTTAGTAAAGTTAGCGTGTAATTAAAAATATAACAGCAATTTAAAACGTTACTATGTACAATTTAATAATATATACCTTAAATTAGCTCTATCCCTACTCATGAAATGTAAAAAAGAAAGTGCGCCCCCCTCAAAAAATTTCTGGATCAGCTACTGCCTTTCGGCCAATTTCTCGCATAAGCCATCGCCGCCAAAATGTGCTTTGTCCGAAAGACACGCATCGCACTTTTTTCAATCAAGTATCTCTCTGGGACACCCAATTCCACTTTTTACATATTCTGATAAATGCTTTCTTTTTAATTACAAAGAAGGACGTTAGTTGACTACTTCAAACCCAAATTATGTTTTTTTATCACCTCCTTTGCATTATCCATTTATTTTTATCTTCAATATTCGTTCACTAAAATTTAAATTAAACTGTTGACTTCACACTTGAATATAGTTTGATCATCGCTTTTTTTTAATTTTTCAATTTTGGATTCCCTTTCCTTTTGCGAAATTAAAACTCTTATATTTGTATATGAGAGAAGAGTTTAGCAGAATTGGCGAAGGCAGATGAATGGCCTGACGCGTCAAATCATGCAATTTTCAGCTCAGAATTTTTCAGACGATTTAGATTCGGATATTCTAGCGACGATTCTATGTACGGTTCTAGAGTACCAGATGTCATCATGCCATTTTAAAATTTTAACTTGGGGTCGCATCAAATAAATGCTTCAAATGTGATAACCTACGAATTATTAATTTTTATTTTATACTATTATACACAAATACTACCCTACGTCATGTTAAAAAAACCTTTGCAATAGGTTGGCTTATTTTATTTGATCAGTCATCCCAAAGGATTAACAATTTTTGAATATCATATGTAAATATTTTAGTATAAGGAGACTGAATTTAAAATAACATTACAGATATTGAGACTGAGTACTTTCATTTGTTCATTGATATTCAAGGTTGTGTTTTTAGGACTGGTTTCTTAGCTTGATGTTTTAAAGTTTAAATAATAATTTTGGAATTAATAATTATATTAATTAAATAATTTTGCCCATCAACTCATATTCAATCCCATTTTATTCAGAATACTTGACTAATTTTAATGGTGGACTATATCTTTTCGATAGAATTAAAAATAAAAAGTTGTTCTGATTTAATAGGAGTGGACTGCAGACAATCGGTACGGTATTTATTAGACACGTGTTCAAGTCAACGCACGCTCATAAGGGTCATTGGAAACAATTAAGCACGAAAAAGGAATGTTTATTTAGGATTTTAAAGAATCCAGGTCACCAACTATTAAAAAACTTTAATGATTCTCTTTGACAGGAAAATGAGTTGCAACAAAAATAACCCTCTAAAGAATGTAGAAGTAGAATGATCAATTTCTCAATTGAAATTGAGTGTTGGCAAGAATTGTTTTACAGAAAAAAATATATATTCGCAAATAAACTTACTCAAAAAACTTGTAGTAATTTTTTTACTTTTTATTTGCTTTTACTGATAAGAAATCAATAAAATAAATATAAAATAAAAATAAAATCAGTAAAAATAAAATAATAATATATTGTCCAATTTTTGGTATCTTTTGAAGAACGTCAATTTTAAATTATTATATATAATTTAAAAAAGGTGGTTACCCACGAATACAGATTGAATTAATTTATAATAATTTAAAATTGACGTTCCTCAAGAGATACCAAAAATTGGTCAAAATTTGTCCACCTCCCGTTACTAATCGCAAAAATTGCGAGATCGGGGGAGAGGTATCGGTGAAGAGCTAGGATTGGCTCCGATTGGAAGCTCTGTGGTGTAGTGGTTAACATACCGCGCATATTACGTGGGAGACCCGGGTGCGGCTCCCGGCGGAGCCGAATCTTTTCTCTTCCAAAATAAAATATTAAGAATAATAATAATAATAAAATAGTAGTAAGAACCAATATTTTAAGAACAACAACTTAAGAATTAAAAAACAATTTAAGAATTAAAAAAAATTTGATAGCTGATTAACCGTTAGGAACGAGGGGGAAGGACAAGGGATGTAAAGAATTACTTGTCGTTAACAGCTTTATAGTTTCGCATTATAAATCGCCGCTGACCCTCAACACTCTGGTGTGGCTTCCTTCCAATCCTCATGCACCTTGTTTTATCAGGGTTGATAACCATGTTGATTGTGGTTAGCTCTTCCTTGAGAATGTTGAGGTTTATCTGCAGATCGGTGTCGTTAGCGGCTATAGCACCATGTCATCCGCAAATGCGAGCAGAGAGTACAGTGGGTTGCATTCTTCTGTAGCCAAGGCAGAAATTTCTGAATCTTGCCTTTCCTTTCTTCAATGCCAGGTCCAGTACCAGTATGAACAAAAGAGGACTCAACCCCTGGCGTATTCCCAGCGAGGTCTCAAATTCTCTGGAGGAGTGGTTCCTTGTTCTGACAAAACTTTTTGTTTTCTTATAGAGACTTCCCGCTGCTAGTCTCAACCCAGTCCCCACACCCTTCTCCGCCAGGGCCCTATCAATATCGGTCTTCTTAACCCTGTCAAATGCTTTCTGGAGGTCCACAAAACATACCGATGCCTCTTTGCCCTTTTCAATACATTTCTCCATGAGATGCCGCGTTGTAAATATGAGGTCTTGGGTGGACCTGGATACTGCTCCTCCCCGATCTGGTCATCGACGATTTTCCTGATCCTCGCTTCCAGGATCCTTGAGTATATCTTGCTGGGTATGCTCAGGAGTGATATACCCCGGTGGCTATCGCAGTCCCGGTTATCGCCCTTTTTATAGATCGGCACAATAATCGCAACCTCCCATTCTTTAGAGATCCTCTAATGCTTCCATATCAGGTTAAGAAGATGGAGAAACATCTCTTGCCCTTTCATTCCCATATGCTTCATCATCTCTGGTGTCACTTCATCTGAGCCTGCTGACATATGCTTCACAGATGTAATCATCTTCTTCCCAGGAGGCATCGTCTTCGTCAGGGGTTTATTTCTCCAAGTCGCTTCCTTCCAGCAGTACTTTGAAGTATTGCCTCCACCGTTCCATAATGAGCTCGCTTTTCCAGAGAATGTTTCCATTCCTATCTCGGATTCCTTTCAAGGTAGGTTGTCTCTCCTTCCTCATTCCCTTGAGAACTTTATACTTGAGAACTTTCTGGTTCTCCTCTAGCTTCTGGCCGAAGTCTTCCCATGTTTTTCTTTTTGCCTCCACTACTTTCAGTTTGGCATCCTTCCTTTTTACCTTGTACTCCTCCAGGGTCGCAGGTGTTCTTTGAGACAGGTAGTTCTTCCAGGCTGCCTTCTTTTCTTGGACTGCCTTCTTCACTTCCTCAGTCCACCAAGCAGTCCTCTTGTAGTTCCCCCTATTCTCTTAACCCCACATACGAGCCGTGAAGCATAAGGTATGGTGCTTTTGAAAGCTGAACTGCTTCCTTCTATGCCATCGCTGTCCCATGGGCGACCTGGATCTCTGGACATTCGTTCTATCTCCTCCTGGTAGTACTTAGCCATCTCTTCCTCTCTCAGCCTGTAGGAGCTTCGGTGGTTTCGCTTTTTTCCTGGCTTTGTCTCTCCATACTTTATCTACCATTAAGAGGTAGTGGTCGCTTCCCACTTCATAACCTCTCTTTACTCGGGCGTCTAATAGTGATCTGAGATCATCCTTTGGAATCAACACGTAGTCATTTATGGACTTTTCGTTCCTGCTGGGTTCTTCCCGGGTAAGTTGAGTTCTCCTTTTCCTTTCTTCTTTGTTTCTGTGATCCCAAGTATATCCACTCGTGCCTTCCTAATTTCCTCCACCAGCTCACACTCTTTCCCGTTAAGGCCTCTAACATTCCAATTAGCAAGACGAATAAACCGTTTTCCACGCCTAGTCGGATTCCGTAAAATCTTTTCAGCTACATTATTCTTTCCATTACTTGTGATATGGGAGATAAGGGAGCAGGCTATCAACCTACTGTCCCCGAGTCAGGTGGAGGGGCTGCCTCCTCAAAGCGCCCTGACACGCTTCCCCATCCGGAGCGGCTACCTAGGGGAGGTGACCCTAGGGTGTGTACTGTAGGGGACCTCAGTCTGTAGTATGGGGTGTATGTAGAGTGCTGTAGTTAGTGTACTGTGTGGTTTTCAGTGTAAGTGTCCCTCAACCTGGAGGGCCAGTAGCTGACTGCAGTCTGAAGACTGGGCGATGGGGTCGCCACTTAGTTTCGCAAGTAAAAAGTAAAAAAATGTAAAAAAAAATTAATAAATAATTATAAAATATAAATAAGAAACAATATTTTAAGAATATTTACAAAAAAAAACTTATTCCGACTGACTCAACACTACTTTTTCCTAATATCAATTATTTTGTTAAGAAAATGATATTAAACTACAGATTCACGCATACTTTTTTTGTATTGAATGTTTTTGTACGTTTGTGCACAAAATTCAACTGCACGGAATTCCGAGCTTCAATAATGAGGCAGGGCTTGGGGATAAAGTTTAACGGAATAATATTTAAGACTATTTTTTGCTTCACCAAATTAAGAGTTTATGTTCCGTCAATAATAATGGTAGGATATTTGCTTATATTCGGATTCCCGTTTCAGCTCAGTTTTACTCAGATTATTTCATTATACATTTCACTGGTGTTTTTCGACCAAAAAAAGAATAGAATTTATTTATGAACAATAGTCGGCTCCGAAATCAAGTTCTATATGTAAATTTATTAAAGCTTTGAGTCAACTAGTTCTCATGGGAGTCTAAATAAATATTTTTTTGTTTTTAATAAGCATGCAGTTTTTTGCAACGAAGCCCCGTATATAAGGGCGTGCCCACATTCCGGTTAATAATGAAAGGAAGTCGAGAAAGGAGCCCCTTGCCCAAAGACCCCTGTGTCACATTGGACTGGGTAAACTTAAGAATAGGGGTGACACAAATTTGGTGGAGGCGCCGGACAAGGGTTGTGTGGTAATTAAGCAACTAAGTACAATTTTTACTCTTTATTATTTACAATAGTTTCTACACGTCCCAACTACACAAGGGGGGGTACCTTGACTCATAAATCACTTGGGGGTACTTTACTACGGATCCCACTATGCCCCAGGCTCACTCTGCCTGTCCCAGACTTGGACAGCCCATCTCAGACCCAGCCTCCGCTCCAGACTGCTGACTGTCTCAGACTCTCCCAGACTGCCCCCTCCCTCTAGGAGTTCCCCCTCTCTCTCAGGATCTCCTAGATTCAATGGACATCTTCCACGTGACAATAAAATTAAAAGTTCTTAACACGTTAGGTGCGGCGGCGTATTTTAGGGGTATCCTAAATTGGACGATATAGGTCCCCGGGGTCCGACTGCTAGTATGAGCCACAGAAGATATCGGGCGTCGGGGTCCGATAGGAATACTTTGACGAAAGCGTAATCTTTTGATTAAAAGGAAATTAAATGAGCGTCTCAGGGGAATTTTCTCTTGGTAAGGATTGGGACTAGACATATTAGGGGCAGGACAGGCTGATACAGGATTTACGCCATTGTTTATTGAAAATCGGACCTCGGAGTCCGATTCTAAAAAAACAACAGAATTTCAGCTGTTAGCAACATTTTCTTCACTAAAATGCAATAATCTCATTAACGATCGACTAAATTGAGTGTTTGAAGTGTTAGGACTTTTTGACATTTTCCTGTGAAAGTCGGCTATTAAGAGGGGAATGTAAGACATCGGACCCCGGGGACCGATGCCGCACCTAATGTGTTAAATAAAGATGTATCATGTATTTGGCAAAATATTAAGATTGTATAATTATAATTAGACTACATAATTATATTAGAAATAATATAATATAATTATATTAGAAATGGAAAGGGGATGGAAGGGGATCAAATAAAATCCATTGAATTTGTTTAAAAGTATGCGGATTTGCAGTACATACGAGATGTTCAAAAGTTCTAATCTAGAAGGCCTTTGCCGTACCTACTGATTGGCTAGTCAGTGATTGCTAAAACCCCGACCATGGATTTGCCCCCACCCCACTCTTGTGAAGAAATTAAATCAACAGCAATCCAATTGGGGCGTAATGAAATGTAAATGGACTCGCTGGTGGAGCGTGAGTCAGAGCTGTTTGCCAGCTAACCGCCTCCCCGTGATGTCACCCGGGAGGTGGGAATCGATTGGGGAGTTCCTGAGGAGGATAATGGACCGGACAACCCTCCTCCTAACTGGCCTCCTCGTCTCTTCTATAGCTGTCATCGCGGGATGGGGTGCTAAGGGGAGTTCAGGGCAAATGATCTGAGGGGGAATGTACTGCCGTTCTATGATGGAGTTGGGGAGGGATCAGGGAGAAGGGAGTGAGTTCTGCTTCCTCAGTATCTTCAGGGCATTTTAACAGGAATACATCAATGGTACGGGAAGCATTCACTTTCCTTGGTATTAAATTCAATTCATGTTACGTAAACCAGGTCTGGAAAGTTAAAAAAACGGCATACATGTCATCTAAAAGCAACAAGTATATTCTATGTAAAGACCGGTATTGGTAGTTATAATGGCGTATGTATTCGCTATCATACTTCTAACCACTCGTCTCTTATAAAAGTGTATACCTGCTACATTTTTCTCAAAAAAACAAGCTGCCTCTGCATAACTTCAGGAGACTAGATTAAGTCTTTGTATTTTGACTTGTACATCGGGAGTCATCTTGGGAATTAAAAGAAAAATCCTACTTACTTTGAATAAAGTAAGGTTATGGTTTTATAAAATTAATGCATGTGTTAAAAATCTGGTGCGTGCTCGCAACACACAACTTTCACTTACCAACTTACTTAGATTAGAAATTAATGCGTTTTTTAATTGTTACTTCTCAAATGAACAGAATGGCTTTAATTATGAACAATGGTCTGCCATTGAAGGCGTACTCCGCATTCTTTTTTTCTCCTCTATACGTTTTCTTTATTTTCATCATATCTCATATTTAGCCATTTCTTATTTTTAGGCGTAACGAGAGACAATTAATTTCTCCATATAAACAAAAACAAAGGTACTTTATAGGAAACAAAAAACAAACAAACAAAAAAGGACCCTACCCCATTTAAGCCCCCTCAGAACATTTTAATAATGATAAAGCTTACCTGATATTGAAGAACACCTAATTTTCATTAAACATGACGAATATGATGAAAATCGTTAAAGGCGTTTTTGAGATAATCGAAAAATTGGAAAAAAAGTTATGAAATAAAGTCCCCCCTCCGGTTGTTCAATTTTGATGAAATGTTGGCTATCACATCTTTGGCTTATACATACATCAAATACCCAGTTTGATCAAAATAGTGAAAGCCGTTTTTGAGTAAATAAAAAAAACACGTGAAAATGATATAAAATTTATTAAGTAAAGTCCACCCTCCGGTTGATCAATTTTGATGAAATGCTGGCTATCACATCTTTGGCATATACATTCATCAAATACCCAGTTTGATCAAAATCGTGAAAGCCGTTTTTGAGTAAATAAAAAAAAACATGTGAAAATGATACAAAATTTATTAAGTAAAGTCCCCCCTCCGGTTGATCAATTTTGATGAAATTTTTACAGTCATATCTCGGGCATATAAGTACGTCAAATACTCAGTTTGATCAAAATCGTAAAAGCCGTTTTTGAGCAAATAAAAAAAACAAGTGAAAATGATACAAAATTTATTAAGTAAAGTCCCCCCTCCGGTTGATCAATTGTGATGAAATGTTGGTTATCACATCTTTGGCAAATAAATACATCAAATACCAAGTTTGATCAAAATCGTTAAAACCGTTTTTGAGTAAATAAAAAAAACATGTGAAAATGATTCAAAATTTATTAAGTAAAGTCCCCCCTCCGGTTGATCAATTTTGATGAAATTTTTACAGTCATATTTAAGGCATATAAATAGATCAAATACTCAGTTTAATCAAAATCGTTAGAGCCGTTTTTGAGAAAATCGAAAAAAACGTAAAAAGTTATTAAATAAAGTACCCCCTCCCTTTGAGCAAATTTGATGAAATTTTTGCTGTCACATCGCGGGCTTATACATACTCTAAATACCCAATTCCAGGTTCGCACGGTTTATAGTTTTTGAGCTAGTCTGTTCACACACACACACACACACAGACACACACACACACACACACACACACACACACACAGACCATTTCGCGGGACTTGGTTATTTTGACTCAGGGGACCCCAAAACGTGTATTTCCGTTGAAAACCGGAAGTCGAAAATTTTCACGATCGCAATACTTCCACTTACTATATATTTCATATATAGGTAAGTGAAAGTAAAAAGTCTAAGTTGATTAAATCAATTGGTGGATATTATTGCCTTCGTAAGAGCGGGAAATCAATCACTGACTGACATTTTGGACCAAAAAAAGAACAAAGAAACACGAAACTTTTGGAAATTACGGAGACATGTTTTTAAAGGAGAGACGAGGTTAGTGTTTCCAACAAATGGGAAATGGGAACAGCAAGAACTGACAGAGGGAACTGAGACCGGGACCCACTAAAACAATTACCTGCATTTAAAAAATTTGTGTGAAGGATTCAGTAAGCCTAACCCACTTTACGATGGTTAGAAGAGAAGAATCTCCAGGGAGACCGCCGGACAGATGAGGTGAAGAAGAGGACAGGGGAGGCTAATTAATGTTAAAGAAGAAGAAAATATTGCAGTGAAAACTGTATAATAATAATAATAATAATATATTTTATTTGTTTTTAGGGTAGTTCCCTATACAAATAGAAGTTGGTCTTTTGACCTCACAATAATGTTTGTTATATTACAGTTTAGCCAATAACTTTTTTATTTAATGAGTACAGTTCTACATGAACAGTATCTACATGAACATATTATGTTCATAATAATATGGATATGCACATGCAAACAATAATATGATCAAATTATGAATATTATAATTTTAACCAAAACAAATTGTTTAATAATGCCAATATAAATTTTATGAAACTATTTTAAGAACTTTTAAGTAAAATCCCCGAGACGATAAAATCATTAGGTATATATTTGCAGCTATGTTATTACCATCATTAGTTCCCTTAATACTCTTAAACAAATAAACAACTAAATATAAGGCATTTAACATCGTTCATACATAAGATAATAATTTACTTTTCATAACAACAATTTACATAAATTATCAATCAACTCAATTTAAAAAAAAAATAATTACGCTAAAAATCATAATAATGTGAATAAATAACTAATTACTAACAAATGCTACATAAAATACAAAAAGACTAAATCGAACATAATTCTAATGCGTTAACTCATCTAGAAATTTTCTTATCAACAGGCATGAGGTAACATAATAATAGAGTTTATTCAAATGGACTACGTCCTTTATAATTAACAAACCATTTAAATTCTCAAAATCATCCAAACTTTCATCAATGTAATTAAATATATATTTTTTTCTCAAATTATTATAAGTCGGGCAGTCTAAGAGTAGATGTTTTATGTTTTCCGGCTGTAAACTGTTACACATTGCAGTGAAAACTGTATACTGATGACCTTGCGTTATGCAGGCATACGTATCATACCACTGTTGCAAAAACCCGTATTATACTAGAGGTACGGTGGAATAAATAAATAAATAAATACCTGAAAAACAAGGTCTTCGCCTGTTTTGATATAAAATTGCAAAGATCTGCTCATTCCAATGAAAACATATTCGAAAAAAATATGTTTTTTTTTTTCCAATACCCTTATAATAATAAAAATAGGAAAGGTTTAGATGGGTCAAAATACACAAATAATAAATGTAACGTGGATACTTTAGGATTTTATTATAAATTTTTCTGAATATATCCTCGTGTCACAAATATGCTTGTAAACAAGCTAACCCTTGCAAACCCATGCCGTATCAGGACTCAAGAAAAAAAATCAGAACTTATGCAATACTTCTGTTATTGACAACCCAAAACAATACATTTTGTGGCTTCGTTACAAACCTTGCGTGTTTGAAACTAAGCTTTTCATATCAATTAGAGGCATTACTTAAATACTAGGTACTTCGTTAACGTATCATACCCTAGTTTGTTCACCTATAATATAAATTCTATGATTCTTGCTTTCTCAGTTTTTGGTACCTACTTTCTAATTATATTACATGAAATCTTTATATTTTTACTTTCACTTACCTATATATGAAATTATAGTAAGTGGAAGTATTGCGATCGTGAAAAATTTCGACTTCCAGTTTTCAACGGAAATACACGTTTTGGGGTCCCCTGAGTCTAAATGACCAAGTCCCGCGAAATGGTCTGTGTGTCTGTGTGTCTGTGTGTGTGTGTGTGTGTGTGTGTGTGTGTGTGTGTGTGTGTGTGTGTGTGTGTGTGTGTGTGTGTGTGTATGTGTGTGTGTGAACAGACTAGCTCAAAAACTATAGGCCGTACAAAACTGAAATTGGGTATTTGGTGTATGTATATGCCCGCGATGTGACAGCAAAAATTTCATCAAAATTGGTCAAACGGAGGGGGTACTTTATTTAAAGAATTTTGTCTATTTTTTACGTTTTTCTCGATTTTCTCAAAAACAGCTATAACGATTTTGATTAAACTCGGTATTTGGTGTAACCATATGCTCACGATGCGACAGTCAAAATTTCATCGAAATTGATTAATTAGAGGGGGCACTTTACTTAATAAATGTTGTCCCATTTTCGCGTGTTTTTTTTTATGTGCTCAAAAAGGGCTTTAAGGATTTTGATCAAACTTGGTATTTGATGTATATATATGACCGCAATGCGACAGCCGAAATTTCATCAGAATTGGTTAAACGGAGGGGGCACTTTACTTAATAAATGTTGTCTCATTATCATGTGTTTTTTTGGTTTACTCAAAAACGGCTCTAACAATTTTGACAAAACTCGGTATTTGGTGTATGTATATGCCCGCGATGTGGCAGTCAACATTTCATCAAAATTGATCAATTGGAGGGGGCACTTTACTTAATAAATTTTGTTCCATTTTCACTAGTTTTATTTATTCAAAAAGGGCTTTAACGATTTTGATCAAACTTGGTATTTGATGTATGTATATGTGACAGCCAAAATTTTATTAACCGTAGTACGAAAATAAAAACTTTTATTTATTAATAAAAAGATTAATTTTACTTAAGAGAGTAAATAAGTGATAATCAAATTTTTGAAGCATTGCAGATGTGTAAAAATATGGTATAAGATAATACTTAGTATATAATTGATGTAGGTATATTTTAGTCTAGAAACTTTTGTTCTTTAAAAATAATAAATTTTTGAAAACAATAAAAAGCGATTTTAGAGGAACAGTAATCGTTCTTGATTTCCAGAAAGGCATAAGAGACCTAAATATTCCTATCCATTCACCTTTACGATATATTTACAAAAAGCAACTCGTAATATAAAACAAGGAACCAGTAAAAAAAACTCAACTATTGATGAAATTAGATCTCTCAAATAAACAATAATAAATCGAAAAGTACTGAGAACTTACAAGTTTTGCATTACACTCATACTCTATAACTTATGGAGGTATAGAAATATAAGCATATAAATTTGGGAAAATGTGTGAAGTTGAGGAATGGCGTTTACATATTATCGAAACACGTCGCTTTCTAATCGAAGTAAGTTCGTAAGTGAAAGTTGTGTGTTGCGCGCATCGCACCAGATTTTTTCTTTTTAAGAGGAGCTTAATGCGGGTAGGAGACAATGTGGATTATGATATCTTTTGCAAATTAGTATGATTATAAATAAATTTATGGATGATATTTCAAACATTTCCAAATAATATTATCTTGATAAAAATAAATTGCCTCATATCATCAGTAATTATTTTTTTGCAATCGTTTCGTCCTCGTAAAAGTGTTATAAAGAGATCGAATTAAAACGTCAAATCCAAATAACCCCACAGGCGCGAACAGCGGAGCCTTTTAGACGATGTTGATATGAAGTGACCGCCCATTGGCTGAGAGCTATGACAAATGCACTCTGCAATAAACGCCCGATTCAATGCAGGCCTATCATTGGCAGAATAATGGACCAATTATCATCCCCCCGATTACAAGTGCCATTTACATTTCATTGGAATATCTATTTGCTAACGCTTTAAAAAAATCCAGGACACTATATTCTATTTTAATATTTATTTCTTGGTGTCTCTTTACGGATAGTTGAAATTCACGATTAAAATAGAAGAAAAGACCTCAATAATAGGTATTACATAATACTTGGGATAATGAAAAAGGTTCTTTAGGTGGTCATACTCATTGGACATTGAACTCCTGTTTGGTTTTAGTTAATACCTTCACTTCGGTATCGTGGATA
Organism: Aelia acuminata; assembly: GCA_911387785.2. Taxonomy (NCBI): domain Eukaryota; kingdom Metazoa; phylum Arthropoda; class Insecta; order Hemiptera; family Pentatomidae; genus Aelia; species Aelia acuminata. Next base: position 55,342,368 of record OU426984.1, read on the forward strand.
TAAGTATGTTGATTTTAAAATCCAACGGAGAGTTACATATTAATCGTTCCTCGAGTTCAAAGGTGAAGATTTATTCTCTATATCTGTAATAAAATAAATTATGATCTCTATAACCGAAACCGAGGGTTCCAGCACCTCTAAAATTAGTAGTAGAAGCATTCGGATGTTTAAACATGATTCTTTATATTCAATTGTTGTAAGAGAAAAAAAAAAATGTCAGAGGCCATTTTTTCCCTAGTTTTTCTAGAAAACAGTTTAAATAATAATCTGATACAATTTTAAAATTCGACAATTTAAAACGAACTTTCGAATTGGAGTTGAAAAAACTGAACTCTCCCGAATGCCTTGGATTCCACACAGATTTTCAACAGTCAGTTAGCTCATATGGAAAGAGGCCTATAAGGTTTAATTCATACAATCCAAAAACCATTTTTGAAAAATTATTTGCGAGGTTCATTATAACCCTTAAACTTAATTATGAGAGGCTGTGAAAGTTGTTTAATCCTCAAAACAAAAAAAAAAAAATATATTTAATACTAATAAAAGTAAACATTCGTTATCTGGAATTCACGTTTAATTAACCTACACTTTCCATTGTCCGTTTTATTAATGTTTCTAGATAAATATAGAATAACGATTAAATAAACCCAATGGAAGTCCTCTAACAGCTTTGTTAGGTAGTTAATACACTCAGCAACGGGGCTAAATTTTATTCCATGCTATTAGTAATATAATTTATTCAGTTGGATCCACTCTCCTGGGATGAGTAATCCGATATCTGATTTATTCTTAGCGAGCGCATATAAAGCCAATCAACAAGAGAATCGTAATAGGTTTTCCATAATTTAAATAAATAATTAGATATAATGGATTCCAGATCTCTCTACAATTCGGTATATTGTATAATTGAAACGGTATTATTACATTTTTGATGAAGCAAATATTAAAAATATTAACCATTTTCAATGTTGACCGAATGATTTTAATAAAATATAAAACATGCTACATAGCTTATTGGTAATAAAAACCGCCTCCCATTTGAAATCCAAAATAAATAAAAGTTTTAAAACCTATGTCCGCAATAACATAATAACTGGCCATGGTATCAATAAAATAGTAATGATAAACATTTTTTTTTCAATATGCAGTGAATAGGATCTCTTTAAGTTTTGAAATCGACCAAGAAATGAATATGACAGTTTTTGAAATAGTTTAAATGAGCAAGCCTTCCAATTTACCCTGAGGGGACAGTGGACTAAGATCTTTCGAAAAGCAACCACTTCTTCTTGAATTTGAAAATCAAAAATATTTCGACAATCAAACTTCCTAATATCATACTATATATTCATTTAATAAAATTAGAAAAGGTTAAATTAATCGTACTATGCTACTTCCACCAATCGAAATTAAAAGTAGATAGTAACATTTTCGAAATCTGCGTCCCACATCATGTCATCGAAACCATTTTTAACCACCACAAACCACTCCAAACCATTCCGCACCATCACCGATTATTGCTTACTAGACAATTCCAAACCACCTATTAACCAGATTATCCCAAACCATTTCTGACCACTCCTAACCAGATCATCCAAACCATCTCTGACCATCTCCAAACAGATCATTCAAACCATTTTTTATCATAATATAAAAGTATAGTAGAAGTATAGAAGTGGTCAGAAATGGTGTAGGATGGTCGGGTTGAGAACCATCCCAACCCATTTCTGACCACTCCTTACCTGATCATCAAAACCATGTCTGACCATCCCCAAACAGATCTTCCAAACCACGTTTTATCACCCCTGACCATCCAAAACCATTTCTAGAACGTTCGAGAACGGAATCAGGAATGTATGTGAGTGGACCTGAGGCCTGCGGTATATAAGTGAGCTAGTCTAAACCTGGACAGGTAAGAATACAGTTAATTTTGAGTCTCTGCTAGTTACTGTTTTATCAGGTTTATAATAATTTGAGTTCTCATCCGTTGCTAGAAATTTCTTATTGAATAAATAAAATTATTGTTAGTAAGTACAGTTTACTTTTTTAAAACTACATTACCTTATAAAAATATTAAATTATTTTATGAATGGAAATTATTAGGCCGCGCAAATAACTATCAATTGTGATATTAGTAAACTTCATTCATTCATAAATACGCGGGAATGTCACTTGTCAGCTGTCGTTACGTGACATTAAGCCAAACGTATGTCACTCCTAGGAGTTAGGTGACAGCTTTGAACCGTGTTCGATGGATATCTATTATACCCAAGTTGTCCGGCATACTGTACGGCCATGTCGCGTATCGAATCTATCGTCCTAGAATAGGTGATAGAAAATGGTGTAGTAATGTTAAATGTTAATCATATTTGATGCCATGCTCTATAACTCCATGGCTATAAACATGTCGAATAACCTACCGACGCCTGATGTTTTGACACTAGCGGATACATAAATAGACACAATACGAACAAATTCATTATGTCTAACCAAGGTGGAGCGGTCAAATAATCCTAATTATGATTGCAATCAAATGAAAACTTAAATCGGCATTATTCAACTGAAATAGTTTCTGCAAAAAATTGATTAAATGCTACAGAGATGGAACAGTTATTTTAAAAGACTGGTGTTTCAGTGAGGTAGCCTTCAAAAAAAAAAAAGGTGTTTTTTTCCATAACGGTTGCCGTTGAGTAATGAAAAAACGAGAAACGGGAAAACATTTTGATTAGCCTGATATTTAATAATTTAGGGCCTTATATAAAATTTTAAGGTTTAGTTAGTTTAGTTAGTGAAAGGGGTTGAATTCAATGCCATAGGTTAATATCCATGAACAGGGGAATACGTTATCTTCAGGTATAGGATTGTTATACGAAGCGTGCTGCAAACGCGATAGCTCGCTCTGCTACAGATATTTAAAATAGGCAAGTTCTCATTTTTTCCCTATGCTATCTGGCTTTGGGGCATTCTATTTCTAAAAGCAGAATGTTGGACATTGTCACATTTTTCGCAAGTGGGTGCTTGGCGGCTTCCTAAAAGACACCCGTGTGTGAATTCACAGTGTTCAATGCTGAGTCGGCTGAGCAAAATCTCCTATCTCCTTAACTTTCTACAGGAAATGGTCCATTTTCGACTGCCAGATATTACTTCTTACATTTTTCAGTTTGATCTCATCCAACCGCTCTTCTATAATTGTTACCGAAGCTATCCAGCCCCATAACCCCACTGGAGACACTTGCGGAGTGCCCCATGCCCAGGGTGCAATGAAAGAGCCCAAGGGGTACTTTGAAACAACTTAAAAAAAAAAACACAAAATAAGTAACAAATAAACTTTATTTGGTTTCCGGTCGGTTTTTCGTTCTCCTGCCATGGGAATCCACGAAATTCTTCAGGAGGGATAGGAAAGTTTGTCAGAGAGGTAAGTTGTCGTAAATTAATTTTCTGTCAGAAAATGAAAAAAAAGACTGCTTATTGCACAATGAAAAACACATGGGGTACGATGAAACACTCGTGGGTTTCCATAAAACATTTCATTGCGATCCGAACGCCCCTGTGTCAAGGAACCCCATATGAGCCATTTTGATGTATTTCACTTCCTACGATGAACGTGAAGAGGTAGGAAAGCCAAAGTCAGGCAAAATCTTAAGAGATACATGTTGAAGAATGAAATGTTGTAAGATCACATTGAATAAAATAATTACTCTTGCCTAGAGACGAAAATCCGTTCGACAAAAAATTTTAGTTTTACCACACCGCACTGCGCGTGGAGTCTGTCACGCTTTGTTTGGAGTCATACTTACCGATTGCTCCCATATGTATATATGTGATAGGTTGAACGATAGTCAGGATTTTCAGTTATTTATTTTTTATTTTGGAAAGCCAACATTTCGATCCGTTTGTAGGGATCGAAACTTTGGCGTTCCAACATTGGAGCACCGTGAATGATGGATTAAACAATGAACACATGTCTCCGTGGGTTAATGTTTTTCATGTCACTGCACCCGTATGCTGATGGATTTGTTACCGAGCAATTATTATATTCCTATTGACTAAATCCTAAGTTGCACTAATATATATTTATATTTTGAATTCGAATAGAATAGTTGAGCTTAACCTTGTCAATTGCGAGCGAATTAGATATGTAGAGGTAGCGGATGTTAGCAGACAAGGAGATCAATCTAAATTAACATGAGCCCCGAAGCGAGTAGATATTAAATCAGGTTTGGATAAAGGCTGGCGGGGCGAGGCGCCCCCTAATGGCCCTTGATAAGAGAGTTGAGTCATCATCATCCACCTTCATCCTCATCCATCAACCCGCTCCTCCTCTCATCGCTTATTATACCCGTTCCCGTCACCAGCTCCTTTTCCTATCCTTCTACTTACTTCATGACAACCGCGCTAATTATACTCGAGTCAGTCAGCTTTGATTGAGCAGCCTTAATCAAATACTAATAGATGCCTCTATGGGTTGGGCTTTTGATTAAATTATCTCTTGCTGACCGATCAGTCTCTCATGTTACTGTAAATGAGGAAAGATTTACACAAATAAACATCTGCCGTTCAGTTATTAGAGATGCGACATCGAAGGCAAAACATTGTTGTTTTGAACATCGGTGTTTTTACTATCAAAACATCGATGTCGATTAAACATCGAACAAAAAACATTGATGTCCTTGAACATTAACATATTAGTGTCCAAACGTATTTAAATCGTTGTTTAAGTGTAAAGCATGTTTATTTTTCATAATTAATGTGTAAAAACATAAATTTTTTCGACATAGTTGGTTTTTCATATTCATTTATTAAAGATTCAACTGTTAGGACCCAAACATATTCATACATTGATGTCGTTTCCATAGTATGTACAGAGAATCGTATTTCTGGTGAATATTTTAAAAGATATTGGGAGCAGCTGCATTAAATAAGTAATTTAATTATGATACTATGGTTTTGCGTTTTCATATTTTATTAACTTATTTGAAGTTGAAAATTTTAAAGAAACAAGAAAGAGTAGGCAGAACAGAGGTAATATATATCCAATACAATGTCAAACATCGATGTTAAAAACAACTTTGTTATTACTACAACATTGATGTTAAAACATATTTGTTTCTTCAAAAACATCGAAGATAAAAACAACTTTGTTATTGGAAAAAACATCGATGTTAAAACATATTTGTTTTCGTCAAAAACATCGATGATAAAAACAACTTGGTTATTGTTAAAACATATTTGTTTTTTTCCAAAACATCAATGTTAAAGCATATTTCTTTTTGGCTGAAAAAAATTTGTTTTATCCAAAACATCGATGTTGACAACATACGTGTTTTTGTCCGAAACATATTTGTTTTTTTAAAAACATTGAAGTTAAAATCAACCGGGTTATTTTTAAAACATATTTGTTTTTGTCTAAAACATCGATGTTAAAACATAATTTGTTTTTTCAAAAACATGGATGTTAAAAAAAAAAAAAAAAGAAAAAAAAAGGTCAACTACTAAAAGCATGTTAACATCGGCACACAAACGATTGATGATAAAAACAACTTGGTTATTGTTAAAACATATTTGTTTTTGGCCAAAATATCGATGCTGAAAAAAATTTCTTTTTGTCCGAAACATCGATGTTAAAACATATTTGTTTTTGTTAAAAACATCGATGTTAAAAGCAACCGGGTTATTTTTAAAACATATTTGTTTTTGTCTAAAACATCGATGTTAAAACATATTTTGTTTTATCAAAAACATGGATGTTAAAAAAAAAAAAAAAAAAAGAATAAAAAAGGTCCACTACTAAAAACATGTTAACATCGGCACACAAACATCGATCGTCGGAAAACATCGGCTGCGGAACATCGATTTTGATGTTTCTGAAAGTCAGTATGCCTTCCTCACCACTTCTACTTCCTTAATATGATACCATAGTCTATCTGGATTCTATATGTCATTTGGGGAAAACAGCAAACAATCATCAACTGTAAGCGTAAATGTTGAACAGTTATAAAAAAATAAAATAAACAAATGGGAGCAAACCTTAAAACTCCGACAAATTCTACATACAATTTGACTAATGTTGTTCTGTGTTGACCGTCGCAAGGACTCGCCTTCTAAAATACAAACATTTATCATTCTTCCAACGCATGGATAGCTAAGTCATAAATAAGGAAACTTTTTTGGGACACTTTTTCATGGGGCAGATCTGAATTTACTCACTTACCCATTTTGTAGAGACTAGGTATATTTCCCTAAATCTTGAGTATAATAATACTATACGAACTAAGTTAATTTCGTTATATCGAAAACGTTAAACTTGAAACTTTCATCTTAAAGTTGAAAAATTGGATTATTATAATAATATTTTATTTTCCTCAAATATAAAAGAGTAAATTGATATGTTTTCATTATTTTTTTCCAACGATTCACAAATATTCATAATTTAACTATGAATCAATTGATCGTTAAGTCTGTCTATAAATGAGATCAGAACTAAAAGAATATATTATTTTTGTCTATTTGAACATTCAATTTGAATTCAACTTTCTGTAATAAACAAAGTTCACTGTATGCAACTCCATTGCGTTTTAGCCTGCCTTCAGTGTGCACTAAGGCATTGATCTTCAGAGACTTCCTATGCGTCACTAATTGTCTTCCTTCTTTAATGTCATAACAGTTCTTTAGACATACTCAGATCCCTAACTGCTCCAAAGATCGACAAGGTATTCAGTTCTAATTATTTTTTTTTCACTTGTTTTTAAATTATAAATTATTTAAATTAAGGGCAACTACTTTCCATAGGTCCGCATTGTTTCGATGTTCCATCTATCAAACTGGTCGTGTGATTCATTATAGAAAAAGAGTAAAAAAAATTTTTTGCATCTGTAAGATTTTTAGTGGAAATAAATGCGGTTACTTTTTATGCTTATCATTAAATTCTTTGAAGTATAAAAAGTGTTATTTTTATTTTAAAAATTATATTAAGCCAATTGTACCTTTGATCAGATTTGTTCCTGATTATTACAAGATTTTCCAATCTGGATAGCAGGGCAGCTGCTTGTTGAGCTCAACAGTGACGCGGCATCCTGTATGCAGACGACCGCAGGACGGGCGTTGAGCTATCTTCGTGGCTCTGTCGGGAGGATATTGCCCCGTGTAGAGCAGCCTTTGGTCCCTGTTTGTGCCCCCGGCTCCTGTAGCTCACAACATTCATCCCCCTCGTTGGCCGAGTGATAGTCGACATCTACCGCGTTACCTCCATGGCAGATCGGGGCTAGCGAAATCGGATTCGGAAACACCGTTCAATCCGGACAGAACTGCACTGTACACGTAACGATATGAACTGGCCAAGATCAGAAGTGCGAACCCAAATAAATTTTTTGCGGTTTTCATTACATTTGTTTGTTTAACGTCCATTTATGCTGCTAAGGCCAATCGGACGATGCTACAGTGAGAGTCATAAATTTTGCCTATCCAAGCATAATTAGGAGAGGGATCTTTAACGAGTACCTGACATTGCACAGGCTCGGACCTCCATTTTACGTCCTATCCGAGGGACGACATAGCCAAGGATTTTTTACTCCCTTTAAAAAATCCTAGGGCCACCATCGGACGCGAACCCACGACCTTTAGTATTGTAGGTTGCCATGCTAACCACTACATCACAGATGACCCCGTTTTCATTAGGTGAATTACTTCGAATACGAAGTAAATAGTGAATTCATTTATTTTAAAACACCAGGTGTATGAAATTCTTATCAAAGATGACCAATATAAGTTGAATAGTTGACCCGTTCGAATATACTCATATATTATAACATCCATGTTTGGGCAAAAGGGCTTATGTCATAAAGATTTTTTTTGTCTCGTCTTCTTAAAATTTATAATTGACTATATTCAAATAATTTATTTTTTGAAGAGAAAAGATTTGGCTCCGCCGGGAGTCGAACCCGGGTCTCCTGCGTTACATGCGAGGATGCTAACCGCTACACCACAGAGCTCGGCTCAAGGCAGAGCAAATCCTTCCTCTTCACTGATACCTACTCCCCCTATCTCACAAGTTTTGCGAGTAGTAGCGGGAGGTGGACAAATTTTGTCCAATTTATGATATTTTATTGACTTAAGTCAATTTTTTAAATTATTGTAATTAATCTAATCTTAATTTGTGGCTGACCACCAGGATTTGCTCTGCCTTGAGCCGAGCTCTGTGGTGTAGCGGTTAGCATCCTCGCATGTAACGCAGGAGACCCGGGTTCGACTCACGGCGGAGCCAAATCTTTTCTCTTCAAAAAATAAATTATTTGAAAATAATTTAAAAATGGTGGTCAGCCACAAATTAAGATTAGATTAATTAAAATAATTGACAATAATTTATTCGTTATTCATAATTAATGTATTTTCATACTCAGGGCTTCTGACTTTAGAGCAATACAGAAACTGACAGAGGGTCTCTGTATTACTCTGTTGAAAGAATATAGTTTCATTTATTATTCTGGTATAAAGAAATACAATCAGAAAGAATTTATAATGATTTTCAATTGCTTGGTAAATCGTTGTTTAAGCTTCACATTCGATGACTTAACCCCTTTTGACCAAACACTAGTGATATTGTAACTCTAAATCGTTACATTAAAAAACGTACGGTTTAAAATCCTAGACCGTTTTTTGGAACAAATTAGCGGTTGGAGTGAACTGTTTGAGCTCCATCCACGCCGTTCCACCAGCTTCCACGAGATTCTACAACGTTCTAGACCCTCCTTACAAATATATATAAGGAGCGATTGACTGAACAGTCTTTGTCTTTGTCTTGACCGTGAAGCTCAAGCCATATGACTTGTTTTACAAAGTGATTATTTTTGTAACCTGCTCGAATATTTATTTTGTTATAATTCGTGTGGCATCGATAATTGTATATTATTATTGAACAAATATTTGTTGACCCACAGAAGTGCTACAATAATAATCAATGACCTCATAGTCTTAATTTGGGTCTAAGTAAATATCACAAAGTTTAATGAATCTATTTTTTTTTCTCGCTATGTAAACTATAAAATGAACAGGATTCAAGAAGCAGTAACTTCGTGTGTAGGATTCTTTTTTTTATTTTGTAGACAAAAGCGGAGACCTTTCATTTTTTCACTTAAAAATTCTAAACAAAATTATATTAAATTAAAGAAACAAAACATCGATACTTTTGAGTATTGTGCATATAAAGTATTATTTTATTCATAGCTCTTCTCCTTGCGTTTTCTGGGTATCTGACTATGATCAAGTAACATGTAAGTTATAGTGTACCAGGGAAAAACATGTTTTAGAAATAAAATATATGATTATTTTAACAATTTGGATTTTCATATAACCAGTCAGCTTTTTTTTTTTTTTTTTTTTTTTTTTTTTATTATTATTTAACTTTCATCGAAATTTCCACTGTATCTTAACTAGACTATACTCAAATATAACAAATGCTTATGAATATTATTAGCACTAATGATTAGAGCACTATAACGGCGATGCGGAGACATAGAAGTAGAGCAACATAAAAGTGAAGAGACTTATCTAATATATATGATTCGAATATTTTAATAATCTGAACTAAGAACAAAAATGAAGCAACATTAAACCCACTAAAGCCTTAGAATTTTTTTTTATTTTTTTTTATTTAAGGTCTTAGAAGGCCTCTCAAAGATAAGGGAAACAATGTTGGTTTAACGGTCACTGAAATAATTTATAATGAAATCACCAGTACACATATAGGCTTTCAATATAATTTAAACTAACAAAGACAAACCCGCAAGTCTTGTTATCGACTGACTCCACTTCACTCAAGATTTAGGGATTTTCCCCTAAGCCACCACAGGTCCTCCCAAGGATACAATGTGCCCATAAAGGCCATTTTACTAATCCTCGAGATATATATTGGACCTCTTCAGTCCCCTCAGACCCATTGTCTTTGGGAATACTTAAGGGCAAACGGATTAACCGGCTAATATTTGGCAGGACACCAAATATACCGAGAGCTTTGCTGACTGAAAGAAAAGATCTATAACTAAAGATCCAACGCTGCCCTTTGCTTGTAAGTCAGTAAGTCAAAGTTAATACTTATTATAAATTTAAGGACAGCTGTCTTAAAATTAAATAAAAAGTTATGTTCTCCGTCTCTGGCCGATTTCCATTTATATGAATTACTCTTTTCATAAGTTCAAATCGTTGTTTGTCAAATAATTTAGTAATAATGTAAGTATACGTTCAAGTTTTAGGATTTGTCCGTCTTCGTCACATGATTCTGTTTGTATAACGTTAATTTTTTTAAGATATTTTTTTTTTTTATCATGATCTGTAATTTTATAATCATTGTGAAGTTTAATACTTACAATTGTGGTATGAATCTGTTTAAACTTGGTTTCTTAATTGATACCACCTACAATTAGTTTCAAATTTTGGCGAAATAAATTGTGAGGTCTCTCTTGGTAAAGTATAAAGGGGCTTTACCAAACGTGGGTATTATTTCGCTTTAACACGGGTATTTTCTTTCGCAACGTTATCAGCTCGTTCTTTGCTCTCGATACCAATGTGCCCCATTACGCATTTCCCTCGTCATTGTTAAGTTTTATTATTTCTATTTTTTTCCTTGAGGTCATCATAAATAGCAACGTTTTTTTAACAGAGTCAAGTAAAGTTGTCTGTATTCAAGATCACATTTGGTTCGTTTGTTGGGGGTAGTTAACTATGCATTCTGTCACCTCTCTCTCTCTCTCTCTCTCTCTCTCTCTCTCTCTCTCTCTCTCTATATATATATATATATATATATATATATATATATTTATAAATATGCTATAGGTAAAAAACCTTTAGAAATATAATATAATCTTAAAACAAGAATAATTGAGTCCTATTCTGTTGCCCCTTCTATCTGCTGACCTGCCGTACAGCAGTACAGTTTGGCGTAGCAAAATAGAAAGTTTTGAAGGCGCTGCCTATGGTTTATAATTTGTACTATGGATTTATCATTGTAAATTTATTAAATATAAACTATTTATACGAACATATGGTGGGTGTAATACCAAAGTGAACTAGGCGTCAAACACCATATTTTGAGCAAACTTAAATTAGAGTTAAATTTTGTGAAATAGGGTTGTGTTTAAAGTTTCTTCTTCAAACTTTTAAACAGAATATCTTTCGCTTTGTCTTCTATATTATTCTGATGAGCATGATGAGTGAAAAAAAAAAATAACTACGTAATTTAAGAACAAAATTAAAAATTTATTAAATTGGTTTGGTGCTTAGTTCACTATAGTTGAAACATAGAAAATTAAGTGAAAAAATACTTAATAAATATATTTATATAATTTAAAAACTTTAGTGATCTATCTACAGTAAACCCAAGCTTGTTATTAGTAATTTTAACTTATAATTTTAGTTGAAGTATCCGAAATTAATGTGTGAATAATTTTTGTGTAAATTTTATTAATTTATTGAATGTATTTGAACGAAATATAAAGCCTTTATGGAAATGTGTTGTTAAAGTAATTACCGATATTTTATTGAATCTGATTCTGAACATAAAAGTAATAATAACTTGTAAAAGAAATATAATTTAAAGAAAAGTAAGTGAATGAATAATGGAATTTAAACAGAAAAAACAAACAGAAAAAAATTCCAATGAATATGAAAGGTTTTAATTTTTAAGAACAATCTTAAATGCAAATTACGATTATCACACGCTCCTTAATCTTTTTGACGATTTTCAGTTTATGAAATAATTTTTTTTTATAACATTAAGAAAAAAACTTCTGTCCTAGTGTCAAATAAGGTAAGTGAATAAATAAAGGTACAATTATTAAAACATTGATAATAAAAAAATAATAGTAATGCTTATATGTTGTTACAGCTTCTATTTTGTTTTTTTTTTTTGTTTTTTTTAGGTTGTTTGCGAAGCTTCATAATAGCACTTATGATGGTGTTAAAGGGATTTTTTCGTCGGATGCACTTATCTGTATGATTAATAATGTAAATTTATAAAACATAAGATTAATCATTTAGGGTTTTATGCCGGGGTTACATGCTACAACGGATGGGAAGCACAGAAAAAAGTGTTAAGAAGATATTGATAGAGTTTACAATATAAAGAGGGGGAGGGGAGTGGAGTAGAGAAGAGGAGAGAAACAGGACGGTTAAAAAAAAAAACGAAAAAAAATGTTATGGTTTTTCCATTTGGGGCTACTAATTTTTTCTTTATCAGTGCTAACCCAGCGGTAGTTCCCCAGGGAGGGGCTTATCTGCGGACCATTAATCAGAGCAGATGGGCCCTGACGTTTACACGGAGGGGGGAAATATGAAGGGGGGGGGGAAATAGGGGGGAGTAATGAGATAAACGAAAAAAAGAAGGGCGAGGGAGCAGATTGTAGTAAATTAACAAGGGCGCCCCGTCCCCCGGCTCAACACATATAATGCGGGGCTTATCCTCTCCCCAGCCACCGCCTTCCTTGTGCCCCCCTCCCGCTAGGGGATCTGCCCGGATCAGCAACTGATAAAGGGATTATAAATGAGGAAATTGGAAAAATGATCATGTTAGCGTCCTGTTGATATTTTGGCCACATAATTCTCATAGACTTCGATCAAAGATCAAATTGGACAATAAGCGAATTCTTACCGTGGTCTCAGAATAATTATCGAAATATTAATTAAATTAATGTGTTATAATTATAGTATTGTAACACCAATGTGGATTTAAATAATTTCCATTGACTTAAAATTATCAATCACAACCTCAAACAAATAATAAATGCTAAAATTAGTAACAACGTTATTTAAAGTAACTACAAGTGACGCGAAAGTAAACTTCTTCGATGTTCGAGACCAGGCTAATAATAACTGGGTTTTTATATTGGATGGGAAATTCCAGAAAGACCGTCATGGAACATCCCAGGAAAGCCTAGATCATTCGAAAACATCTGGTCACGTATTTTTTGTTCTTTTTAGTTCCTAAGGTCGTGTATTTATATTTTCATAATTTATTTAACTATTAAGATATTAAAGTAGTATACTGAAGCTTTTTGAGTAATATCGTCAGCATAAGTGAGTTAGGTCAGCATATTTATAATTTTCAAAAGGTATGTATAGCCAAGAGTAACCGTTATTGAGCCTTGTAGCCCTCTCACCGAAATAGGTCGAATTTTAGAAATTTCGAACAAAATTCAGAAATAAAAAATGGAAGGATTCTTCGGAATTTAAATTTAAGTTATCAAGCGATTTGACCGAGTTTGGCCCACGGGATTGCGGTACAAACTCCGAAAATTCCTTCCTCCAACCCACTTTCTCATCATCAATTCCTAATTCTCAGACAGACCATTCGAAGAAGATCATAATAAATTTTATCCCTCTTTTCTCAGTCTGCTGGTGTTCCCCAAGGTAGCATCCAAGGTCCCATCCTCTGCACAGTTTATAAAGCTGACATTCCAACCCATCTCAACACTGTTGCCACCACGTACTCCAATGGCACAGCTGTTAATAATGACCCAGTCCTGCATCCCAAACTCTCCAATCTCACATCACAATCCTCTAAGAATGGTGTCAAAACTGTAGAATAAAAATCAATCCCAACAAATCATTTATACCTTCGTCGTAAACCTACAACCTCCTGCCCAACAGTATCCTTTAATGACATTCCACTTATCCCAGTCGAACATAACCGTTACTTGGGACTTCACTTGAACAAACGCCTTACTTGGAATCCTCATACAAGACTGAAACGACAAGAAACTGCTAGGCGCTACCGACTACTTCAGCACTTACTTTACAAACGCTCGAAACTACCAATAAATCATAAAAGGCTAATTTATATGACAATAATAAGACCTATTTGGACTTAAGGCATCGAGCTTTGGGGCTACACCAAACCATCAAACTCCTCTCGAATTCAATCCTTGCAATCCAAAATCCTTAACGCTCCTTATTTCGTCACAAATAAACTCATCCATATAGACCTTAATGTTCCATATTTCGCCGATTAGGCCCGCTCCAGATGCCAATTCTTTCATAACAAACTCCCTAGCCACTTGAACCCTCTTGTTTCCAATCTCGCTTCCTCCTCTATTCCAGACAATCTTTCCAGGCATCTGAAAAGAAGATGGCCTCGGGACCTTCTATGTTAAGTGTATTCGTTGAGTGCTACCAATGGGTAATTTCTCTTCATGGTTGTCCACGTTATATTCTTTTCTTATTATTATCGCATTTACTAATTGTATTTGCTGTAAGTACAGTAGTAAATTTCAATAAATATTTAAAAAAAAAAAGAAGTTATCAAACGAATTTCTTGGATCATTATGATTTTAAAAACAATTTTCGTCAAACAGAGGCTCTTCTCGATAATCCGAACACGGATATTGCATGATCTGTTCGGACTATTACAATGTTCGGATTATAAAGGTTAAATTAAAAAATGTAAATTTGCGCAAAGTAAAAAAAAAGGTATTTATAGTTAGTTAAACATAATCTAATTGCAAACAGAATATGCAAATATCGTTTAGGTATTAGACCTTTGGTCGCCGACGTTGAACCCATTTATCCACACCAAGCAAATAATCAACGCCTTTATGGCGATTCTATGAATTATCAAAGATGAAGAAAAATATGAATTTAAGATATTTCCTAATAAAATAAAAATAATTAAAACAACTGCTAAAGTATTAGACTAACCTTTGAAAGGTTCTGCATCTTGGTAACGAACGTTCGGTCTAGTTATTCTTTGAAAGATTTCGGTATCATCCAAGCTCTCGTGACACATTCCTTCTTCTGGGTCATCAATACATTTAGCAATATCTTTTTATGGAGACTTTGTATTTTCGAATGGGTCTCAGTTAGCAATTGAAGCATGGAAATCCAAAAGGGTATAAGTGCCTTTGAGAAAATTTTCCAGAAATGCCGACTTATGCCGACTAAATGAACTACGCTCGGCGCTTACACCCATGCTATCTTTCAAACGTTCAATGAACTACTACTAACAACTAAAAATTAATTATATCCATTAATGGTTTTGACACACATAACAATTTGGCAAAAAAAAAACTTTATATATTTTTTTGCCACTTACATATATCCTTATGCATTTCCACGCTTCAATTAACAGACATGACTTTGTGTTCTTTTATATTTTTCTACCAAAACATTGTAAAATTACTGAAATCGGGTTTCGATTATTTTTGAAGCTCACGATTTAGCGGAGATCACTAGAAAGAGAAATCTTTCTCTTCGATCTTGTGAAAGTGAGAGATTATAAAGATAAACGAATTGGGACTCTAGAAATGCAATTATTTCCTGTTGACTCACTCGCCTCTGTTTCAGTCAAAATTCGATTTTCTCATTGTTGTTCAGATTACCTCGAGTTTCGGATTATCGACAATGTTCTGTATTTGAAAAAAAAATTACGACTGGCTCATATATTTAATAAGTATGCCTGTTTTTCATATCTGGTCTCGGCACTGTTTTCTTTTCTATACCGTACTTGCACAACAAGCATGATGCCAATAGAAGAAACACATTAGGGGGCACATAGACCACAGAGCGTGTTGATATGCCAGTGCGGGATGTAGGGGCGGAGGGCTGCTGTCAAGTGGTAATAATACTGACATTTATCCCAACAGCCTGCTTTTGACAGCCTTGTTGATCGCCCACAATACACCCAAGTCATCCTTTTTGTCATGTTTGTCCCCTGGTGACCGTGTTACATTGTACAAGCTGCTTATGTAATGTCTCTCAAAACATTTTGGAGCTCCCTTCACAATAGCATTAGTATACATTGAGTGCATAATTAGAGTACATCCATTTCAACTGATTTTCCTCATTTATATTAACTTCTTTATTCCTTTTGAATTTGAAATTTTTGAAGTGTTTATAATATTGTAACGTTAAATCGTTTAATAAGAAAAAAAAACATGGTTTAAAATTCCAGACCTTTTGTTGGAACAACTAGCGATTGGAGTGGACCGTCAGAGCACGTGTTTGGGACTAAATTGTTGGAGTTGAAGGCCTGGATGATGCCACGGGGGTCTGGACCCTTCCATTCATTCCAGACCATTCATTATACGACTGTATATAAGGAGCCAGACTAGAATAATCAGTCTTAGTCTGTGAAGCTCAAGTCATATGATTGGTGTGCTATAAAGTTATGATTTTCAAATCTGCTCGAACATTTATGTTGTTATAATTCGTGTGACATTGATAATTGTATATTTTTGTTGAATAAATATTTGTTAACCCACGGAAGTGTTACAATATTTTGTTATTTTAGAATTCAAAAACCATATTCCGGGAAACCATTCTATTGGGGTACTAGATCCCTAGATAATAATGTAAATCTTTTGAGGGTCATAGGACGTTCCAATTTGTTGATATCCTTACCATATAAAACATAAAAACTTATTAGATATTTAACAGAAAACCAGCCTGAGTTTATTAAAAATTATTCGCGTTGCAATAGCAAATTTGATGTTATTTCTTCCTTCTTTTGTTGTATTTTAAGTGGTTTTGGAGCGATGTAGTTGCCAAACAACTACAATGGGTCAAAAGTGACCCAACCAAAAGAGTAATTTATATGTTTCCTGAGATATCCAAAAGATAGCTCAACTACATTCCACCGCTGCTAAGTGAATCATCGTTGACCTGTGCTAAAATTTATAATTAGAGTGCTTTCGTCCTAAACTTCAGTTACAATTTCTAATTTTATAGAAGGGTTTCTGCTAAGCCTTAAGCAACTAATTTATAGTCGACTGTACTGAGTAATTTATTTTTAAGGATAAATAGAACTTGTAAGCAATAAGGAAATTGTTAAGTATTAAATACTATTGTTTATTTATGTATTCCGTATTTTTTCTATAAGTCAGTTTGAATTGGATCAAACTTAGTTTTCTTACGGTTACCTTCTTTTATGGTTATGATTTGTCTTTTTACATATCGTCGTCACCAATCTAAAGTTACGAATGTGCAACTAAAAACTTATGCATATTCATTCGTTACTTTAGCAAGGTGATGACGATATGGCAGATGTGTGATAGGTCTTGTTTTTGTGCAGTCAGTTCTGTTAACAATAAATATCATTTATTACTCAACTTTTCTTTATTTTAAGGACCCTTTCAACAGAAATCTAACAACTGCAGGAAAAAGTGACTTCCTCAATAAAATTAAAAATAAATTACATACATTTTTTGATTAACAATGAATAAATCTATAAATTAATTAATAAATAAATAAAGATTTTATTAAAAAAATAAAAATTAATTAAATTTGTCTCAGTTCATTACATATATATATATATATATATATATATATATATATATATATATATATATATATATATATATATATATTTCCAGAAACTTATGTATTTATTAACCTCTTTTTTAATGTTTTTTATTACACTGTGTCAGAAAAGGTCTGTGGTTGTGGTCATAAATGCATGAAATTATTGCTAGATTTAAAGGTTTTATTGTTGGTGTGATAAAATAGCTGCACTTAAGAAACATTAGTTTTAGTTAAGATATATATAACATATTCTTTGATATAAACAGCCACACCAAAATTCAACGCTTTTTATTTCTTATTTAAATGGTTCAAATTTTCGGAATTTTCCTTCTAAAGATACTTACGGTGCTGAGCTAATGTTTTTTCGAAGAATGCGTGTGTATATTTTTACTTTCACTTACCTATATGAAATATATAGTAAGTGGAAGTATTGCGATCGTGAAAAATTTCGACTTCCGGGTTTCAACGGAAATACACGTTTTGGGGTCCCCTGAGACCAATTAACCAAGTCCCGCAAAATGGTCTCTGTGTGTGTGTGTGTGTGTGTGAACAGACTAGGTCAAAAACTATAAACCGTGCGAACCTGAAATTGGGTATTTAGTGTATGTATATGCCCGCGATGTGACAGCAAAAATTTGATCAAAATTGCTCAAAGGGAGGGGGTACTTTATTTAATAACTTTTGTACCATTTTCACGTGTTTTTTTATTTACTCAAAAAAGGCTTTAACGATTTTGATCAAACTGGGTATTTGATGTATGTATATGCCAAAGATGTGATAGCCAACATTTCATCAAAATTGGTCAAACGGAGCGGGCACTTTATTTCATAATTGTTTTTCCAATTTTTACATTTTTTTCGATGATCTCAAAAACGGCTTTAACGATTTTTATCAAATTCGTCAGGTTTAATGAAAATTAGGTGTCCTTTAATATCAGGTAAGCTTTATCATTATTAAAATGTTCGGTGGTTTTTTTTTTGGGGGGGGTTGGGGCCTTTTTTGTTTGTTTGTTTCCTATAAAGTACCTTCGTTTTTTTTATATGGAGAAATTAACTGTCTCTCGTTACGCCTAAAAATAAGTAATGGCTAAATATGAGATATGATGAAAATAAACAAAAAATAAAGAGGAGAAAAAAAGAAAAATATTTAGTCAACTCATAAAACTTGTTGAGCCCACGCATGCGGAGTACGCCTTTAAGGACAGACCATTGTTCATAATTAAAGCCGTTCTGTTCATTTTAGAAGTGGCAATTAACAAATCGCATTAATTTCTAATCTAAGTAAGTGAGTAAGTGAAAGTTGTGTGTTGCGCGCATGCACCAGATTTTTTTTTTATTTCAATGGATGGTTGTATACATTTTAGTTTCTATTTTGGTTGTATTATATATTTTATTTTCTATTTTGGTTGTATATATTTTAGTTTCGTTTTTTCGTTTCTAATTATTATTTTGTTTATCTTGTGTGAATGTATCTTTGGCGCACTAATATTTAAGTGAGGCAGTAGTATTATTTCTTTATCAATAAAATATATATATATATATATATATATATATATATTTTTTTTTCAGATAAGTAAAAACAAAGGTGAATAAGGTTTGTGCTGATGTTCAAATAGAACAAGATACGATAGTTACACTAATGAATGCTCCATCCACACCGATGACTGGAATGACTATTTTTGATGAGCACTGATATAAAACTAGGATTCTATTTATCATATTAAAATAAACTAGGATGCTTATCATATATCATATATTATTTTTCACGTTTTTTTTTTTTCAATCTTTATGTCATTTTTTTTATTAAAAAGAAGGAAATATACATGCCGGAATTAAAAAAAAAATAATAAAAAAACCGAGCGGCAGACCGTGTTATTGGCCGATTTAAAAAAATAAATAAATAAAAAAAGAGAAAAACGAAAACTGGAGTGTCGACGGCTTGTCACAGTTCAATTACCTTGGACAGAATTAGCAAAGTTTTTTATAACCTCCCATAACCATTTTTAAGGGATACCTTCATCCCCTACCAGTCCGGTGTATTTGTTCCCCTGATATAAAAAAAAAAAAAAAAAAAAATGAAAAAGTAAAAAAAAGAGAGAAAAAAATCCAGCATGGCGAGGTGAGGGGGGCGCTGAAATTTTTATCTGAAAATGGGAGCTGGGTGTAGGGGCCTTCCTTTGTTGCCAACCCTCTCGTCGCTTGAGTTACGGGATTTTTTCCCGTTGAGCCGCTCACCACCAGCTGCCGATATTGCCTCGCCCGTTTTTGAAAAATTGAACAGGGGCGGTATTTTACTATTAATTCGCGCCCCCTCCTTCCGCACCCCTCTCAAAACTGAGTCGATAACCCCTCCTGGGCGAGTTTTACCGTGTCGTCCATCTGTTTTCTAATCAAGGATGATGGATAAGGTAGCCACGTAGCCTATATGGTAGCCTATATGGCCTTCCTTAGTAAAAAAAAAAATTTAAAGTAATTAAAGGACATTTAATATTAGTTACATTTATTATTCTAGAATTATTGACAATACTGTCACGTTAAATCGTTAATTAAAAAGATATGGTTAAAATCCCAGACCTTTCGTTGGAACGAACTAGCGGTCGGAACAAACCGTCAGAGCACGGAGCGAGTGACTGGGCCAGTTAGTCTTTATCTGTGTCTTGACTGTGAAGCTCAAGCCATATGATTTGTGTGATAATTTTTGCAACCTGCCTTAATATTTGTGTTTTATAATTCGTGTGGTATTGACTATTGTTATAATTTCGTTGAATAAATATTAAAACAACAAAACACAGAAATGTTACAATATATTTAACTATATCTTAAAATTGAAAGATGTATTATTAATTGAAGATTATGGGATTTTCGAATAATTTAACAGGAAATCACCATAGGCCATTTGTGAAGATACAATAATCATTAATAATAATATACTTATAATTAACAAAATACCACACGCATGAGCAATTCAGATAAAAAACATTTTGTGTTGAATACACTAGACTATACGAGTTTTTTTTTTAGCATCGTATATATGCCGGCTTAGGGTACACATATACATGTGAAGGAATGAACGAAAAATAATTTTATTGTCCTGTCCTGGGACTGATGTCCCTTTAGAATAAATTCTTGATACGTAATAAAGAAAACTTGACAGTGTGTCTGTATATTACATTAAATATTTACAAATAACGTATAATATTGGTAATTAATGGTATGGATTTAATGTGGTTTCTTGACAGACGATGGCATATGGCAATACTGTCTGTAAAATATTGATTGTCTGGATAATTTAGGATTGAAAACAGTTATCAGTCCAAATAAAAAAAACAAATAAATAAGGTAATGATAAGATAATGATGCTTTGAAATTAATTAATTTTTTACTTTCACTTACCTATAAATGAAATATATAGTAAGTTCCTTTTTTCATCGGAAATACACGTTTTGGGGTCCCCTTAGTCGTAATAACCAAGTCCCGCGAAATGGTCTGTGTGTGTGTGTTTGAACAGACTAGCTCATAAACTATAAATCGTGCGAAAGTGAAATTGAGTATTTAGTGTATGTATATGGCCGAGATGTGACAGCAAAATCTTTTTCGAAATTGGTCAAACGGAGGGGGTACTTTATTTAATAACTTTTTACGTTTTTTTCGATTTTCTCAAAAACGTCTCTAACGATTTTGATTAAACTGAGTATTTGATGTTTTAATATGTCCGAGATATGTCTGTAAAAAATTCATCAAAATTGATTAACCGGAGGAGGACTTTACTTAATAAATTTTATATCATTTTCACGTGTTTTTTTTATTTACTCAAAAACGGTTTTACCGATTTTGATCAAACTGGGTATTTGATGTATGTATATGCCAAAGATGTGATAGCCAACATTTCGTCAAAATTGATCAACCGGAGGGGGGACTTTACTTAATAAATTGTTTACCAATTTTTACCTCTTTTTCGATTATCTCAAAAACGGCTTTAACGATTTTCATCAAATTCGTCGCGTTTAATGAAAATTAGGTGTTCTATAATATCGGTTAAGCTTGTGTGTTAAGCTTGTGTGCTTAAATGGGGAAGGGGCCTTTTTTGTTTTCCTATAAAGTACCTTTGTATTTGTTTATTTGGAGAAATTATCTGTCTCTCGTTTTGCATAAAAATAAGAAATGGCTAAATATGAGATATGATAAAAATCAAGTAAACATATAGAGGAGAAAAAAACAAAAATATTCAGTCAACTCATAAAACACGTTGAGCCCAGGCATGAGAAGTACGCCTTTAATGACAGGCATTGTTTTAACAGAATTAAAGCCGTTCTGTTCATTTAATGGAAATTATTTGTTTCATGGTAACTAAATGAAGTTTTCTACAACTAAGTAGAGAATTATAAAATCAGACGACTTGGAGTATCATGCTTGCATTGCCGAATTATCGCAAGTAAAAACTTTTATCTAATAATAAAAAAAATTAGTGTAATTTAGAGAGAAAAACAAAAACTAGAAATAAATGTGGAAAAATGAGTAACTTTGAGAAGTGGCAATTAACAAAACACATTAATTTCTAATCTAAGTAAGTTGGTAAGTGAAAGTAGTGTATATTAATTTTTTTAGTATTAATTAATTTTTTTATATTATCTTAATGTTTTATTGTTTTCAAGATCCACCTTTAAACACTTCCATATTTAGTTCACTCATTCTTTATTAAAAATTACATCTATGTATTATGGACAAACGGTTGTAGGCAGCAGATCATTCTTACCCTTACAGTTTGGGTCGACTGTAGGAAAGGAAAGCTTTTAAAAGGTTTTAGTATAAATAAAAGACTAAAAAAATCTTGTGCGATGCGCGCAACACACAACTTTCACTTACGAACTTACTTAGGTTAGAAATATGAATGAATGAATGAACGAATGTAATGTTTCGATTTGTAAACGCCACACTTTTCCATATTTACATGCTTATATTTGTTTCTCTCCTTAAGTTATAATGTATGCAAAACTTGAAAGTTCTCAGTACTTTTCGATTTATTATTGATTATTCCTTTTCCTAAGGGACCTAATTTCATCAGCAGTCGAGTTTTTTTACTGGTTGGCTATTTTTTACAGCGATTTGCTTTTTGTAAATATATTGTGAAGGTGAGTCAATAGGAGGTGTATATAGGACCCGCAGTAAAGTTTGTCTCTTATACCATTCTGGAAATCGAGAACGATTACTGTTCCTCAAAAATCACTTTATATTGCCTTCAGAAATTTACAATGGAACTAACTTTTCTAAACTAAAATATAATTAATTAAAGAACATCGTTACAGCCGTTTTTGAGTAAATAAAAAAAAACCCTGAAAATGAGACAAAATTCTTTAAATAAAGAACCCCTTCCGTTTGACCAATTTTGATGAAATTTTTGCTGTCACATCGCGGGCATATACATACACCAAATATACAATTTCAGTTTTGTAAGGCTTATAGCTTTTGAGCTAGTCTGTTCACACACAAACAGACCAATTCGCAGAACTTGGTTATTTCGACTCAAGGGACCCCAAAACGTGTATTTCTTTCGAAAATATCGAAGTTTTTCACGATCGCAATAATTTTCCTTACTATATATTTCATATATAGGTAAGTAAAATAACAAACAATAAAAAAAAGGCCTCACGTTATTTATTTACTTATGAGAAGTGCCGAAGTGGCTGTAAGATGAACTGGAAGGAGAGGCAGTTTGATATAATTGGTCGGAAGGGGATTATGTTCGAATGGGGGGGCGAGTATTGAGTGCGGCCCCCCGAGATTGCCCTGGAGACAGGGGTTGTGTAAACTGAGCCCCCTACTTTGGGCTAATTAAACCCGTCACCTCTCGCCACATCTGCATTTCACTTCCCTCAGCCTCCTTTAGCAGTTAACACCGCCTCCCAAACGCTTGCAGAAAACACAGCTGTGTTAGAGTATTTCGTTTATCTGAAATATGAATTTACTTTAGTGCTCAACTTAAAATTTACTCAATTTTTTACAACGTTCAAAAAACAAATCAGGCCATGGATCGCTCCGCAGTTTGTGAGGAAGCAACGTTTCAAATGGAGCATTGGGAGTGCATAGAGCTGATATAACCAAGATCTGCCTCAATCGCCTACTTAAAAAACTTCATTAGCAATGTATTCAGTTATAGTCCATGGAACAATATTGGCTGAAAGTACATAATCCCGGGGGTAGTTTATCAACCTGTAAGCAGTTTAAATATGGATCCAGTTACTTTGATGAATAATTTGAACTATATTTTGTTCATTAAAATTCACAATAAAAAGAGTAATGGGAAAAACGTGACTTCTTTTCTCGCGCATCGTCACGCCGTTCTCGCCGCATGAGCCCTATTTAATAAGATTTGTTTTCCTTATGCGGCTAAACAGAGTAAAATTCGTGACGGCAACGACGGGTGTAACTTTGCAACAATCACGCTCGATGCTGTGCTGAAGGATTATTAGTAAATTGACTCTGTAAAGCGCGACAAGGGGGAAGTTTATCAGATGAACGGGAACATTAAGTAGTAAACTAGAGGCGGCTATCAAATCAGGAGTTTGAGATAGAGGAAAGATGTGGGGCGAGGTAATGACGGGGGGGAGGTGTTGGCGTGGGTTCGAGCCCGCTCGGCCGAGTAATTAATTATCGATGGAGATAAGGTAACAAGTGGGGCCACGCGAAGCCTTCCCGCACGAAACCTGAAATATAGCTCCATCACCCTGGCGTGGGGTGAGGTCGTTGATGAGGAGGTCATTAGGAGGCGAAATGCAAAATAGCTGCAAAGTGCCTGTAATCTCTCGATAGCACCGAGTTACAAGATATGAAGAGAATTGTAAATACCCACTTATTTTTATACCTACTTTTTGTTATAAACATACCTCGATTTTTCCCATTACATACCGACTTCCACATGCCAACAGTCGACTAACACATCAAGACTCTTCACAAACGTTTCCACACTAACCTACACGGACATATAAACCAACTAATAAGAGATATGGCCACTGATGAAATGCCCATGAATGTGAGAATTTTAAAAAGGCGTTGGATGAGAGATCTTTAACCGACCTGAATAACTGAATCAAGCCAGGGAAAAGGTTGTGTTGGGTGCCATCCTTCCCCATGCCTGACATGTCATCATTTGCAATTGTATAAGGCCATCACATCTGCTGATTGTCTATATATTGTTGAAAGGCGTGGATATACGAATGAAGTTAAAAAAAAAAAAAAAAAATTCAATGAGCTTTATTTGAAAAACTAATTGACCCTCACATACTCAGAATACCTCGACCTCCTTCCCCGATCATAAGGATTTTATCAGCTCTTTTCTTAATTATTCTTACTAACCGGTTAATAAGAATAATAATAATTAATGGGTGATAAGCATTCCAAGATTAATAAAAAAAAATAACTGTGGCAGCAGGACTGTTCGATCCATTATAGTCGCCCCTGGTAAAATAGCGAAATAATGGTTCCGAAATTCCCTTACTTTATTAGCTTACTAGAATTGTATATAATATCCGGTTGTTTTCTTTATTTTCTATATTCTTCCATCGTATTCAATTTTCTGTATTTACTAATTATTATTAAAAATTAAATTGTATATTAATTTTTAAGATGGTTGGTTAGGTTGCCCATTACATATTGATATAAAATCAATCAGTATGATAAGAAGTTGGGATCTAGGAAATAACCTGTAAGGTTTAATTAATTAATTATTAAAGATCAGTAGTTATTTCGAAATTCTTCTTTGACCATACTATTCTGTGTATTTCTTTTATTTTTCATTATTATTCCGTTTATAGATTTGCACCAGCGCAGTGGCGCATTGAGCAAATTTGGTCTCTGTTGTTTTTTTTACCTTGACTTTCATGATGCATTTTTAATTTATTGTAGTAAGAGGTCTCTTGGCCACTGTCGTTTAAGTCGACGTGGAGGCTGACCAGGTAACAGGGAGGAGGAAAGAGAATGGATGAGTGGGTTAGGTGATGTAGTGTTGAAGAGTGGAATGTTTGGTATTTGTCTTGTATGTAAGATTTTACTGTCGGCATGTTCATGTCGTTGTGCAGTGTAGGATTTGAAATAAACCAAGGTGCATTTGAGATTATTCTTAATTTATTATTTTTTTTTCTTTATTCATTTGTGACCGTGACTCAATTTACAAAAAATATTTCAGCATAAACCAAAATTATAAAATACACCAACAAGGAGAGAACCTCGAATTGAATGATAAATCAATGATACGATTCCTTAAAGCACCTCCATTGGAAAAAAAAAAAAAAAAGTGCGAGAAGATTAATCAAAAAGAAGAGGTAAGGAGGCGCTGGTTTGGGTGTCAGCTTGCCCGGGAGGGATTTATACCCTCCCGAATTGGATCTCCAAACCCAATTTAATTTCTTCTCCCCTATCGGCGCCCTCCCCTCGGGGTCGGATCTAATAAAAATATTACCCTCCTCGTCCTGTCGCTCTTCTGGGATTTCTCTCATCCATGGTCGACTTGAGGGGTCTATAACCCTCTCGATAGGGGCGAACATGTTTCTCGTGTCGTCTTTCATCTGTAAATATGTTCAACTACCGAGAGTAATATCAACAATATTTGGGCTTGGAAAGAATTCATCGACTAATACAACAATTAGTAGGCATTTTAAGATGTGATTTGTCCACTCCAACGTCATTGTTGTTGGCAATATTAGAAGGGGGAGATGTCAATTTCAAGGGGGAAATAGGAAGAAACTGTAAAGTACCGAGCATAGATACAACTTAACCCCAAAAGTATTTTTAACTGGGATGTTAGATTGGAGTATGTCTACCATGATCAGTTGCCATTTCTTACGTTGGCTGTTTAAGGATTTAATAATTAAAGGTCTTAATACGCCTTTAGGATAATAAATCCGTAAACGAGTGTTCCTTAGCTGAGATTCTTTAGTATTCAAATTTTAAATGATAACTACTATCTTCTGAAGTTTTGTGGCCCACAAATGGTTTTCAATTCTTTGGGAGTTGAGAAGGTATTTTATCAGCTAGTTCTAGACCCGAAAATAACTTGCGAATTATCCGTTCTTCCGCCTCAAAGCATTTTTAAATTAGGATTGCTGAGTGTTGTGGGTGCTACCAGGCAATTAAATTGAATTAATAATTTAATATGGAGAGATTGAAGGAGAAGTTAGGTAAAGTTCCAAGAGGGCGAGAGTGGATACGAGTCCGGTGGTCCAGAGAGAAAGGAGGGCAGAGTCAGATTTCCAGACAGGCTGAGAGGAGATGCGGTGCTGAGTCTAAGAGAGCGTCAGAGATGGTAGAAACTGATCCAGCAGAGAGGCTAGAGACAACACTAGAGATTTTCCCAAGCGGCTTCCAGTTGATCGATTTCTTAATCTACAGATTAAGAAGAATAAGGACAACTCGATAACGTCAGCAATAGATAGGCATGGGACTCATGTCCGAATCCCGGACACAGCCAATCTATTCTCTTCTAGATGAAATTATTTAGAGGTTAACAATACTTTAATAATAAAATAATCAAAACACATAAACAATAATTGATGAGATAAGAAAGAGTCAATAATCGTAAAAAGGGAGAACATTAAAAAGATTGTCACCTCAGAAGGATTAATTAGGATTAGAGATCGTCTTATATTTGTATATCTTCCTTAACTTGGTAAAGAAAAGAAAATCAAAATGTTCCCAATTTTACACATCAAGTTGTAAATGATTTTTATGTTGGGTAAATATTCCACTAAAGTTCTATATAACCTACAATACTAAATTTCGCAGGTTCGCATCCCGCGGTGGCCCTAGGATTTTTTTAAGGGAGTAAAAAAACCTTGGCTATCCCGTACCTCGGATAGGACATAAAATGGAGGTCCCGAGCCTGTACGATGTCAGGTACTCGTTAAATATCCCTATCCTAATTATACCTGAATGGGCAAAATTTAGGACTCCCACGGTAGCATCGTCCGATTAGCCTTGGTGGCATAAATTGACGTTAAAGAAACAAACAAACTAACAGCTATAAGCAGCACTCAGAAATGTAATCTATACGATGCCAGGATATTTATAACTGGATTCTTCATAATTACAATATAGTAACCCCACTTCAACAAATTGTAATGCCCCATTCGCAAGTTATTGAAGAGCCATTATTGAAGAGCCCAAACCTAATTACAGCCAGAAACATTTATGGAACGGAATAGATAACATTAATTGGGAGTGGATTAGTAATTATTATAGCAGGTGCTGTTAATAAGCGGGATATGGAAATTTAACAAAGGTTAATATCATAATTAGTTATTCCGGCCTCTGTCCACGTATAATGGATTCAACAGGGCTCCCCGATATGGAAAATGCCAATTACAAAATCCGCTATTAATTTAGCCTAACCTCTAATGGCGTTGTTGATTACATTGAATCAAATTTAGCAAGTTGTGGGTGGCTTGCTGTATTCTGTGATAATTCAAAAACATTTGGGACAGGGCAAATTCATCTATTTCATGTTAATAATGTGTAGTTACGGGATATCAATATTATTCAGGTCTGGTTTCTTTATTTATTTAACACTACGTACCGTAGCAAATTATTAACGGTAAGCAGGTCTATGTATCCATATATGTGTAATTTTCAATTTAGAAGAATATAATTCTTTAATCCAATCTTCTTTTAAGCCCAACCCACGCAAGCGTGGGACCTTCCATGAGGGTCTGGAACCTTCCAGAAGGTTCCTTTTACGACTAGATATAAGGAGCGAGTGACCGGTCCAATTAGTCTTAGTCTTGACTGTGAAGCTCAAGCGATTTGTGTTGTGTTACAAAGTGATAATTTTTGTAACCTTCTTCAATGTTTGTGTTTGTATGATTTGTTTGGCATTGATAATAGTATACTTTTGCTGAATAAATATTGCTAAAATAATGACATAAAAAAGTAATGAAAAATAAGAGTTTAGGACCAATGAATAAATATACTTTTTTATTTAATTTAAGCCCTAAAACTATCATGAACGATTCGGCACATAAACATAGCTCAACTACCATAATATTAAGCATGAACTATGGTATAAAGACCAATAACCACTTGTTAAGGATCTAATGGCGTTTGTGATTTACGGAATTTTGTCCCCAAAATTATGCTTTCGTCCCACTGAGCCACATTAAAGAGCCGGACGTGGACAACCTTAATATAGACTATGGACTGCTAACTTACTGTTTCAACAGAACATGTGAGCACATTGATGATATAAGCATTGTAATGAAAGTAACATTTCATCCCAAAAGCTGGGAAATCCTCGATGAAAGGCTGAGTTCCAAATCCTTTAACCTAATCCTCTCGAGGACACCACAATGAGGGAACGTATATCAAAGTAGCAGACCGTAGCTGGCGAACTTGGGCCGAGTAAGATTTGATTAGATTTAATGGGCGGTTTAATAGAAAGGACTTAACTGTAATTAAGGGCGAGGCTAATTGTGCGTAGGGGTGGGGGCGCTAAGAAAGTTGCCCCGGGATTATTAGGCTCGTCCAATTAGTCATCATCACACCCCCCCTTCCCCTCCGCTCCAGACCTTATTAATGGCACCTTAAGTATGCCTCCACCCTCCGTCTTTCCCAGCCTCTTCCACTCTGCCTAGGCCTCGCAGCTAATGCCCGATAATGGCTTGAGAAAATGACAGTCCATGAGAAAGATTAAACACACGTCAAATTTTAAATTATTCCTCACAATGGTAATAATATTCTAATATTATTTTTTATATCGTTGTCTGCGGGTGGTATAATAAAGCCTAAGAGGTAATCATGACCCTCGAAGTTTATTCCAAAGAGATTAAACCCTAAACATGTTTCATCCATTTAGAGTAAATAAATAAAACTGAGCAACTTACCAAAGAATATCCGATTCGACCATTGTTAAAGCAAATCATATCCAGTTTTAATAATCTTAAGCATACATAAATTAATAACACGATGAGCTAGGGTTAGCTCTCTAAAGCGGACATAAAAAAGAAAAACAGAACCAATACATGGGATTGTTGACCCTCCTTTGGTACTGTCTAAGCAAGTACTGTTTCTTGGTCATCGGCCTTGCAAGCAGACGACCTTCACAGTTTATTAAAGAAATCCAGCCAATCCAGATCGTTGAGTCAACTAACTCCCTAAAAGCGGACATATTCATCTTGAATTTCTTTTGCGAAGCGACATTGAAGCTGCTTTTTTCAACAGCAGTTCACATGAAAAAGCAATATTTCTATCTATTATCTGTAGAGGAAAGTTGTCGTGCCAAGACTAGTGCCAATTATAACGTCGGATTGAGCAGAAAGCTGTTTACAAGGTTGTAATAATGTAATTGACATAATTGTGGATTTTTGTTGTTCGTTTAACGTCACTTTATGCCACTAAGGCTAATCGGACGATGCTTCAGTGGGAGTCCTAAATTTCGCCTATCCAGGTATAATTAGGATGGGGATCTTTAACGAGTACATGACATTGTACAGGCTCGGGACCTCCATTTTACGTCCTATCCAAGGGACGGCATGGCTAAGGATTTTTTACTCCCATTAAAAAATCCTAGGCCACCACTGGGCGCTAACCTGTGACCTTTAGTATTGTAGGTTGCCATGCTTACCACTATACCATAGGTGACCCCTAATTGTGGATTTAATTTTATATAATGTGAAAATCAAAATAAGTTCTGGAACTATTATAATATACTACAAAAGGGGAAGAAAATCTTATCAAATTATCGTAAACCACCTGAGAGAGTATATATTAAGGAATGCGGTGGATAAAAATCCGCAGTATAAGTGAAATATATCGGCGGTGTTTGTAGAGCGGTGGCGGGGGTTATAATTTTTGGCGGGAACAAATAATGGTGTGGGGGGGGGGGGGGGCACCTGTGCTAGATAAAACACTGATCCCGCCAAGGATTTATGCCGCCCTCAAACATAGGCCCTTGTACAAATTGATTCACGCCCTCTGCCGACCTGAACAAACACTTCTTCCTCCCGGGCGGGGCTTATATACACACACGGTGGAATATAACACTTAGCTCAGAACAACTGGACCCTCCTGTACGCCAGCTGTGTGTTTGTCGGGTTGATATATCGATTTTTTTTAATTCGATAAAAGAAAAAACTATTGAAACGATAAATTATAACATACTAGCTAGGATGTCCGGCTTCGCTCCGGTAGTTTCGTGGTAGTTTTAATAACAGAAAAACTTTAAAATTAAAGGAAATATAGAACAAAATTAGCACTTTCTTGAAACTTCGGTTTTAACTTGGTATTAATATTAAGATTCGAGATCTGCATAGTCCGCCCATTATGGAACCATTGATTTGCAGACAAATTAATTTTGCTGCAAATGAAGGCAAAATTTCTTTACCATATTTCATTTTATCCTGAACTATGAGTGGTGATATAATATTATTGAAAAAATGCTGGAATTGGAGTTAGTCATTTTGTCAAATGGAAGGCTCATCATACATAGGAATCAAACCAACTTCTTTTTCATAACTACATTAAGAAAACTTGTTTTCGGTTTATATTCAGTCAAGTTATATCTTTTTTTTATTTCTGTTTTATTCACTACTAAGAAATGTTCACTCATAATGAATTTAATTTACTTATATATTATATATTGATTAAATGTAATATGTTGATCAATTAGCTTTTTATGTGAAAATTAATTTGTTAAGGAATCCAGTTGGTTTTCTAATTGATTGCGGAGATGTAAAATCATTATTTTATTTTAAAACGCAAAAGAGAAACTACTTATTTACGCTTAATTTTTTAGTAATTTAAAAAGAACAGCTGAAAAAATATATAACCAATACAAACTGAATGAATGAACAGTAAACATAGAATAAAACGCATCCTAGCGCTTCCAGGTAGTCTGGAGCTCGAACTAAAGTTTTCATTCACTAATGAAGCCTAATTACATATTGCGAAAGGCTTAAAATTCCGGATCTTTTCCCTTCAATTTTACAGCCTAAAGATGAAAACGGAAACCTTCACGGTTAGAGGCTATAAGGCTACAGGACGACATGGCTTTCTTGATCGTATGTGGAGTCGTTTATAAGCCTTATTGGCACGCACATTATACACTTTGCTTTATAATATATATTGATTAAGCAAATCTTTGGAGGAGGGGGCTAAATGTCCGAGGTTCGTGAAGTGATCTAGCAGTATGGAGTACTTTTCCGTTCTTATGGAAAGTACACCTTGGATTGACCGTGAGGTCTCTATAAATAGCTGCCCCTAATTAGATAGTAAGGGAGGAAATTTAACCATAATTAAAAGGGAAACCATAATTTGTTCAAATCACCTCCTTGCATATCAGTTAATCAAGAAACGTGACTTCCACACTGATTTCAAGTTGTAATGGTAAAGGTTTTTTCAAATTGAATTTTATTTTGTTCTAAGCAATCAGAGCATAAGATTTCTTTGATACGCGCTCATAAGGGCTTAACTCATTATTTGAGACTTTGGAGATCATGTCGTAATATTATAGCACGAAATCGGAGCGACCTGTTGGTATTAAGGTCTTAAGTCAAACTATATTGTTTTATAAAAATAACAATTACAAATAATATCAATAATTAGATTTTACATAATGTTTTGAACTTTGCTGTTGCTCTCCTGAAAAATTGAAATTTCGACTTAAGCCCTAATGACCGCGCAGCAGAGGTTTCTAAATGATACCATGTCGATTATCTATTATAAGACCGGATAACTCAGAAAAAGTAAGTTTTCAGGAGAAACGATCAATTTCTTTTTTTCCTTTGATATTCGTTGCCTACTTTATCCTACCGAATATCAACAATTCCGAGACAACCAGACAAAATTACATTTAAAATATGTACTTATAATGTTTAGTTTTTTAACCACCATAATAAAGCATATAAGTGAGTTCTTGAACACTCTGAATAGGTTTAAAAAAGATATAAATATTCTTGACTTATTCCTATCTGCCTCATACTGGACCATATATTACCAAAATTTAAAAATTCGTCTCTTTCAATAATTAAATAAAGGTATTTTTTCAAAAGAATGTAAAAAAAAAACTTGAATGACAACTGACGATTTATGGAAAGGAGTATAAGCTTACAAAATTACTAAATATATTAAAATAGAGGTATTTACTATATACTATACTATATTAGATAGTAATATACTATTACTATATCAGATAATATAGTAAGTAGATTAGCCCACCATTACCAGCATATTAATGCATTTATGTAAAAGATCTGCTAGGTGTTGGAATATAATAAAAGTGGGGTTATTTTGAAGAGCCATTTGGTCGTGCGGTTTGGTATACGTTGAGCGCCTGCCGCTTCCAGTTAAAGATTTCATTCTGGTTTATTTGCTAGTTTATTTATACGATTACAAATAAAGCATAGCAATAACTTACAACTGGGTATTTATACTATAAAACGCTCACTTCGAGAAATTCCAATATTTCAAACGCTATTTGTTTGTACGGGTTTAAATAAAAACAAAATAGAATTGGAAAACTGCCAGTTAGGAAACAAAACAAAAAAAAAAAAAAAAAATGAACTCTGTTTGGATGAACTTTTTCAATCGTAAAACAATCAGAATGTTTTTTGTTCCCTCTTTCCTTTACCACATCAATAGTGATGGAATCAAAGAGCGCTTATTTTTTTACTTTAAATATTTTGTTGGTTTTTTATTATTGACCAGATACTTTCAGAGAGTTATTGCAAAAGAATAGACCAATCTAACTTTTTATATTGACTTCGAAATGGAAAAATGAACGTGAAGGGTGGGGTAGAGAGAGAGAGAGAGATTTCATAAAATTCCTCATTTTTATATTTCCTTGTTTTTTTTTTATTTATTTATTTTATTATTTTAATATCCTGTGCTTCTTCTTTCTATAATTTATCTTACAAAGTACAATAGGATTTATCGGTATGTTGCTTAGTTTTATTTCCAAGCTTATAGTTCTTTTTTTAGTTTTTCTTTCATCCTCAGCGAATTCACGTTGGTGGACTATAACCATTGATGTAATGTCGTATATATATATATATATATATATATATATATATATATATAAAAAAAATCCTTGGTTGCTGAATTACTTCTTGTAAGTATAAGTAAACAAAACAAAGGCTCCAAGTATTTTTGTTCGTATGTTTATTGTTTGTTTATTAAAGAGCTGTTTTCATTTTGTGGTCACCCGAAGAATCTCTAAAATCGAGGGAAAAAAAGACATTTCATGAGGAAGGTATGACGATGTTTGTATGAGTCTGAAGATTTTCCTTTATATGTTGCCGCATTCAGCTCACCATAGGTTTGATTGAAAATTATCGAAAGCTTGAAACTTATTTATTTATAAACAACAAATAGGCATATCATAGGGTTTGGATTTGAAATATGCAAAATGCTTTGCAAAGAGGAATTTTTGAGGGGTGCTTCGACGGCGTCCCGTTATATGAGTGATTGTTAACTAAGCAGGTCTCTTGGCCACTGCCTTGGCCAATGCTCTTCGGGATGGGCCCTACAGATTGTTAGGGCATTTCAAATTTTCTGTTAGTGGGTGAAGGTTAAAAGTCAGTATTTGGTGAAATTTAATGCAATTTTCTTTAAACTGTTGCAAAACCTGTTTGAGTCCGTCTGTATTCTATCGTTGCTTACATAAAATGGTGCTTCTATTATTCTCCGTAACACTTTCGATTGAAATGAAGCTGAACCTCAAAGTTAAATACCGAAAGCCCACATCAGTTTTAATAGAAATTTATACAAAGTTAGTTTGTTGGTTAAAGATAAATCCATATCGCAAATCAACATCAGGTTAAAGTCCATATCTCATATTCAGTCCTTTTCGATTTTATGTGGACTATCGTTTTTTTCTCGACTGTAACAGGTACGAAAAGAAAGCACATTTCCTATGCTATCAGATGGCACCATTGGTTTCAAATCAACAAAAAGTGGACTACCATGGTTTTTCGCCCTGACCCTTACATACTTATACATTATATACATTTATTTGATTTCTGACCTTAATAATTAACCTATTTAGTTTCACAGGTATTTCAGCCGAAAATTGTACTGAATCGATGTAGGTATCGTTATATAGGTATCTATAATCGTTTTTATTGATTCATCTATCTGTTTGTATTGAACAAAAGTCAAACAATAGAGGGATTCAAAAAGGCGAAGTAAATAGTAGAATCGATGGTGCACAAGGAAGCCCCATAGGGATGGGCCGGCAGATCCGCAAATTAACCGGATTTAGCGGCGCGCTATGTTTGCAGAGGGCCGAGGGGCGGTCAATATTTGCTCCCGACGAAGGTAGAAAGGACGACAAACAGGGGCTGATGATATATTAACGGGGCCCCCTCGATCAAATAATGCCTCATCCATTAGGCCTCATTATTGTAGTGCTCTCCTATCCCGGTCGTATATCAATTAGCGGTCGGCTAATCACGGTGCTTGCTGTCCTGCCTACGGTAGCGGCAACGCGCAACGATTACCGTCGCGATATCGTGGATCCGTTAACCTTTTAGCGACGACCTCGGTGAGAAATTGAGCTGCCGCGGTGGCCGAATAATCGATTGGTATCATCTCTGTGTATGAGATGAGCAGTTAGAAGTACCAACTTGCTTTTAAAGGAGTTAATCTAGCATTGGTTAGTTACAAGAAATAATGAATAACACAATTTACAACTTTCTTATATCTGAGTTAGTTGACAAATTTTCTAGCAAATATAATCATAGATAAGAAAATATCTTGGTATAAAGAACTGGTGAAAATAGGAAATTAGGTCCAAATCGAAATCAACAGAGAAATTCTTAAAACACCACTTTCGGATGCCGAAATGCTAAACAAGGTTAAAAAGAGCGAATTCCACACATAATATAAAAAACTAAATATACTAGATCAGGCAAAACAATATATAAGCAACAAATCACTGAGTTTATATAAAAAATCATTAATATTCAGAGCAAGAGGCGAATTGCTGGGACTAAATTACCAACCATGGAGGAGCGACAGAATATTCACGTGTGCCATGTGTAACTTAAATGTGCCGGAGGATACCCATCACTTTTTGGGAATATGTCCTGATTTGAAGGAGTTTGGAAAGGTATGCATGGGTAAGGAAAAATTAACCTTGGATGAAGTATTAAATATACTGAACGGGCCAAACTGGATAAAAATTTCCGCTTACTTAAGTAAAATACAGATATTTTATGATTCAGAATTTTAATTTTTAAACGAAAAATAAATTTCGTTTTATTATACTTAAAATGTATTTAATTGAAATTGTACTTTATTATATTGTATTCTATTTAAATTATATTTTATTTAAACTCTAGCCAACTCGACAGACGGCTTACTGCCATTGTCTACGCTTTGAAGATTATTTTATTTTTTTTTTTTTATAAATTTTGTATTTATTTAAATAAAAGCATTATTCATTCATTCATATCTGAGTTGGAAATAATTATAACAAACTAGCTGTTTATACCGGTTTCGCCCGGAGAATTTCGTTATTTAAATCTATAAAGTGAGACTTTTATCGACTCAAACGGGCGATTTCGTAAAAAACAATTTAAAGCGAGATCATTACGATTTTTATAGTAATAAAGAATATACCCAGAGATTGGCTGAAGTTATGCAATTTTAATATGGACAGGTGTTCGAACCTGGTATGAAAGAACCACAGAGCGAAATTTGGAGTATTTAGGACAAACGGTATGGATTTCTGTATAGAACAAACAAACGAACAGAATTTCATCTTTATTTATATTCATAAAGATAAAATTAACAAAAAAATAGGACTGTTTTTGTGATGGAAGTGGTTGGGAGACATATATTCCTTCGGTCAATTAATTACCTTCATTAGGATTGTTTTTTATTTATGCGCGAAAAACTCTCTGTGTCGGATGAGGAATTTTTCTGTGCAATGGCAGTTCAAGCCCCTTCATGGCGCTTTTACAATGATTTTTTTTCGTATAAACCTAATTCAGACTGTTTGGTACAGTTTATCAGAACAAAATTTTATTATAAAAATCTGTTTCGATGCGCGCAATACACGACTTTCACTTCCCAACCTACTTGCAGCATAAACCACCGTGTTTTAATAATTGTGTAAACGCAATTTAGAAAATTCACGGAGATTTTTTCGCAAATATCTATTTATGTATATATATACATATATATAATTAATTTAGTT
This sequence comes from Aelia acuminata, assembly GCA_911387785.2. Taxonomy (NCBI): domain Eukaryota; kingdom Metazoa; phylum Arthropoda; class Insecta; order Hemiptera; family Pentatomidae; genus Aelia; species Aelia acuminata. The sequence continues at coordinate 55,378,830 of OU426984.1, forward strand.
ACCTTGGAAACAAATGATTTTTGTTAAACAGGTTCCAACAACGTTCCAATAAGCATTTAAAACACGTAGACAACCTTTTCGCATGTGCATTAAGCCTTGTTTGTTGGAACAAACCTAATATTTTTTGTGTAAAATGTAATAATACCAATGTTTTTAATCATATATAGATTTAACGACTTCATAAACTAAATATTATTCTTTTTGCACTTACTACCAGAAATTGAAATTCTCATCTAGTGGGAACACTTTTCTTTATTTCTCCTGTACATGTTTGGGAGAATTAATTTCTCCATATAAACATAATCAAAGATATTTTATAAGAAGAAAATTTTCTTTTGCCATTCAAACCCCATCAGAACATTTTTATGATGTTGAAACCTATCTCATATTAACAAGACGAGTTTAATCGAAAGAGCCGTTTTGGAGAAAATCGCGAAAACCCCAAAATTTGATAATGTGCAATGATCGTGTGCAAACAAATTTAAAAAAAATGTTTTAGCTCCAGGAGCTTATTATCCTTTTGGTTTTGAAAAGTATAGTCACACTAAATTTTTGGTGAAACTTATTGCTATGATGTGTTCTTTGGAATGCCATGAATGGCTCAGACTTCAAAAATGTTTCGAGTATTGGAGAGAATAGAATCTCGTTGTTGAATCCAAATGATCGGTTGATAAATGCAATAAATGTACAAGATGAGTCAAACACCCCCTTGAATCAGTGCGAGGGGATATCATGGACCTACCAAACCGACCATCGAAACAAATTCACCCTGGCAGGGGAAATGTTTGTTGAGGGGAGGTGGGGTAGTTGGGTAGTGGCTGCCCCTGCTCAAGCAGCGGAACCAATGCGGTTCGTATCCCCTGACATGGAACATCCGAGGCGTGAGTGAACCTCTATGTCATGGGCTGTCAAGGATATTCCTTCATGTTAAAGCTATTTATGACAAATGAATATATCTGCTTTTCTCCAAATAATCTTAGCCTTGTGCCTGCCTAATAAAAAAAAAAATATATTCATATATATGTCATTATTTATTGAGTAAGGACAACTTAGGTGACTATATCATGCTTGCATGCATCTGAAGAGGGTGCAGGAGAGTACAAGAACAAAAATAACTTGCATGTTTTTATTCAACTACGCACATATATAACATTAGTCAAATTCATTGATGTAGACGAATTAAAATGAATGCTTCAGAAAAACACCTAGTACTACAAAACTAACTTTGATTAATAACAAAAGTTTATAACAACAAATATATTTTATACTTTTAGCTATCTTTTTACTCACAAAAGCATTGGATTTTTGTTTCTTATATTAAGCAGACATGGAAAGATACAAAATACTACAATGTTACAATCCTTTGAAATAAGATAAGAAATCTGTAAAAGATAGAAAAATACTAAGAAATATGACAAAGTGGATGTGTCGAATCACAATATCCAGAACTAGCCAATGTTTCAAGCTTTGCGACAAAGTAGAAATTAGAAAAGAAATTAGTTTGATAAAATAGGCTACAGTTTGAGAAGCTTAATAGCTAACAGTTTTTTTCCATCCACGAGCAAAACACATTTTTCAATAATTATTTCAAGCATGAAAACTTATTAATGAAAACCTTATCAAATCTACTCATTTTTTAAAATTGCGTTTTTTGAAAAATTTAAATTTGAAATTTTGAAAAAAAATTCCCTCTTAACCCCTATTGAGTTGCACTTTATAAGGCAGGTTTTAGATTCAGCTTTAAATGACATCAATATTAACTCTCTATCTTGCCTAGAAGAGCTGCAATTTTAATTTACAGATGATGGGACAGGTCAAAATTGTGTGTTTTACAATGAGTACAATGACTCCAGTTTTGCCAGCTTACTTTTAGAGACGAAACAGAGCATTGTTTAGAAAGATTAGTTCAATTTTCTTTCTTCGACAAATGACATTAAAAATTATATAGATACGAAAAAAACAATGTGCAATAAAGTTGGGACAAATTAAATACATACTTGTTATACTAAAAAAAAAAAAGAAAAAGCTATTGGTAAAAAGAATCAGACAAAGTAAAGTATCTCCTCTTGTTATAAAGGTAAAAATATTTTATAGCTGAGTTCTTTAAACTTATATAATTTATAGAAACTTCATTTAATTTAATATCAAGAGCTTGTGGTCCCTTTACTGCAGTATGTTTTCTTACACATTCATTATATGAAATATAAAATAAAAGCATCCTTGATAGTTGATGAAATTGGGCATTGTTATGGTTTTAATAATATTTTTTTTTAATTTAAAACTATTTAAAATATTTTATTTCAGTACCTATTCGTTTTATAATTACGTCCATTTCAATTTCTACTTTTGCTACTAATCAATGTGATATTTAAGAAAACACTTTAAACTACTGTAAAAAAATAGAGCAGATGTACTTTTTACTATTTATAAAATATTAGCATTTATTTTTTTCTTTTAAATTGGAGTTAGCTAAGTGAGCTAAAAACCGCTAGTTGTTGGGTTCAATATTAAGCAAATCATTATAAAAATTACTTCTTACATAAAACTGTTCAACAATAGCTTTCATAGAGTACTGAATGCAAACTTTCCCCTATTTTGAAGTAGTTTTTATAACGTTTACATCCAAAAATAATTGAGAAAGTCAACTGAAAAGTTAAGCCTTCTGGGATAATGAATAACAAGATAATTATTTATCCCAGTATATCCTCTTATAGGCATGAAGGAAATTGAATGATGAAACGCTTATAAAAAGTAAAAATATTAACTGAATTGGCTAATGAAGCATTTTCAATGGGTTATATAATATAATATAAAAACGAGGAATAAAACTAATCAGTGAATAAAAAACCTGTTTGAGCCGAAAATCACTTTTCTTTCCAGTAACGGGGCTAATGATGAAAATAAAAAAAATTAATTTATTTAGCCCCCCCAAATTCGAGTGATGATTTAAGGGCGGGGGGGACAGTGGTGGGGGGGGGCGTAATCTGAAAAGGGCATCCATCACCCAGCATTGTGTCCAATAAACCCTAAACCCTCCACCTTATGTCCCCTTTCATCTCTTGCTTTCCCTTTTTAAATGCCTTTTTATTGTAATATTAGTTTATTTTTTTTAAATCATACCAAGACGGATACTAAAACTGCTAGCTTTTTTTTTTTTTTTTTTTTTTTTGTACTCCTAATTTATAAACCACTAATAAGTTTATACGATTTCAAGATTTTTCTTCAATTTTTATTTCTTAGCTTGGTTTTTTAAAAAAATAATACACCCCAATAATAATTTTAAACAATTTCAAGATAAATCAAACGGAAATATAAAATGAATATTATAGTGTCTTAAATATGCGGAGTACCTCAATGTGCTGTACTGTCACATGTGGTTTTTTACATATTCACAACTGCCTCTGCTGTTAAATGTTAAATAAATCTCATTATTTGCAGATAATATGAGTATTTAAGTTAAAATTTTTAACCCTTAAAGTATCTGCGAACAGGCTGAGAAAACTATAGCCAATAGAAGAAAAATCCAGCAAAAATTAAAAAAAAAAAACATTTGAATATGTTCTATTTGTCTAACCGAACCAACATTTCTAATCGCTATGTTCTGAAGAAATTTTTTGTAATCAGAATTGAGATTAAATAAAGATAAAAAATAAATTAAATAAATGATCCGATTAATTAAAGCTTTGGGATACTTCTTGAACCAACTAAAATTAATATTTCGATCAAGCCGGAAAGGTCTATTCATGATATAAGGTTGGTATTTTTTTGTTTGGATTTGCATCAAAAAGATTGAACTTATATTAAAAAAATAGTAGTTTTCCTTCCTTGAAGCATTTGTTTTTTCCTTAGACCTTGAATTAACATCTCTCTATCTGACATTTTTGGCGGTATTGCATGGTGCTGTTGCATCTGACGCTTCTTTAAGATGAATTTTTTTTTCAATAAAACAAGTTGTAACTTCACTTGCATTTTGTGAGTATCATTATTGCTGACCTTATTATCAATATAAACTCTGTCAATTTTACCAGTACTTAAACAAATTTTATATTAAATAAGAGATAAATATGTTTTCTTAAGACGTTAGGTGCGGCATCGGTCCCCGGGGTCCCTTTTTAACAGCCGATTTTCACATGAGTGAACACCGAAAAGCCAACACTTCAAACACTCAATTTAATCGATTTTAAATGAGATAATTGCATTTTAGTGCAAATGTTACTGCCAGCTGAAATTCTGTTGTTTTTTAGCATCGGACTACGAGGTCTGATTTTCGTTAAAGAATGGCGTAAATCCTGTATCGACCTGACCTGCGCCTATTATGTCTAGTTCCAATCCTTGCCAAGAGATAATGCCCTTGAGACGTTCATTTAATTCCCTTTCAATCAAAAGATAACGCTTTAGTCAAAGTATTCCCATCGAATCCCGACGTCCGATATCGTCTGTGGCTCATCCCAGCAGTCGGACCCCGGGGACCGATACAGTCCAATTCAGGATACCCCTAAAATACGCCGCCGTATTAAACAATTTCCATATATTAAACCAATTGCTTGTATAGATTGAATTGATAAATTGATTAGTGTCTATAATTAGCAGTAGTATTGTTACCTTAAATCTTCATACAAAACTCATTTTTCTTAAAGTACAGGTTAGAGCAGTTAAAACCTTGTTGAGGCAACCTAACCGGATGTTACTAGGTTGTTTTATGAATGACAACTTTGCCTAGGATTATCGTTGACTAATACTCTTCCCATAGAGGTACAATCAGGCGGTAAAAGGAAACCATAACCCTCTACCCCAGAGTTAGGGATCTCGACTGAGAGGCTGCGCAGAGGAGACATGTATTATGTATAAAGGTGAATGTGCGGGCTGAGTAATGTAGTGTAAGTTTGGTGGGATTAGGCCCGCCCGGATTGTATCCATAATTCAAGAGCAAATATTGTGCATAATACAGCCGGGAGGAGAGAGGCCTGGGGGGCCAGGGGGGGATGAAATATGTACGCCCCCCTGCCCCCCCCCCATCAGCTGTCCTCCATCCCCACCTGTCCTCGCTAATTATTTACTGTCTCCGCCCCTGTTATGGTCAGGTTGCTGTCTCTTGTCACCATTTCACACATCTCATGTCAAACATATGTACCAGTAATTGCAACTAATAATGATTATTTCTTTTTTATTTAAAAGCTTTTCATACAATAAACAGCTTGTAACATTTGTTATCAATTATTTACAATTCGAAGCTGATGAATTATAAAGCACTAATTGCCACCAATTTCGGAACATGAACGTGACCTTACAGAACCTTGTATTCCAGATAAGTATAATGTTGTTCTCATTTGGTTGTTCTCCTGATGATGACCTAAAATTTGGGTCGAAACCTCGGCTTTAATAAAATAGGTAAATCTCATATATTTGTGCTACTTATTTTTACCGCACCAAATATTTCATGTTGATATAAATCAAATCATTTTCTAAACATATATGATCAAGTTCCAACACTCCCGAAGGACGATGTCAAATACTTTAAAATCAAAATTGAAAAAAAAAAAACTTAGAATAAAATGAGTTTATTTTCTTTTTTAAAATATTGAGAACTGAAATTTTAACAAAAACTTAATACATACCTAAATAAAACTCATACTGACATTCGCCTAGAACCACGTATCAGCCAAAAAGACATTTTTCAAAACCTACGATTTTTCATTCCAATACTTTAAGATTAATAGCAGTGGGGCCATTTTTAGTAATTATAAGCAATAATATTGTAACAATTACGTTGGTTGATGTAGTGGTTAACATAGAAACTTACTATAATAAAGGTCGCGGCTTCGCGTCCCGAGGTGGCACTAGGATTTTTTAATGGGAGTAAGAATTCCTTGTCTATGCCGTCCCTCGGAAAGGACGTAAAATAAATGGAGGTCCCGAGCCTGTATGATGTCAGTTGCTCGTTAAAAATCCCTATCCTAATTACACATGGATAGGCAAAATTTAGTACTCACACTGTAGCATCGTCCGATTAGCCTTAGTCACATAAAGTGACGTTAAACAAACAAACATTCTACCCTCGTTATGTCTCGGAAACAGGCTAAAACTTAAAGGGAAAAAGCAAAAAAAAAATAACAACGGCAGCTGTTGCTGTTTTGATTTAGTTTAAGGTTATGCAGAAATTTGGAATGCTGTTTTCTCTGGTATGATGTTTTCAGACTTACGCCATTATGGTTTTCAACAGGCGATTTTCTCTATTGGACCTTATATTCATTTCTTAGAAGCAAAGTGCTAGATGAGTTGGACTGTTTGTTTTTTTTTTTTTTTTTTTTTTTTTTGGTTACGTGATTTAACTATTCATAGTACTGATGTTATCAGATAAATCTGAATTCTTTAGGTATTCACTCTTTGGTGCAACGATAGTCATCATTAGTTAGTAATGCGGTATGGTATACCTACCGCGCCTGCTCTGGTTAATCTTTTACCGTAACCAAGAAATCTTTCAAATTGATTGTGCCTTTCCTTCAATATTTATAACAATATAAATAATATTAACTAAGGTAGTCAATATCCAATTTTATCGACTGCCATTTACTTATATGCTGTAGGAAATTAAAGACGAAAATCGGCATTACTGTTCTCATTGGTTTCCTTAAACTCGATTGTGTAGTTAAGAATGGGCGTAATTGAATAAAAAAGTTTTTCTATGGTTGATATAGATTTTTACGGTGGAATATTTTCATCAACGGTTTGTGATCTGTAGTTAAATAGTTTCCTAAAGTTTCCTTCTGTAACATAACTGATAACATTTGTATAGCCACCAGAAAATTACATCATATTATTAATATAATTTATTATTTCTCAAAGCCTTTTTTTTGTCGGTACGCCATAACTTCCTTAATACTTCATCAAATTTCATGGACGAGGCATCATTTTAAAGCTTTCTTAAACCGCTACACCGAAAAAATATACTAATCTCTCATTTCGCCTTCGGTTGCGAGTTATAAGCGCAAAACCGCGGTTTCGGGATCAAAATGTATAGGTTTCTAAATGGACTCAATCTTTTCAGGTTTTCAAGGAGAACATTTTCGGTGAAATACATTTTTTTCGATTAACCATTTCGTTTGCAAGTTGTAAGTGAAAAGGTGCAATTCACGGCGAAAATTTCAAAAATGGTCGCAGGGCTCTTTCAAAGATATCATTTTTTTTAGTTTGTCGAAACGAACATTTTTCGTTACATAAACTTTTCCGATAGCTGTCGTCGTTTGTGAGTTATAAGCAAAAAGATGCAATTTCAGAATAGAATCAGTGCGATTGCTTTCGATTAGGTACTTAATACTTGCACTAAATGCTCACTATACGATACTAAACATACGGTGTAGTTTAATTACATAGGATTTAAGTAGGGTCGAGTACGAATGCTTCGCACGGGTCAGCTAGTCTCAATTAATTTTTATTTTATTTATTATTCTACATGTGTAAATTTAAATTGAAAAACTGACATTAAAAATATTTATTTATATTTGTAATTTATATGTAACTAGCATTCCCCGTCGCGGCATCGCCCGCGCCTTTAAAATCTATTCTGTGACCATTATCTTGGTATTGATCTAATATAATATGTTAACTGATGTTAAGGAGATTTAGTAGAATTTGAGCTTCCGGTAGGTGGAATGTTGGAGGGGGAAGCTGCCGGCTCGGTAGAAGAGACGGAGACGCGCAATGGAGAGAGTTCACTAAAACCGCCGAAACAAAAAATGCCTTACTCGTCGTGAACGCTTCATTTTTCGGCTGTAAAACATGATTTTCGACGCCCAATAGGGCCTTTCGAGTTAAACTCGTCGCATCAAATTCTTTAAAATGAGTCCTAATTAGATATATTTTCTCGAAGTTCGAAAATAGATGTCCGTTAGAGTTAAACGACAATATGGCCATTTACATTTTAGATATTCTTAGGGGTTACATTTTTGATATTCCTTTCTTAGTGGTTACCTACATCGCTTTCAAAATCTAAATTCCGAAGTTTCTAATCATAAGTAGTTTTTGCTCTGCGTTGATTCTGTCAGTCAGGACAAAGCCTCTTATATATATGGAGAAGTATATATATGGAGTAGTATATTTATATGGAGAAGTATATATATATGGAGAAATATATTGAAAAGAGGTCGAAATAAACACGCACCATCCCCAATTATGGGAATCACAGTGTGCATAATTTGATTACCACTATTATTTGAATAATCAGTAGCCATATTTTATGTGAATGTCTATTTTAATACTATTGTAACGTTAAATCGATATTCAAATAAAAAACATATGGTTTAAAATCTCAACAATAGATTTCCGTTAGAGTTAAACGACAATTTCGCCATTTAAGCCCCTTAGGGGTTACATTTTTGAAATTCCTTTCTTAGTGGTTACCTACATCGCGTTTAAAGTCTAAATTCCGAACTTCAAGTTACTATCATTAGTAGTTTTTGCTCTGCGTTGATTCTGTCAGTCAGGACAAAGCCTCTTATATATTTTTTTTTTCGGTTGGCGCATTAGGCCTAATAAGACCTTTGGCCGCGCAGTGTTGTCTTCTTTACAGACATTTGTGTTGCTTGCGGGAGCACAGACAGCCTGGAGGGGGTAGCCCAAACCTCACGTTGCTGCAAGCTATGGTCACCATGGTGCAGCAGCAGACTGCCCATAGCTCCATAACCAATCCCATTGGGGCCAATTTGGCAGTGTCCTTCCCACCGATGGCGTCAGCTCTCTCGGGTTCAAGGACATTGACAAACTGGTCTAGGTCCAAGTGTTGTGGTAGCTCAGAGTCAGCAGGCCCCGAGGACCTATATTTCTTTCCCCGAAGCATACCGTCCTTGAACCAAACCTCCGGGCGGTTACTGACATCCTGGAAAACCACACCACGATTCTCGATGAGATACACGGGGAAGGTTCATCACTCCTACGCCCGGTCGGTGTGAGTCGCCTCCAGTAGACTGACGGGCCTCACAAACCCGGGGGTGGGGGTGGGGGTACACTTGGACTGCGTAGCGTTCATTGGTGGGCGGTCACCCGAATGGAGCGGTCACCCATCCAAGTACTAACCACGATGGACGTTGCTTAACTTTGATTACCTATTGCAAGCGCCCTTGTCCACTCGGCCATCCCGGCCCCCCCAAAGCCTCTTATATATATAGAGATTATCAATCCATTGTCGGTGCACGATTATTGCTGTAAATGTATTTCGATGAAATGTGGTAAAAGAAATTATGAGTCCTCAATTGAAAATTAAAAAAATCAAAAGAGGGCTTGGATAGGTAATTAGGTCAGTGTGAAATTACTGACACACTAATTAATTCAATTTTGCATTTATTACGCCGGACCGTTTCACCTTCTGAAAAAACAGAAGAAAAAAACAGAGATTAAATGAATAATAATTAAATGCCAGTTTAAAATGTAATGCAAATAACTCCGATAATTGATATCGGACAAAAGGCAGTGAGATCCGAGAACCGGTGGCTGAATTTTAAATGGGAACGGTTGAGGGGGGGGGGGGGGTTAGTAAAAAAAAAAAAAAAACTCTCGTGGGGCGGGTACAATTTACATGCAATCAACTTTTTATTTGAAATGCAAACCAGTCTCAATCAGGGCTCACCGGCGCGGGGCAATGTTGAACCGATAAAAAAGTGAATTAAATGTTAAATGTGGGCCCGAACCCTCGCCACAATACTCCTCGGGAATCGAACCTCCACGGCCCTAATATTATATTTAACACTTCCGCTCCCTCCTGCATATTTCATCTTCCCTAATTTCCCTCTTCCCTTCCGCTTTATTTGTCCCATTGACTCCAATGCCATCATTTATATAATAATTGGACCAACAATCTATATGTTCGTAACTCATTATTTGTACAAGTGAATTTTTGCAACAAAAGTAGGCATTGTGATTCGATGTCGATTTCCATTGACATAGATCATTAAGTTTTTAAAGGTAAATTTGATTCCTAGCTAAAACCAATCGATTACGAAACACTAAGTACTGTCTTAGAAGAAATATTCAAACAGTTTTGAGTCAAGTTCGCTGAACCTTGGATCAAAGTATTGGAGAATAGAGGAGGAGGGCCAATAAAAACTGCTTTCAGGATCTTGTCAGTCTTCACCTCATGATATGAAGTTTAGTGGAACTTGTGGAAGGCCAAAATTATAAGAATTAAGAGAATCAAAAAGGATACTTTCATTCCAAAATAGGTAGAAAAGCCAACAGAAAGTATCCACAAGTAGCCAACAGAAATTTTAATTGTAATGCTTTTATTAAATTAAAGGCAGAATAGTATTAGGAGCTAGGTTTCTATATGCCCTGCAAAAAGCTCTCCAATACAAAAGCCTATCTAGGAAAGCAAAGCTAATGCTATACAAAACAATAATTAGACCAGTGGTATGTATGGCAGTGAGACGTGGAATCTGAAGGAAAACGGAAGAGCTATCCTGCTTTGGGGGAGAAGAGTCCTGAGAAAGATCTTTGGAGCCGTCAAAGAAGAGCACAGGTGGAGAATCGGAAGCAACGCCGAACTAACGGAATTGTATGGGGAGCCTGATATGCTATGTGCTGTCAAGAAGGGCAGGCTAAGATGGCCGGGACACGTTATAAGAATGGAGCCCTTCCTGTAGGCTGCCTAAAATTTTGCTAAATGGTACTGCAGGAGGTAAGAGGGAAAGGGGCAGACCCAGGCATACGTGGATTGATGACCTAGAGGAAGACTTAAGAAAACTGGCGATCAGAAATTGGAGGTGCCTCGCTGGAGACCGCGAGGAATGGAGAAGAATGGTGGCAGAGGCCCAGGTTCTGTAGTGCCCAACAGTGAGGGCGTGAGTGAAAGAATGCTTTTATTCGTCTTTAGGAATGAACCCTATGCAAATAGAGTTAGCCATACAATATAATAAACAACATTATAAAGTATACATTTTATAAATAGGAATGCAACAATAATAGCATCACTAAGTAGGTATATTAATGTTATTAAAAGATCCATTAGTATGAGTACTTTATTATTATTATAATAGTAAGTTTAGATTAAAAACACATAAATTATATACAGTACAAACATCATAAAAAACTCTAAAAATAGATAAGAATATATATAAATAAATACATGCACTCACAGAAATCAAAACATATCCTAATCACTTTTATCTTAATATTGTCTCTAGCGAAGCATTTGTATACTTTGCAAGCTATTCGTTATTAACAAAAGACCTCAGAAGGAGGCAGTTAGACAAATAATGATAAATTTCAGATAATGATCATTTGCCCAACAAAAAAAAAAAAGAAAAGATAAATTATGATGATAGAGGACCGTGAAACTGAGTTGTTGGTTTTTAAAATATTTGATACCACGTTCTTACCCATATTTGATGGGAATAGTCAATTGGATTATAAAATGTAAAAATATATTGCTTTTCAAGACTCAAAATACCTTCCGAAACTAACTAATGTCTCTAAACATATACCATACCAGGATCTTAGGTTTAGTACTTGGTAAGAAAGCCGTGTTTAAGTCGGTATTTTCATCTTAAGTAATTAAAACTTAGCCTCAGTAAAGTGTCCATTTAAGGTCTTCTAAACCTTGGGTCAGCAAAATAAAAGACTAGCTGCCACAACACGAACGAACTATTTACTAATCACTGATGATTTCGGAGAGGACAATATACTATGTTTCTGATATAATAAACGTATATTAGTAACGCTTTAAATCAATACAAGGTATCAACTATGCAAAAAATTGAATAAGACTTGATTGAAAAATTAAAAGACTTTTCTGTAGTCACTTCTTTTGTAACAAGACACTGTCGGAACAAGAGCTATTGTAAAGGGGTGAGGAAGGAGAGGAAGAGAGGGAGAGCAAGAGTAAAAGGAGAGGGGGTGAATGTCGGTAGTAGGAAGAAAGTGAGTATCGAACGAAAGTAAGAAAATCTTGCCTAATATATTTAAAATGAGGTGAGGATGAGAGTGCTCTCATGGAAGCCCCAGCGCCGCCTAATTCCTCTTTTATAAATAATTCATAAGGCCCGGGAGCTCTTCTACCCCCGCCGTATTTAGGCAATAAACCCCAACCTCGGGGAATATTCATGAGGGGGCTACAAAGAAACCGAGTCGTTAAGCCGGTCGGAGCCAGCGGAAAAGAGAATGGAAAAATAAGAAAAAAGAAAAGTAGTCTCGCTGAAGTAATTATTTCCAGCTATCACTCCATCCTTTGTTATAATTACGGGACACACCGCCATTAATATATAAGTCCAAATTAATCCTAGTTAATATTTTAATCCACCATAGTTCATTATGCTCCGTTCAAATGTTTTGCAGGCAGGTTCTTGCTCCTAAGTAAGACATGGAAACAAAGGGCGAGGGGTTTGTCAGTGAATAAGCACTAAACTGCTATGCTCAAATGTCCGGGATCGAACCTGAGTCTACAGTACGGAACAACTGTGGATCGATCCCGGGATCGGTGAACCTCCTGGGACACACCCATCCTCTACGAAGTGGGAACTTTCATTCAAAGGAATGAGATATAAGATATATTTTTGTTGATCCCCCCCTTCCTCGCCGGCTAGGCTATACGGGGTTTCCCGGGCCAGAGAAAGTGGGTTGAGGATTGATGTCGAGTATTAATATATATCAGATATCTCATATATAAGATATCTCCTGGCTGACAGGAAATCCATGGAAACATCCTAGATGTGATCTAGGTCAGATCAACTTCTTACTTAACTACACACGAAATACCTAGACCCTCCATGGGTTATAGTAGTAAAGGTTTCTATAACACCTTTGATTCTATTTCATTGGTTGATTGATTCTATTACACCCTTGAAAGGTTTCCATTGACACCCATGAAAAAGTAGCTTGATTGTTTTACTTAGCGCACAAGTCTGAAAGAAAGTATTAAGTTGGCGTTACACAATTCCAAACCATTGCAAACGCATATGCGTTACTGGAGGTGATACTAACGCCTTTAGGTTAATGAAACAAATTTCGTATCAATAAAACAAGAAATCAGATCCTATTTAACAAAGCGTTCAGCCATTTTCATTTTAAAAAATAAAAAATCTAAAAGAAATAAAAAAATTAACAATTATATGAAAAATGGAGTAGAAACACAAATATTTGAAGAAATAAGGGGCCACTCTAGTAGTCTAGAAAGTTAGTGTGCTTTGCTTTGAATAACCGACAGTCGAAGGAAACAAAAACTATATATAATAAGGGTACATAGTTGAATAAGGGTACAAGTCGAATAAGGGTACAAAAACTACCTAGAGAAATAGTCACATAACATACTTGCTTTTGTTTTTTAACTTTCAGATATAATGTTGACTCGCAACTCATTGCGCATCCCGAAAACCATCTTTGAATTAATTGTAGAGTGTAGCATTTAGAGATATTTAAGAGAGACTCTCTAAAATGGTATTACTAAATAAATAATATATTTTATTATATTTTAATTACTGTAGTTGAAAAAGTAATCAAAGCATACTAAAATTCTAGAGTTTTTATCCAATTTAGCTTGGAGTTGACATAGTAATTAAAAACGAAGCATTAATTATAATTTTTATTTTATTATATTCTTGTTTCATCAAATATCCGAAACGGTTTAGGATATGGTGGGAGACATTATGGGAAAATATCAAGCCGTCACCGTGTCGTTAAGTGAGCGAGGGGAGAGGTTTGTGAGGGGGGGGGGGGATTTATTGCTGGTAATAGAAACATCAACCCCCCCTTCCGGCCTACGGCCCCCCGCGGCCACATAAAATATTCATTTATATAGCAGTTGTTTTCGGCCGGGTTTATCCCCCCCCATCTCGGCCAACTGCTTCGCTTTATGGCTCCCGGAGGGGAAAATATAAAAGCGAATAATTAAAAATGCCACGTGTAAAAACTATATCGAAGTACTGATCGAATATAAAAATGGACTCGACATTTATCTAAATAACTTTAAACAAGTATGTGTTCCTATATGTATATGGAGTATACGAGTATTTAATGGCAATATTCAAAAGAACATATTGTAACGTTAAATCGTTAAACTAAAACATATGTTTTAAAAGTCCCGAACAGTTGGAGCAAACTGTCATAGCACGTGTTCGGGACTACAAGGTCCGAGCCCCATAGAAGTGTTACAATATTACCTCATATTGGCGTACAAATTAAGAACTGGAACTGACAGCACCAACAGTTCAAATATTAATATCTATATATTACCTATCCTCTAACTATTGGTAATGGATCTGAACGATGAGCTTTTACAACGAAAAAAGCATGAACAAATGTGAATGCGGTTCCTGAAGAAGCTAGAAGGATATACAAGTAGAGAAAATGTTACGGTGTAACATAATGATGAAATAATAATGTAGATGAATTAATGGAAGTAATGGAAAAAAAAAAGAGAAATGATTGGTAAGAGCGAATGAGGGACCGGAGTACTAAAATGCCTAAGACACAATTATGATATAATTATTATCTCTAAAAATTGATTATATACATATATATATTTTTTGTATAATATAATTATGGAAAAGAAACAAAAAAAAGAAAAGTAAGAATTCTTTTTTATTTATTTAAACGTAGTTCAAGCTTTACCGTCCAGCCACTAGGGGCGCTAGACGACAGAAAGAAAGAGGGAAGGAGGTAATGAGTGAACCGGCTTCGAGGGGACACGCTTCGGCGGATGGTACGCACCCCAATAAGCGAAGGATTGTGTTCACAGAGTTGCTGTCGAAGGAAAATAGGAAGAGCGAATGACGGATACCCGAAAGAGGATGTTTGAACACAGCCTGGAACCCGGAGCCACATAAACGTAGCAAGTAGGTTGTGTTGTGTTGGTGCGGGGAGATTAGAAAAAAAAACAGACAAAAAATCAAAACAAAACGGTGAAGGTGGAAGTTTATGAACACAAAAAAAAAACCTAGTGTTTAGGGAAGTTTTCTTTTTTTAATTTGAATGTATTTTGTTTGTGGTTTTTCTTTTGTGTTTTTTTTTTTTTTTTTTTTAACTTTAAGTCAAGGATATAAACAGACATTTCTTTATTTTTCTTAAATTAATAGACTTAGTTACATGTAAATATGTTTAGAGTTCAGAAAGGTTTAAATTTAGTGCATAGGTTATACATACAACGTGGTCAAGAAGTATTTCTTTTTTTGTGTGTTAACATGATTTGTTTTAATAAATTTTATTTTTATTATATTTTTGTGTCTACGTGTTCTTTAATGGCATGCTGATGCCTATTCCTGTATATTGTTTTTCTCTTCAATTATACCTTGTAACATTTGCACTTACCAATCAAGTGTGGTTCGTGTGTAGGTCAACAGACTAGCTCAAACGATTTTAAGAACGATATTGAAAACAGTTATTTGATGTAGGCAAATGCCCGTGATGCGACAGAAAAGTTTTCTTAAAATTGAGTAAGTGTCTGGAGAACTTTATTCCAACCTCTATTTTTCTCATTACGATATCTCAAAAAGAGCTCTAACGATTTTTATTAAACATTTCATGTTTAATACTAATAAAGTATTCTTAGATATGGAGTAAGTTTAATGGTCATAGAAAAGTTCTTACAAAGCTTAAAAGGCTAAGGAAAAAATACGGTATTACTTCGGATGAGGAGCTCCAAGATGGCGGCCGGCGTGAGTAAACAACAAGGTATTCCGATCATACCCTACACGATAACCACGATTCAGTTAGGGTTAACCGAGAGTTCCCGAGATCCGACGTCGCACACAGGGGTATTTGACCCGAAAAGCTGGCCAAAACTATTTCCTTCTATTTTAATAATTAAAAAGTCCTCAAAATGGCTTCTATATTTGTAATAGACACTAAAAATGCTTTTTTAGCACTTAAAAAAATACTCTAAGAAGAAAATTTTCATAAAATTAATTTTTACATAACTCCACCGACTGGCATCCATGGGTTTACAATTTATGTTCATATTATTTTCTCTTTATGCATTGCACCCATGAAATATGCTTGTAACTAATTAAAGATTTATTATCATTTATGTATTACTGTTATTTTAAAAAAATGAAAATAGTGTAAAATAGGTGAATATAAAAAGTTATGGTGATAAAGAAAAAAAATGTGTTCTCCTAATTCATTAAGAATTGTTTAATACCTCTTCGAAACACAACTTATATCCCAGGAAGAAACGCACCAACCTTTCTTAAAAATGCATATTAAATTTAATTATTCATTATTCACTTTCCTCGTCACTTAATGAACTTTCGGAATCACCACTATCGGTTAAGTTGGTTGGGGAAGACATTTCTAAAGTTTCCTTACAAAACCTGATACCTTTTTTCTTGAACTTCTCATACCTGTAATAACTGGATCTGATGTCAATATTAATGTATTTATTACATCCAGATTGCACTCTGTCCGGGAAAATTTTCTGGTCTTATTTTCTCTATAAACCCGGAAATGGTTATATCGGGTTTCTGCTGCTTCCTCAAATAAAAGACCAATATGAAGCAGAGGGCTTTTTATCACTTCAAAACCATCTCTTAAAATTTTGTGAACAGATGGTGTCATAGCATACCATTAATAAATCGGTTGTAAATTTTAAAGTAACAAATGATTTTTCAGAGCGTCCACCAGATCTTGAGCTTTTAATTGATATCGTCCCACTTAGCCATTTCTTGTTGCTGTTTCAAAAACATTTCTTTTCCTTGAAGAAGCATTCTATCTCACTTGGAAATCATGCCTCAAAATGGATAATTTTGTTTTAGCTCTTTCACATAATCTAGGTTATTACAATATTTCCCAATGAGAAAAGACACCAAAAATTCCTTATTTTTTTTAAAAGCTAATGTTTTGACTTTAAAAATATGTCAAATAATTCCATTCAGTTACAGTTATTCTTCCAGAAGATCCTAAAATACAAATAAATGAAAATATAACAAAATTGAATTTTTTTTATTATTTAATGAAATTGACATTTTAGTAATAAAAAATTATAAGTCTCCCAATCGCAGCTATTCGCAGAATTTTTTTCAAGAAACATAATCTACGATAATTGTACATTATCATAAAAAATATTTCGTTGCCCAGAAATGCCCAGAAGTATAACTTTTTAACCTTCAAATTTAATTTTTAGCTCTAAAATATACCTACCAAAAAACAAAAAGATATTGATACTAGTATTTAATACAAAAAAAATATAACTATCTGGATAACAAGTACAAACCTTGCCTCGAACTATCCATCATATGATAACGCCGATACTTCAGTAAGAACAAAGAAAATTAATATATTTTGTAGACCAATACTTATGAGGACAGACGAGTTAAAGGATAAGGTCAGATTTGAATTAGAATAGCCGCCGGATTAAGGGCCTAGAAGAGATAAGAATCATCTTGCATGATCCAAAAGGTCCTCTACTTCAACTTCGAGTCATTATTTACCAGAAATTTCAAACTTCAAAAAATGGGTTTTGGCCAGCTTTTAGGGCCAAATACCCCTGTGTGCGTCGGCTTAATCCATTTGGATGGGAATTCATTCGTTGCTTACTTTTATTAGGTTAGGTCGTATGCAGCTGCAAAGTTTGTACCTATATCCAAATGGCATATTTATATAACGAATTTCCAACAGCTCGTCGAAACTTGGAAGTATTGATAGAAAAATGATTGAAATATATGTGTAACTTTTAATTGGGTTAGGGCAGAATGACATTAACAAATATAAACATTTAATTAAATTAACATTGCGCAGAGGCAATATCGTAACCAATGAAGGTCTACTGAAGTGCGATTATTGCTAGTTGAAACGTATTTAATTAAATTAATTCTATTTAGTGGATTATAATACAGTTAGTCGATAATTATAGTTGAATTGATTTTAATAGATAAATTTCTTAAACCTTTTACTCCCTTTCTTCAATCTAATAAATCATGTACAGTTTGTTCTTAAATTGTTTTAATTTTTTCTTCAAATAACAAAAAAATAATAATCTGGTGGTTAGGAATACTCGGATTCTTATATTAATTTCTTTGTACTTTTTCCATTTATAGGTGCATTTATCTTGAACCAATTTAATCATTTAAACAGTACAATAACATATTTTTAAAAAACAAACAAATAAATTTGCAAAACAAACTATTAAATTTATTTGTTAAATCGTCTGTTTAGTTTAAAATTTAAAATTTTATGCAACCATCACAGGAAATTTTCATATATTGAAATAGTACTTCTACTCATATCTGTTGTACTTTAATTATATTAAAGAAACATTCATTAGTACATTACATCGGTTGTAACCATTATTGAAGCAGGGAAGTTGGTTATCTGGACTACTCGGGAACTCTCGGTTAACCCGAACTGAATCGTGGATAACGTGTAGGGCGTGATCGGAATACCTTGTTGTTTACTCACGCCGGCCGCCATCTTGGAGCTCCTCATCCGAAGTAATACCAAAAGTACTTCCTAAAAAGTACATTTACTTTTATTTTATTGGAGTAAATAACAGTACATTATCATCCATACTATAAAGAAATGGCGAAATATAAAATATTGTAACGTGAAACAAAAAACAAAACATATGATTTAATAGAGTTCTAGACTTAAAGTTGTTGAAACAGTTGGAAAAAACTGTTCTAGTAAATCTTCGTGACTATTCGAGAATTTCCTAGAAACCCTAGACAGTCTTATTTAAGGCTAAATATAAGGAGCGATGGACTGAAGACTTAGTCTTGCTCTGATCGATCATAGGTATCATAGATATCGATAGTAGGTGTCGTTACAAGTTGAAACTTTTTGATTATTTGAGCTTATATTGTTTGAATTGTTAAATTATTGTTTTCGTTCTATAAAAATTCTTTAAACCCACATAAAATATAAATAAAATACATGAATTAATAATAAAATAAATGAGAAGAAAATAATATATAACTTCCCGAAACAAATATTTTAATTTTTGGTGATATGAGTAGATATATGGGTGATTCTCAGATTATGGGCGATTTTCATAACAAAATTATGTCATTATCGAACTAATAATTCGGGTGTAGGAATGAGACGAGTTTTTACCTTGATAATGACATTTCCACGTATTTTATTTGTCCAAAACTAATTAAGATCATATTTGTTGCCAACTGGCTTAGACAAGCGATAGTCAAATTAATCTCTCTCTCTCTCTCTCTCTCTCTCTCTCTATATATATATATATATATATATATATATATATATATATATATATATATATATATAAGAGGCTTTGTCCTGACTGACAGAATCAACGCAGAGCAAAAACTACTAATGATAGAAACTTGAAGTTCGTAATTTAGACTTTAAACGCAATGTAGGTAACCACTAAGAAAGGAATTTAAAAAATGTAACCCCTAAGAGGCTTAAATAGCGAAATTGCCGTTTAACTCTAACGGAAACCTATTGTTGAGATTTTAAACCATATGTTTTTTATTTGATGTATTAAATAGAAAATATTATTAAAATAGAGATTCACATAGAATATGGCTACTGATTATTTAAATATTAGCGGTAATCAAATTATGCACACTGTGATTCCCATGATTGTGGATGGTGCGTGTTTATTTCGATCTCTATCATCTCTATATATATAAGAGGCTTTGTCCTGACTGACAGAATCAACGCAGAGTAAAAACTACTAATGATAGGTATGTAACTAATAACTAATGATGTAGGTAATCACTAAGAAAGGAATTTCAAAAATGTAACGCCTTAGGCTTTTAAATGGCGAAATTGTTTAACTCTAACGAACACCATTTTAGCACTTCGAGAAAAAATATCTAATTTGGACTCACTTTAAAGATCTTGAGTTTAACTCGAAAGCCCCTACGGGAAAAATAAGTAAGTATTATTAAGGAGTAAGCATTGTTTGTTTCGTCGTTTTTAGTAAACGCTCTCCATTTCGCGTCTTCCTCTCTTCTATCGAGCTGGCAGCTTTCCCCTCCAACATTCCGGAAGTTCCGATTCTACTAAAACTCCTTAGAACCAGTAAACATATATTAAATCAATACCAAGATAATGATCACAGAATTGATTTTAAATGCTCGCGGGCAAAGCCGCGACGGGGAATGCTATATATAAAGAATGAATGCTATATATTATTATATAAAGAATCAAATAATTTGAAAAGAAGTCGTGTTAATACATGCGGTGGTAACGACAACAATAAAGGTACGTGCCTTCTTTTACGAGGCACATGCGTGGTGGCCGGCTCCCAACTGAAGTCGGTTAATTCACAGGTCACTTTTAACTCTATGGTCCACTACACTCAAAAGAAATTTGCCCGCTGTTCCCCTTTTTCTAGGCTTTATCTCTGCTGTTATTTTTTGTGATCGGTAATGACGTCAAAGTGAAGGGACAATGTTTTGAAACTACTTAAACATACTTACTGTTAACAAAAATTAAAAAATATATATAATTCAGAATGCTTCGGTTATTCTTTATGAGTGGAAATAAACTTCACCATCATTAAACGTAGGTTTCAAAAGAAAAAAATACATGTTTACCACAAAATGGAGAGTGGGATACTATGTGGTAATGACATTTTAGTAGCTTAAATAATTATAAAATCATATAATTAATCCAATCTTAAATCGTGGCTGACCACCAATTTTAAATTATTTTTAATATTTAAAAATAATTTAAATAATTTAAATAATCAGTGAAGAGGAAGGATTTGCTCTGCCTTGAGTCGAGCTCTGTGGTGTAGCGGTTAGCATCCTCGCATGTAACGCAGGAGACCCGGGTTCGACTCCCGGCGGAGCCAAATCTTTTCTCTTCAAAAAAATAAATTGTATAAAATCATATACTTAATTCATTAATATTTTCATTTTTTATTTTTTATTATGAATATATAAGAAATATACCTTCACCGTCTAGCAATGGAAAAAAAATCAGGTTAGGCTCATCCATTTATGTAAAAGTTGTAATGGTCTAAAACTTGACCCTAAAATGAGAATCACCCATATATATACATCGATAGAAAGCTTAATAATAATTCAGTTCCAATTTATCATCGGTCATAACTATCAACATTTTCTATCGTTTCCTATTTACGATGTATGGTCGAAAAACTCGATCGTGTATTCAAAAAATCGATTATTATTTCTATAATCCGCATAAAAAATAGTTCTATAAAGTATTCAAACGAACCCCCGGAATGTGAAGCGTCACATCAGAAAAATATTGAAAATTGAGGAAAAGAGTTTTTGTGATCCCTTAAGTACGTATTTTTAATCAAAGAAAGGAAGGAGGTTGGTAAGTGAAAATTTTGTCATGAAGAATTTGTTTTCGAAGTAAACTAGGACAGACCTAGATTTGAGTAAATTAAAAGAGGTCTCGGTACATTTTTTTGGTAATAATTAACATGTGATAGCCCAATTAACCCCCTCCCCTCCCCCCAGCAATCTCACAATATTATTCTGTAGTTAGTTATTATTGTTAATTACATCCATTAATGGATTAGCCCCTCGAGGAGAGAGGTATATCGTCAGTGCCGTGTAATTGGCTCTCAACTGAGGAGGCTAACTGCTCGCTAACCAGCCAGCCCGGCCACATCCACGCTACTGCTCTCTCTCTATTAGGATGTAAATCCCGGGGTAATCAAGGCCTAGGGTGTGGTCGCCTATATAGCCGCGGTAATCAATTAGTTCTCTAGGAAACGGGGGTAGATAAATCTAGGGCAATTAACACTCTCTACCTAAGACCCTCTTAGGGTGAACCACATCTTCTTCCTTGGACCAACATTCCTTGGGATCCAGATCTGGAAGATAGATTATCACTGAAAGGAGAAAGAACCTGGTCAGTTACTAGAGATAACATATTGAAGACCGTCCAGTTGTATGTCTTCAAAATATCCTCCTAAACAGAAAAAAGAGTTCGTACTAACCTGGCTGAGGATTGGACGCATTCGGCTCACCCAGGCTTACTCATATCGTATGAGTAAGTAATATCAACTCAATGTCCTTCCTGTTGCCTAACTCTCAAAGTTTTCCACATGCTAACTGAATGTTAAGCGTTCGAGTCTTTCCGAGAGCATCTTTTAAAAGAAAACCTTGAGGCTTTACTTGTAAAGCCCTGATGTATCCAATCCTTTCAATCAAAAGTATTAAGGAAAAAAATATATACCTTTCTATGTGTACTATGACTTATACACAAGGATCTGAACATTCCGTCCGTGTTAAAAACAGGGTTTGAGAACTACAAACACTTCTGCCGAAGATTGACTTTCAACATGTACCCATTAGTACAAATACTTCAATCCACCAAGAACTACACATTCAAGACCGACGATTTTTAGTAAGGTGGCCAGGATAAAGTGAAGATTTATATATTTCAAAATTATGCAGATGACAAATAAACAATGAGCGGAAATCATTGTGCATTAAACAAAACGACATACTTTATTAAAAACAACATACTTCCCGGCAGCGTGGAAATAGTATGAAGTTGTTATGATATTAAAACCCAATAAACCTCCCGATTGCCTAAATTCGCCCTATTGGTCTCATTCCTTCCTTTTCCAGATTGTTTGAAAAAAAGTCTCCTACATCGTCTTAATTCCCTTGAAATATTGAAAGCTATTCCAAATCATCAATTCGGTTTTAGAAAAAATCATTCTACTATGCAACTAATAAATGTCACCGATTGATGGATTACATTTAAAATGCTTCAAAATAAAAAAAAAAATACTGACTTGGTGTTTTTCTTGATATCAGTCCGGCTTTTGATAAGGTTTGGCATAAAGGATTGCTTTCCAAGCTCAACATTTTGCTTCCTCCGACTTACTATTAATTACTACTCTCTTACCTGACAGACACTCTACTGTTAAAATAGACAACGAACTGCCCAGTATAGAAAAAGTTTAAGCTGGAGTTCCACAGGGTAGTGTCCTTGGACCACTACTCTTCAATATTGTCACAGCTGACCTACCCGAACACGAACACACCCTACTGGCTACATTCGCAGACGATACCTCACTACTAACATCACATAGAAACCCCGATTTAGCATCTTCCATCCTTCAAAACCACTTAGATGATATATTTAGCTGGGCTACCAGGTGGAAGGTAAAAACCAATTGTATGAAAAGTTAATTCATTACCTTCACCCCCTACCTTCACCCTCAATCATGGTTCCTGCCCACAAGTAACCTTCAATGATAATCCAATTCCTGAATCCCAAGCAGTAAGATATTTGGGACTTCACCTGGACAAGAGACTGACATGGAGAACCCACATCAGACTGAAAAGGAAACAACTTAACAAACGATTTGGAATATTATCTAGGTTACTCGACAGACTTTCGAAATTATCAATAACTAACAAACAAACTTACTAGTTATTATTTGAATTTGAATTAAGCACCAAAGAATCTAAAATATTTATTTTTCTTATTTATAATACTTTTTTTAAGACACCTGTAAATTACAATAATAGCAAAGGATCTATGAGGGAAATCCAGAAGCTTGCTGGAGACAGATTATAGAATATTCCAGCCGTGTAGGTTTACTGGAGTTGGCTAAAGGCCCAGGTGTCCGACTGCCATTGGCAATTACCGGAGGTGTGTACCCGAGCCAGCGAACAAACAGAAGATAATTGATTAGTTCGCTTTGGAACGGGGTACACTTTACCTTATATCCACCCTGGCTGGCTATACTGATAGTGTCAACCCCGCTACCCGGTGTAACTTCAGCCTGTTCGACCCCTTGTCTGTCTAAGTGCACAGCAGAGCTCCATAGCAGATGGGACTATTTCGACTCACTGCCAATAGAACGTACTATGGGTCTTTTTAACTTTAGGTACACCAGTTGCTTTTTCATGTTATTAGTAATTTCATTTACCAAGTCGTATGATCTTTATTGATGGTTATAGAACCTCATACAATTTGCTATTTGCAGAAGGTAATTTGATATTTTATAAATCTCAAAATGAATTTGTTTAGATTAAGTCATCGTTTAAACTCAGAAAGAACGGCATTCAAGGCACTACAGGAATGTGGAATTCTATGTAAGTCAAGAAAGGACATACTACGGGAATACATTTCTACAAGAAAGGAGTCCCTAAATTTCGTTGCAGCAGGAAAGGAACAATATTGAATGTGGTACAAAGAGGAGCCATCTCGACTCCTATTTGTGTGAATTCGTGTGGAGGAGGAGGTACGAAAAAAAAAGGTTGGTGCAATTTCAAAAAAAAAAAAAAAAAAAAAAAAAAAAAAAAAAAAAAAAAAAAAAAAAAAAAAAAAAAAAAAAAAAAAAATCAATTGGCCCCAAAATGAAATCTGGTTCTATATTACTTTTCTGGTAGGTAATACTTACATTTTAAATAAATGTTGTTGTTTATAAGGGAGCGGGGTAGCCCACAGGAAAGGCAGTGGATTGCTGTGCTTAAGGTCCCGAGTTCGAATCTGACATGGCTTATGATATCTTTATTATTCGCCACAGTTCGTCTCGTGGGCCGAGAGACCCTCCTGGGGCAAACCCAGCCTCTATAAAGTGGGTACCCTTAATTGAAAAATTAAGGGGACAGAAACCTGGCGGTTGAGCGTGATCACGGTCAAATCACCTCCTTGCACGACCGCTGACCAAGAAACAGTACTCTTCCTTACATAGTACTGCACCCAAGACCCTTTATGGGTTGTAGTGGTACAGGTTGTTGTTTATAACCTATTTTCTTTCAATTATACATATGTTATTAAATAACAGTATGATAAATCACTAATAACATAAAAAAGTAACTGGTAAAAAAAATAAATAAAGTAAATAAGCCCCCTACTATAAACTAGGTAAATTAAAAATTGGCCTAATATCCCCAACTGACAATTAATGTTAAATAAAATATTTAAAATGCAATATTTATGCGCCTCATAAGGTAATCAGAGTAGCGGGAAGTTCAGAACAAAAATAAGAAAAATAATCCTGCAATTGCTCAGTTAAAATCCAACGGTTGCTTTCATCAAGGCAAAAATTAATATGATAAAATAAAGGCTGTACTCGAATTGTGCACCTATTAGAGATGCGACATTGAAGGCGAAACATCGATCTTCAAGAACATCAATGATTTTTAACGTATACATTATTTAAACATCAACATATTAGTGCCTAAACGTATTTAAATCGATGTTTAAGTGTAAACATGTTGTTTTTTATAATTAATATATAAAAACATCGATGTTTTCGACATTAATGGTTTTTCATATTCATTTTTTAAAGATAAACCTGTTTGCACCCAAACGTATTTATACATTGATGTAGCTTTTATAATATGTACAGAGAACCGTATTTCTGGTGAATATTTTAAAGATTTTACTAGCAGCTGCATTAAATAAGTAATTCAAATGATACTAAGCTTTTGCGTTTTTATTTTACTAAGTTATTTGAAGTTGAAAATTTTACAGAAACAAGAAAGGGTAGGTATAACAGAGGTAATATATCCAATATACAGTCAAATATCGATGTTAAAAATATCTTTGTTTTTGTTAAAACATCGATGTTAAAAATATATATTTTTTTTTTACAAAACTTCGATGTTAAAAATTTTTTTAAATCTAAATATTGATGTTAGAAACACCTTTGTTTTTGTCAAAACATGGATGTTGAAAATTCTTTGTTTTCATCAAAACATCTAAGTTTGAAAAATTATTTAAATCTGTATTGCTTATCTTTTGTACATGTATATCCATTTCAAACTTGCATTTAATTTGTGTAAACACTGTGTTATGAGGTTAAATCTTATGTGTTATATTTTTCTTTACAGTACTCTTTCAATAAAAAAAAAAAAATCAACGGAAACATCGATGTTAACATCTACACACAACCATCGATGATTCAGAAACATCGACATCGATATCGCATCCCTAGCACCTATCACTTGTCCAATACATTTTTAAAAATAGAAGAGAAAGGTTCGACACAGCTAGGATTGACCCCACGGTTAGCTCAGTGTTAAGACCGCTGCAACGGAGATGCAGAGGTCCTGGGTTCAATTCCTGGCCGTGGTGGTCAAATCTTCTCTCTTCTAATAAAATCGTTTGATAATTATAAACATTTTAAAAGTTTTTTTTTCACGACTTATCTTCTGATTTTCCTCTGCTTGTAGATCCTCATCAAATTCGCTTATAAACCGCGAGAGTGATAGTGAACCGGTAAAGCAGGCAACGGATATTTGAGGAAGAAAAAGAAGAAACTTAATTATCAGTCGAAAAAAATATTTTTTTTTTTCATTGAAGAGAATGAAACACATCAAACTACACCGGCAAAAACAATTGATCTCTGTTAAAAATCTTATGTTGTAAAATGTATAAGATATCGTCTTGAAAGACCTGACGTTTTGACCAAACAACAAAATCCAAAGAGATTTTAAATTCTGAAAGATATGCCGCAGAAAATCACAATGCTGTTTATTTTGTTAACGGCGATGTCACTATGTTTACTGGAAATAATAATTTTAATGTAATAATATCCATGCAGCAATTATTTTAAAATATTTACTATGCCTTCATTGTATTTTTTTCATACAACTTATTTAAAAAATCTGTGCTACAATAATATAATATTTGATTATGGGTATGAACGATGTTTTACCTCAAAAATGGCTTTCCCTAAAAAAAACAAACAACTGAACACGTTATAATACTTAAAGATTTAGTAATTTCCCAAAATCTGAATAAGTATTATTCTGAGATTTGTAATACGTATTATTTGGAGATTTAATAATTCTCAAAATCTGAATAATTATAAATAATTATTTCTCGTATTTGTCCTCAAATAAGTTAAATACACATAATATGTGATTGTGAATATGGCCCTGAATGCGAATTGCAACGCTACTGATCTATTCAAAACTTTGTCACCACTTCAATCGCTTAAAATAGAAATTCAATAAATACCGCTAAAGTGTGACGATCTGAACACTAGAAACATTTTATAGTGATCTGCATAATTATATTAACGGATTGCATTCACATGTAGGAATTCTCAATTACGGGTTCAAATTGTGGAGTTTAAAAGGTTCGCTATGCAGCAGTGATGTTAATGAATCAAGCTAAATCTAGATGCATTAGCTTTAGGTAACAATCCAGTTACCGTAACAAAGTTAAAACATATTTTTTCGAAAAGTCAAATAGATATATGTTGCCTACATTTATGCAAAAAGATAAATATGGATGAAAAGATAAATATGTAAACGCAATTCAGCAACTTCAAACATTTTTCCACTTTTATGTACTTATTTTTATTTATCTCCATAAGTAATTGAGTATTATAATTTTTTTCGCAAACTTCAAAGTTCTCAATACTTTCCGATTCATTATTGTTTATTTTTAAAGGGCCTAAAAAAATCTTAATTTCATCAATAGACGAGTTTATTTACTGCTTGTTAGTTTTTTACTACGAGTTGCTTTTTGTAAATACAATATATCGAGAAGGTGAATCGATAGAAGGGGTATTTACGGCTCTTACTAATTTCAAATGTTTGTTTGTTTTTAAATTCTCTATTTATTTTTTGATAAATTCATTTAGTTACCATCGAAACAAATAATTTCTATTAAATATGTATGTCCAAAAACAGGTTGACCTCTCGTTGGCATGAGCAAAACGCCTTAACTTATAAACAATGGTCTGTCATCAAAGGCATACTGCCCATGCGTGGGTTCAACGTGTTTAATGTTTCGGAATATTTTATATTTCTCTTCTGTATACATATGTTCATTCGATTTTTTTTTCATATTTCATATTTAGCCATTTCTCATTATTAAGCATAATGATAGACAGTTGATTTCTCCATTTAAACAAAATTAAAGGTACTTCATAGGAAAACAAAACAATTTCCTAATCCATTTTTAAATGGATTCCAATCAAAACATTTCTATGATGATAAGAACAACCGGATATTAAAGATTAATTAAAAGGTTAATTAATGATTATCATTAATTATGACGAGTTTATTCAAAATCGTTAGAGCGGTATTTGAGTAAATAAAAGAAAAAATATAAAATAAAGTGCACCCCATCATTTTAAATGAATAAATTTGATGTAACATCAGGGGCAAACATCAGTTATCTAATTTCAAGTTTATAGGATTTATCGTTTTTGTGCTAGTCTGTACACACAAACAGACCATTTCTCGGGACTTAGTTATTTGGACTCAGGCTACCTCAAAACGTGCATTTCCTTTGAAAACCGGAAGTCGAAATTTTTCATATTTGCAATACTTTCTCTTACAATATGTAAACAATTTACATAGGTAAGTGAAAGCAAAAATGTCCAAAAGTCGTGTTGTTATTTATTAAAATACAAAAAGAATGTCTTGAAATATTATGCTAGATGCCAAAGTGATATCGTGCCTATTTTTCTGGTTTTAAATTTTCCTTGTACAAATTTGTATGTTTTGGGACAGTCCACTATGTTTTACGGGTTCTTTAAAACCGAATTCGTTCCGTCCCGACCAAGCAATGTACCAATTTTTTAGTTTCGAATCTTCAAACTTTTAAAAAATAAATTTTATTAAAGTTATCGCGTTAATCCAAGAATCGAAATCAAGATTTTTCACTTGTTCATGAGATACTATTTTTATTTTCCCATCTCTGGTTCGCCAAATCCAACATGCCTAAGCCCTGAAAAAGGTATTTGTAACGCCCTCTATATTGTAAAAAAAAGTAAAATACATCCCAAGTCAAATGTGTTAGAAAGTGATCTGACCGATAACACGCTCAAATTTTTTCTAATCTATAAAGATCATCTAATTTATAGAGGAAGGTCTCCTGATACCGACAGGGTCGATTCACGTTCACATGAAAGTACTAACTACAAAGCCTGGCTCGTAAACACGCATAAGGCATGACCTTGAGTAATACTTATAGTAGAATATATCTTAAGATACATATTACTATATGTATCCATATAATAAGATCTATAGTACTATAAACTGCTTTTACTTAAAACAGTATCTTAAACAGTGAACTATTACACTAAGTATAAATTATTTATCATCATATATACAACATAGTTATCATTCATCTGCTTGGCATTTTAAAGCACTCCTTTTTAACATTTTAACGTAACTTGATGTATCTAAGCCAAAACTCACGGTCCGGCTGCCGGATTATAGCCTATCTAACTTGAGTAAATACCACAAACTGCTAACCAATTATAAGATGACTCCTGACACAAAGGAGCAGTAATCCGCCGACTCAAAGAGCTTAGCTGACATGGACAGCTGGGTTCACCCGCCCTGAGTCACGCTCGCTACTTTAATATCGCGCACAAATCCCGCGCCCCCCCCCCACAGGATATTGCCATCAATTCGGGAGCCCCCTTCAACATAATGAAATTCGTTATATCAATGACCTATCACCCCATCTGTCGGCCATCCTTCCCCCTCATCGCTCATTTATGATCCCGCCCCTAATGATCTACAGCTCGTGTAATTTTGGGAAATTATCCGACCATGCTATCATTATATTATAATTATTGTACACACCCGGTCAAAAGTTTAACGCTGACTATATATTTTGAGATTTTCTTAATATAAAGTAGACAAAAATAAAATTAAATGAAATGGTTCAATTTTAGAAGACCTAACACAAAAAAAAATTATATATAACTTTCTTCAGCTAGTATACTCTTCATCACTTCAAATAGTACTTGACTCATTAGGTTTAATGATAATCAAACGTCGCTCCGAAATAACTCTAAATTCCACCTAATTTATAACAAATTTCATAGACCTCAAAAATAGCTATATTTGTGACAAACATAAATTACAATTTATAAAGTTAATTTTAAAGGCAAGGGGGGAACTTTTGAACTTAAACTTTAAGCCGTGGAACCAGAACAGAGTTCAAGAATGCAGTATGTGCAATCTTAATGAAAATGAAACCATAATTCATTTCTTAGGAAAATGCCGTATTAACAATGAATTCAGGAGAAAATGGTTAGGAAAATCGGTTCTTGACGAAAGTTATAGGGTACCTGAATGGTGAAGACTGGGTTAGGTTATGTAGCTATATTAAAGAGCCTTATAGTTACAGAAAGCTACTTATTACAGAATTTAATTGTTGATTGGCAAACTTTAATTTAACATTTATTTATCTCAATGAAGGGTAAATATCAAAGGTTTGGTATTTAAGTAATTTCTTTTGTATATATTTGTAAATACTATATAACTATGAATTAGGAGCTATTATTTTTTTTTATTGTTATTGTATTGAGCTGTATTACCATATTTTTCATTCAATATTTCACATTATTTGTTTGTTTTATTTTTGTGTTTATTTCTTTTGTAACATAATTTGTATTAAATATTCTATGTTAGACGGACTCCAAGAGACGGACAATTAGTCCATCGTGGAGGTTTTTGTAGATAACCATTGTAAATAATGTAATTATTGAAAAATAAAACCATTCATTCATTCGCTCCAGTTGGATATTTTTTATTTAATGCAAAATTAATGAATCATTATTTTCACTTTTTTTTTTTACACTCCATATAATCTATATACAATTAAAAGAGATGCAAGACTTTATTTTCATTGTTAGCCAATAAATTATACTTATAATTACTTTTCATTTGTTATTTAATTTGTAATTTATCAATCAATGGCTCCATTTTTCTTCCCCGTCCATTTTGTTGTGGCTTTTGTAAAATCAGTTTTTGGTTTTAGTTTATTTAGTAATTAACGCGGTTGTTAATGACCTGAATCTGCTAATCAATTCATCAAGATATCATCCACGAAGTGTTAAATGTCTGCAAAGCTGTGAGCATATATATAAGGAAAAGGTAACGTCTTAAAAATACCATTATTTATATATTTTAGGCTATTTCAAATATTAAACTCAAAATTTAACTTATGAATTATTCCAACTGCGCATTTTACTAGTTTTTTTTAATTTTTAAAACTAAAGTATTTTTAGTGAAATTAAAAAAAAAAAACATGAATAAATTAAATTTTAGAAAATTATCTATATTTGGACCTACTTTTTAATGTATATAATTTCCTCTTATGATCAGACAAAATAATTTTTTTTTTTCATTTTTATTATTGATGTGCAATAATTTGTTTTTAATAATAACAAGAAGACGTAGTAAACATTAAATTTTGGTAAACAAGTTCTTATAATTATTTTTATAATTAAACAAACGCTTCTACTTCTTGTACTTAATATTTATTTTTAATTTCAGCAATCAATGTCACGACATCACGAAACACTCTGTATATATAAATTTTGTTTTATTTTATTTTTGTAATAATTTGTGAGTCTCTGTAAATCTATGTAGTTTGTGTAGGGTTATCAATCAACAACATTGTAAGTATATTCATACACATCCCATAATTTTAATTATAAACAGTTATGAATTTCATAAATATGTATTTTATATATTTCTACCAAACTTGTTGTTATCTGTATGGCATGAATATGAAAACAAAAGGTTCGAAACTTCGACGTAGTATAATAATTACTTAATAGACCGAACCTCAAATGTCTTATGCAGGTAATAATTTAATATTAACAGTCAAGAAAATATCAATGATGGATACATTTCTTTTGTTTTTCTCATACGGTATGTATGTAGCACGTTTATTATAAAGCTGAT
The DNA here is from genome assembly GCA_911387785.2 of Aelia acuminata. Taxonomy (NCBI): domain Eukaryota; kingdom Metazoa; phylum Arthropoda; class Insecta; order Hemiptera; family Pentatomidae; genus Aelia; species Aelia acuminata. The sequence goes on from OU426984.1 coordinate 55,410,407, forward strand.
TTATATTAATGTATATATTTATTTGGTATTCTAAATAAATAAGAGGCGGTCAAGCAGGATTTGTATGTTTCATTGGGAAAAAACAGTTTTATTTTTAAATGTATAAAAATACATTTTTTATTTATAATTTATGATAAACGAATTTCCCCATAGGTATTTTATAAGTCTGGGTATTCCATCAAAATGGAGCGAACTGAAAACACTCTGCTGGTATTTTTTAATTTTCCCCTGAGAGTTTTTTCTTTTTTTATATAGCTTAAAGGATTCTCGTTCGTGGGACGGAGGGAACCAATAAAAAAAAAAAAAAAGAAAGAAAGAAAGAAAGAAAGAGAAATAATAAAAAAGAAAAAAAGAAAGATTGCGAGGTAAATCCAATAGCAGCCTCAAGTATGTCTTGATTAAACTTCTTTTGCATTTGACCTGAGGGGTTGGGATCAGCAGAATATTTCGGAATTAAAAATTCCACCGTCACCCCCTCCCCCCTCCCCCTTGCTACCCCCTCCCACTCAGCCAGCTAAAGCTCCTTGGGGATTATTTAACGACTAATCAGCGTTTTAATAAACTCAAAAAGGATATTAAAGGGCTGCTCGTTGAAGGAATACTAGCTCATTAAAGCATCTGGCGTGGTTTCGAAAGGGGTAGCGGCAGACACGGTAAAGCCAGATGATTTTTAACTGTGAAATTACATAAATTATTATCAAAATAAACTTTTAGTATTAATTACAACATAACTTTTTATATTTAGTTCGAAAGAACAATAAACACATTTTCTAGCAAATTTAATTGCTCAGCTCCCGACTTCTGTCCCGAAATTAAAAAAATTAGGATTTACAAAATGATCATTCTTCGTACTGTCCTTTACGGATGTGTAAGTGGGCCGATAAAATCGAGGGATGAGCAAAGGCTGAGGGTTTTTGAAAATAAGGTATTGCGTAAAAAAATTTTACCGAAGAGGGACGAATCAACCGAAGAATTTAAACATTTACACAATGAACTAAGTTAACTGTATCCGGTAAATATAATTGCAACGAAAAAGTAAAAAAGTTAATTGCAACGCGGCAAATAAAATGGGCATGTAAAATTGCGAAAATCTTTTGTGAACGTATTCCTAATAGATTAATAAGTACTGTGATGACAGAGAAACGTCCAAGGGGCAGGCCGAGACGGAGGTGGGAGGATTGCATGAAGACAGGGCTGTAGAAGTTGGCTTCGGAAGGCGGTCTGTGGATAGTTGTGGATAGATGTGGAGTGAGCGACTTTTGAGGTCGGCATCGAACCCTCCTTAAACCATAATTATTTTTATTATATAGCAAATGTGGCATTTAATTCCTATAAAGATGAACCTGACTCTTTAAAATTGGGCATTCGAGAACCAGACGAATGTTGGAAGAGTTTGTCTATTTTTGTCTAGTATATTTATATCCATTTATTATATGATCGGTATGAAAATTTGAAAAAAAGAAAAAGAAGAATCTTCACTGATTAGCTCAAAAAAATAAGACTATTTAAACACAATACATACATTAAAAAAAAAAATTAAGTTCCGCAATAACAATCCATAGAGGGTTTTAAGTTTGAGTCATCATTAAAAAGTTTCTAGATTAATGTTCGTGCAAGGAGGTGAACTGACTGATATAATACTCAACCTCCAGGTCTTTTCCCTTAAAGAGTACTCCTGGTGAGTCCCAGAAAGATCTCTCGACTTCACTAAGAGATCTTTTTGGTATAATACGGCTGGTGTAACAGAACTGAGAATTATCTGAAAATTGAATTCGTACTCGGAGCAAAAAAGCATATTGCCTTATCCTGTCAGCAACACTGCTTGATTTGTTTCAGTCATTATTAATCCAATTATATTTTCGTTTTTTTTTTTTTGTTTTTTTTTTGTAACTTGCTAGTGCAAAGTGTTTTTACTTCGATCATAGTTGGTGTCAGCATTTCAGCAAGTCTCAAACAAGAGTCGTTGCTTTGCGTTTTACCCTTCTTTTTCTAGATATCTGGTTACTGAGTATTGACGGATATAGACCCTTCTAAAAAAAAGGAAGAGGAGGGGGGTTGGCTTGGCAACCCCCGGAGCAAGTTCTTTGGCCAAGTCAGTGAAGGCTTCTAGATTAATCACCAGCGGCTCTTGAAATAATTAATTTCGGGAACCTGGAGCGAGGAAAAGAAATCTGCGTTCGATGAGCATGATCTTCGAAGAACAGAGGAGTTCAAAGCTTTCATCACAGCGAGGAGTAAAGGGTGTGAAGCAGATACCGGTGTGGTAAAATATACAATTGACGAAACCTTCTACTTAGAGACCCAACATTAGATGAAAAATACTGAAATGAAGGTTCAATGCATTTCGTGTGCATGATATTCGACAGTCTGATTATTTTTAATTACTCCAAAGTTCAAAAACTTCACGATCTATTTTCTTTCAATAAATTCTAATTTATTCTATCGTGTAGCCGTCCCAGATACATATAAATATGTATTACTGCAAAGGCTGAGGGTTTTTGAAAATAAGGTATTGCGTAAAAAATTTTTACCGAAGAGGGACGAATCAACCGAAGAATTTAAACATTTACACTATGAACTAAGTTAACTGTATCCGGTAAATATAATAAAGTTAATTGCAACAATTACTAAAAATAATTTAGTCAACTGTAAGAAACTACGTTTATTCTAAAGCTTTTTAGAAAATACTGGGAAACTTCAGAATCGATTTAATGTATGAGAAGGAATGTTCAAAATGAATTAATGGAGTAACGTAAAAAAAGATATTTTTCAAAAATAAAAGCACAGATGATTCCTTCTACACTGATCAATGTTAAACTACAAAAATACAATAATAAATTAATGTGCAGCAATATTTTATGGCTAGTATTATAAATAAACAAAATCAGTCCGTGTTATTAACAAATAATGATATCAACACGCTGAAATTATTAATAATGGTGGAAGATAGTCGACTGTACAAATTAATGGAGGGGAAATGTTAGGGATGCACTAAAAAGAATTACACCTGTATTCATATATATTACATGTTTAATAGTCTCAGACGCTTTGAACCCAGATTCAGGTCATCATTAGTGCTTAATGGATGAATGTTAGGATGTAATATATGCATATGAGTGGTTTCTTTTATTGCCCCATATTCACTTTAGAAGGTATTAATATATTGATGGTTGAATTATAGGGACCATTCCGAAAAAATATTTAAACAATTCTGTAAATTTATGGCAGGGTCCCGATTCGTAATAAAGTAAAAACTAATATTATTAGTCTTGCAGTTGATATGTGTTGGTTCTTATCATGAAACTTTAATACTATTGCTTGTAATTGGTAGTTTGAACACTTATGTTTCTGAACTAATTCTAGCTTTATAAGAAATAAGTCGTTTTTGAGATACAATCAATTCAACAGCGAATAGGAATGACACCTTTTCTGACAGTTTGATCAATAAAATACTAATGGTGGGAGATGTGTTATTTCTGTTTTTATCCTTTTCTATTATTGTAAAATTTAACAAAAAGTAGCCATGTCAAAAATAAGTAAGTTCATAGCGTCTATAACATGTTTTCTTTCAATCAAGCAGCAAACAATTGTGTAGAGTTCTTTACATATGCTCTTAAACCAACAAACAATCATTTCTCTTCGATAGTTTTCAGAAGAGATTTTATCCACTTTCCTAATTTATGTCGGACAAATGCGGGGTCTCCCAATATCTATAAAAAACAAGTGTTGACGGGGTTTTTGAAATTGAAAGATGCTACAATCTAGAATTAGGAGGGTGTCTCATATAAGGTCACTACCCAAATTGTTGTTTTCTGGAAAGAATTCAGACCTGATAATTCGAAATTTAGTTATTAACTTACTATCGACCATATTTATCCGTTCCATAAATTCTCCTTCACGAAATACATATTTACATAAAACAGTAAAAAAAAACTCGATTGATGAAATAAGGATTTATTTTAGAGGCCCTTTAAAAAGAAAAATAATAATAATAATAAATTGAAAAGTACTGAGCACTGCCAATTTTTGAAATCATTCAGCTATCCTATACTTTAAACTGGATAACAAACAAAAAGATGTGAATATGTGTGGAAAAATCAGAATCCTGTGAATTGACTAAATGCTTCGCTAAATTGGCTAAAAGGCGTCCAAAAATTTAAAGAATAACGCAAACTTCTACTCTAATTAGAATTTCAATGAGTGTTGAGTTGCTTTATTTATAAATAGTTCTTTTGTTTTTTTTTTGTTATATAGGTATAAGCTGTAACAGTACAGAACAGGAAAACTGAAAAACGATTTTCATTTTTTTCTCGAATTTATCTTCAAATTACCTCTCCTATATCTTTGCAAGGCCGCTTGTAGTCCGCGATAGTAAAGTTAGATATATTCATTTGGCAATGCAAGTTTTCAAAGTTGCATTCTTTTCTTTGACAAAAAAAAAAAAAAAAAGAATTAAAGAAATATTTTCATCGTTGTATCATGATGAAAGACACATTTCAGACCTTATCAAAGCCATCGAGGCTTAGATAAATATTCATATTGTAACGTGAAACAAAACAAAGCATATTATTTAAAAGAGTTCTAGACTCGATGTCGGTATGATCTAGCAGTTGGAACAAACTGTTCGAGTACTATCTACTCTTGCCTAGAACCTTACAGACAGTTCTTTATATTAAATATAAGGAGCGATGGACAGAATTGTTAGTCGTTTTAGTAAGTCATATGGTTACTTTTGTGTTACTGTATCGTTACAAATTATTAATATTATCAATTATTAATGTTACTAATTATTAATATTAGTATCGTTATAAATTATTATTAATACTTTTTGTAACAGTGTTAATTATTTGTGTTTTCATTGATTGTGAGGCATTGCAAATTATTATTTTCGTTTAATAAAAATTGTTTAACCCACATAAGTTTTGCAATATCGATTTATTCATGAATCATGACTCATCGTTTATCTATAGTCATCCTTGTTGCCTTTCATCCCCCAAGCCACTCAAACTCTAGTAGCTCCTCTTCTAATTCTATCCGCATTATTATCAAATCCCCCAGTAATCCAAGTTAGTGGTTCCCCAGGCACACGTAGTCATCTATTCCCGAGTTCCGCTTAGCTTGAAACTTAATATATGAGTTCGGTGATTACCCCCCAAGTCTCCCTTACATGATATGACCTAATAAAGTAATCTATATACTCCGAGTACCAATAATTTATCATATACAACTAATTAATCACTTTTGAATAGTTTAAAACATTTGAAAATCAGTTTATATGATGAACAGAAATACTAATAGAGCAATATTAGATCATATTATTGACGCATTGAGGAGAAGAGCCAATGATGAGCGGCTTGCAGAAAGTCAACTCCGTCTATATCACATGCTATGAAGGCAAAAAGGTTAGGATCTAAGATGGAGATCCTTCGAGTCCAACCAGAAGCTTCTACACAGAATTCTTCGACGTCAGCCAGGAACATCATTAGCGAGTCGTGGATTTTCTCGAAGAGTGGGAATATGTTTGTTTCAGTTTTATTTTTTTAACCAACTAATTCTTTTCTTTGGAAGTTCGAAACACCTTCATAACGGACGTCCGATGTTCCAAAGAATCTCCAAATAAAATTAATGTAATAATGATTTGAATTGTAGTTTAAACGGAACGGAACCTGTGGTGTATTAGTTAGCATATTCAACTACTACATAGAAGGCCACGGGTTCGTGGCCAGCCTAGGGGGGGACAGGGATTTAAAAATCTTTGGCTTTCCAGTCCTTCGTGACGTCAAGTTGAATTCCCGAGTCTGAACGATGGCAGTTATTCGTTGATACAATCCCTATTCTAATTATAATTGGATAGGCAAAATTTAGGACTCCCACTGTAGCCTCGTCCATAGTCTGCTATCCAATTAGCCATAGGACCCTTTATTTCGTTGAATAAACAAACAATATGTATATCATAAACAAACCTATAAATCACGATTCAATGTTTAAACAAAATACCATATTTTTTTTCTATAAAAATGTACAGTGTTACTGAATAAAAAAAACGCTAATTGTATAGTGATGGTTTTTGTTTCTACAAAAACCATCCCATAAGGGTTTGGGTACTGTCCAGAGGTTCGACCCGAGATTGTGGTCCTCATCAGGACTGCTACGTTTAACACGTTCACGCTGGCGTGTGGTGACTCACACTAGAACGCCGCTTTTTCCAAACAATTAGATCTTAAACACTTTGACTGCCGAAAAAGAATACCTGAGATTCACGCTCTCGTTTCGAAACAATTTTAATATATAATTCTCTGACAAGAGAACAGTTACTCGATTTCAGATGACATTGCAGCCAAACTGTTAAGAAAGTAGAAATGATTTCTATATAAATGAAAATTAAAATAATGAAAATTTAACGTATATTCATATATTTTTGTATTTAATTGTATATATTTATATTTATATTCATATACTTATAAACGTATACACGTTTATTTTTTAATAACAATTATAATTAATACCGTATTATAAACACAACTAGTAGGATAGTATTTTTTATTGTTTATCGTATTATTGTAGGATTGCCAATACTGCATAATGCCTGGGATAGCTCCGGTCCCGAAAAGCATTTAACAGTCCCGGCGTGAACGTGTTAAGGAACCAAAGTCGGAATCCTCGGAAACGTACCAGCCTAGATAAGACCTGAAACTCGGATGGAAACGATCGAAACCTCGGACACTTTATATATCTAATGTCAGACCTAAGTAATATCAGAGTGCTATTCTTTATGGCAAATTAGACAAATGGTACTTCATAGATAATAACATAATTCAGTCATAGAAATATGTTTGAAGCGTATTTTTAGTTCGTTCAATACTATCACAATCTAACCTTGGTCCGTTAATTTTGTCTATCAGTGTTCAAATCTAGCATTACTAATTTCCAACTATAGCCATATTCCAAAGATAACCAACAATTCTGCCTCTTCTTCTTTCTAGAAACAGACTAATAAAGATAGCGACTGAGGGGCAGGCGGGTAGTGTAGCTAATAGAGACCAAAGCGACATCTAACCGGGGAGTTGTTTAGCTCTTCGGTAGAGGGCGCCTTTTAAAGCGGGGAAGGGGGGGCTCAGGATAAAATTAAGGCGGCGGTAGAGCAGGGGTGGGGGGGCGCTCATTATATAATTAACAAGGGGGTTGGCAGCCCTGTCTCCCCAATTCATTATCCTCTCCCCCCCCCACCTCCTCCGTTCAGGACATGACAAGAATTTCCGTTGTAATTAAAAAATTCTCAAGACCCCCTCTTTTCCTCCCCCTTGCGCCATCCCTACCACTCGCCTCTTAAAATATAATAAAATTCCGCCGCCGGGCCTGTTCATTACCGTGCCCAAGTACCACTTAATTTTTTTTTTCCTTCTCTTTTATTCACAAGCGACTGATGTTACAATTAAAACTGTGTCTGGGATCGCTTTCTAGGTTTTTAATGTTTTTACAGAGCGCCCTCAACCCTCCTAACCCCTTATCCCAAGGGAAATCTAGTAATTGAATTTGTCCTCCTTAATGGAACTTACTTCTCTCGAGTAATCACTATTTTTTAATCCAAGTTAGTATATATAGCATTTCTCCGTCTATTGTAACCTTTTCCGCATCAAATGCACTAACCTCAACATTCCTTTTGTCCAAGCAACGGCCATATATCGTTACTGCAACTCACATGACAGACTTCCTCTAAATTCCAACTAAACTAACTCAAGCTCAGATCACTCCCAAAAACCCTTACAATGCCACCAGATTACTGTTGAGGCTGGCCAAGAAATCTTCTGAATCAAACAGTAACAATATATTTTTTTATTTTACATTAAGTTTTTCATTTGTTGTTTTTGTGTTTTTTTTTCTTATCTATAATGTCGAAATATTCCCTCATTACTACAGTAAATGGCAAATTTATGAAAAATGCCTGAAGCTATGTATGTCTGAATAAAATAAAAATCTGTGGCGTGCGTTCAACACACAACTTTAGAAATTAATGTGTTTTGTTAATGGTCACTTCTCAAAGTTACACATTTTTTCACATTCATTTCTTATTTTTGTTTTTATTTCTATAAAAAACACTTTTTTTTTAATTATTAAATAAAATTTTTTACTTGTGATAATTCGACAATGCAAGCATAATACTCCAAGTCGTCTGATTTTATAATTCTCTATGTACTTGTAGAAAACTTCGTTTAGTTACCATGAAACAAATAATTTCCATTAAATGAACGGAAGGGCTTTAATTATGAACAATTTTCTGTCATTAAAGGCGTACTCCGCAAGCGTGGTCTCAATGTTTTTTATGAGTTGACGGAATATTTTTCTTTTTTTCTCCTCTATATGTTTACTTGATTTTTATCATATCTCAAATTTAGCCGTTTCTTATTTTTAGGCGTAATTTCTCCATATAAACAAAAACATAGGTACTTTATAGGAAACAAAAAACAGACAAAAAAGGCCCCTTCCCCATTTAAGCCCCCTAGGCTAATTTTTAATAATAATAAAGCTTACCATGTAGATATAGATATTAAAGAACACCTAATTTTCATTAAACCTGCCAAATTTGATCAAAATCATTAAAGCCGTTTTTGAGTAAATAAAAAAAGATAAAAATTGGAAAAAAAAGTTACGAAATAAAGTGCCCCTTCCGTTTCACCAATTATGATGAAATTTTGGCTATCACATCTGCCATATATATATACATCAAATACCAAATTTGATCAAAATCGTTAAAGCCATTTTTGAGTACATAAAAAAAAAACAAGTGAAAATGATACAAAATTTATTAAGTAAAGTGCCCCCTCCGGTTGATCAATTTTGATGAAATTTTTGCAGTCATATCTCGGGCATATTAATACATCAAATACTCAGTTTAATCAAAATCACGACTCTTACGTTCTTGAGTAAATCGAAAAAAACGTAAAAAGTTATTAATTAAGGGATCCCTTAATTATTAATCCCCCTCCTGAATTATATCGGTGGAGGTGTCTTATTTTCATTAATTAATATCTAAATAAATAGTTTTCAATAGAAATAAGAGTTAAAAAGTATCATACTTCTAATTAGCTTCGAATATCAAGCAGTAAGATACTTTTGAACGCCTATCCTACTAGTGCTCTAATATCCAGGTAATAACCATCAGGATGGTATCTCTGTTGAAATTCCTTATTACGAGCCTTTCCGTGAGAGGAAGGTAGAGCGAAGGATGTAATTGATGCCCCTAGATTAGCGGTTGGCATGCCGGGACGATCGCGCAATCCGCTCCCCGTCAGGCGATACTAATGGCTCTGTCTTCCAGCCAACAGCACGCCAAAAAACAGTTAGCGCTCCAAAGCATCCTAGGGAAATTTAGTCATTACGGCGCTCATAAATATTTCACGGCATCCTATTTTGGAGATAATTTAAGCACGCCTCTTTTCGGTCACTGCCCATCTTGTAAATACCCTCTCTTTTCGCCAAGGATGAATGTAATAAATAGGATTACAAGTGGGTTACGTCGCACTGTACTTTATAATGCAAATAAAAGCGGATATAACTTGGAGCATAATAGCAGATACGAAGTAGAAGCTTATTTCAAATGGGGACGAACGTCAATTAATCGGCTCCGGAAAGAGTCCATTTGGAATCTCCATAGCTTTCCTCAACATCCCACCTGTATTAAAGACGATATATCATTGCTCTGCATCTTTCGATATACAGTAAACCCTCATTATTACGAACTCGGATATAACGAACACCTCGATATAGCGAACCAAAATACTATCCCCCTAAAATTACCATTATATTTATGCTGAACCCCTCGTTATAGCGAAATCCCTCGGTTAGTGCGAACTTCGAACTAAATTTGATGCCCGAGAATTATTATATTCTGTTATAACGAACTGCTAGAATTGTTATTATTATTTTTTTTTTTTTACTGTATTACGTAGAGTGAGCGCGGGAAGACGAAGTAGCTCCAGTTTCTAGAATCGAGGTGTTTTTTTACTCTTAACTAATTCGATTTACTTTTGCTCTCTCTCTGATTCCATTGACTTTTTCCTCAAAACTAGCTCAGTTCTGTTTCGACCTCTGTATTATTCGAATCAGTGTTATGTAGTCGTTTATACTGTTTTTTACTTTCACTTACCTATATACGAAATATATAGTAAGTGGAAGTATTGCGATCGTGAAAATTTTCGACTTCCGGTTTTCAACGGAAATACACGTTTTGAGGTCCCCTGAGTCAAAATAACCAAGTCCCGCGAAATGGTCTGTGTGTGTCTGTGTGTCTGTGTGTCTGTGTGTGAACAGACTAGCTCAAAAACTATAAACCGTGGGAACCTGAAATTGGGTATTTAGTGTAGGTATATGCCCGCGATGTGACATCAAAAATTTCATCAAAATTGCTCAAAGGGAGGGGGTACTTTATTTAATAACTTTTTAAGTTTTTGTCGATTTTCTCAAAACCGGCTCTAACGATTTTGATTAAACTGAGTATTTGATCTATTTATATGCCTGAAATATGATTGTAAAAATTTCATCAAAATTGATCAACCGGAGGGGGGACTTTACTTAATAAATTTTGTATCATATTCACGTGTTTTATTTATTTACTTAAAAACAGCTTTAACGATTTTGATCAAACTGGGTATATGATGTATGTATATGCCCGAGATACGACTGTAAAAATTTCATCACAATTGATCAACCGGAGGGGGGACTTTACTTAATAAATTTTGTACCAATTTCATGTGTACATATTTTTTATTTACTCAAAAACTGCTTTAACGATTTTGAAGAAACTGGGTATTTGATGTATTTATATGCCCGAGATATCCTGTAAAAATTTCATCAAAATTGGTCTACGGGAGGGGGGACTTTACTTAATAAATTTTGTATCATTTTCACGGGTTTTTTTTATTTACTCAAAAACGGCTTTAACGATTAACAAAAATAAGATATGAATGTAGAAAAATGTGTGACTTTGGGAAATGATATTTAGCAAAACACGTCAATTTCTAATCTAAGTAAGTTGGTAAGTGAAAGTTGTGTGTTGCGCGCACGCACCAGATTTTTTAACTACACAATGAATTCGTTGGTAAACGTGTGTCACAAACGTAGATCCTTATCAATCGAGGAAAAATTGAAAATTCTCCAGGATATTGAATCGGGAATTCTAAGTAAAAAACCATCGCAGAAAAATATGGAATTCCAAAATCACCATTGTCAACCATTATAAAAACAAAGATAAAATAGATTCAACCGCAGCCCAAGGATTAACTTCAGTATCAAATAAACGCCTGCGCTCAGCGGCTCACGAATATTTGAAAAAAAATTGGTAAATTGTTTTAAACAAATGAAATCTCAAATACCAATATCAGACCCTCTCATTAAAGCTAAAGCTAAAGAACTCTCAAGTGAACTTGGAAGGTAAATTAATGAATCTCATTGTTTAATTAATATGTAGTTTATATAAAAATAAATCACATACATTCGCTTTAATTTAACTAGTTCTAATGAATGAATTTCCTTCTAAATATGATCAAATTAGTGCGGCCATTGGCTAAAAAAAAATATTTAAAAAAAAGAATCCTCTGTTATAACGAATCTCGTTATAGCGAACTACGAATATCGAACCCCCAACCAGTTCGCTATATCGACGGTTTACTGTACCTTGTATTCTAGTACGTATGAGTCTAGACTAAGCATAGACAGTCTTTCCATGGAAGAAACACATAGCGACAAAAAGCATGTCTCCTTGCCGCATTATACAAGTTGATCGTTGTTGCCTGTCTTCTGCGTCACCCAGCGACATGATACAACAGCGTTTTCCTCTACCCAACAGCCTTCGGATCGGTGCGACTTGTAGCATGCAACAAGGGGTGGACGAATAAAGTAAGTATTGCTTTTATTGACGATTTCTACAATTTACCACGATTTATTAAATAATAAAATCGCCATATTGTTAAAACATAAAATTGTTCTTTTCAAGTTACTTGTGTTTTATTTTACTGCGGATTTTTAATATTTTAAACTTCCATTAATGTAATGCAAATATGACATTTTGTTATTTTAACGAATAGTTGATGTTGATTTTCAACATTGTTCGATTATTATGATTTTAGTCCTGCTTAACCCTCCGATGACCGCGAAAATATGTTTGAGGAATAATACTTTAACCTTAGTATCCTTTGAAAACGGAGACAGGTCGACGGCATATATGATTTAATGATCTCCTAATTTTTTACTTTCTTTTTTTTATTTGAAGCCTTATGATCAAAGAAAATTGATATTTTTTTATAGAATAAATAAAATGGTGAGTTATTAATATTTTTACTTAACCCAACGAAATCATGTTGTCAATCATCGTCCATTAAAACTCTTCAAATCTCTGGAATAATTAAAAATAATGTTTGGGTCAAATATTTGAAAGAGATACATAATGGATAACCATCACCCGTAGCCAAATATCCCAATGTCAAAAACAATCTATTGCCTCCCGAAAGTTGATTTTTTTATCTTAGGTGAGATTTTTTCAAGTGCTACTGAAATTCTTTAGGCACCCGTGTGAAATTTTAAAATAAAGCATCAGCGACCAACTTGTACAAATCATACTGAATTTTTTAGCCATCAATCAAATTAGTTGTAATTAACTTTTTTCTTTTCTTCAAGAACAGTGAACATGTGAATTCTCATTATTATTTTCGTCCACTTTATACTCAAATATTCAACTCATAAATAATTGTTACAGACACAAATACATTTTTATAGCTCTGTTCACAATTCCAAAGTGGAACTCCCTACGGTCGTCCCATACCCACGAAGAATAAAGCCCCCTCAACTCCAAAGACAGACGATGGGTTCAAGTCCTGCCTAGAACAGACCAGGGCGGATCCCAACCATAGCCTACTAGTTAGCTAATTGTGCCTCTAATCGCGCTCTCTCCCCATGCCGTTAATTATACCTTTGTCCTCGGTCTATTTGCTACCGGCCAATCGACTTGACCGTTCGCAGAACAATTGGAAGGCAATTTAGTTCGATGAGAGCTATGTTGAATATAAGCCAGTAGCTTTTGGGGTCTTGATATTAAATTAGCATTACTCTTAACCTTTTAGTTTTGTCAAATCAATTCTGTTCCCATGTGAGGCAGACTTCATTCTGTTTTGGTAAGACGTGTATGTGAAGAAATCTCATTTCAAACCTTCAGTATTTCCAAATTTCTGTAATCTGCCAAATACCTGAGAAAGCGCGGGGTCTAAGTGATATTTTTCCAATTTTGAGTAAATTAAAATTTAAAAATATATTTATTTTTATGTTTAAATACTAACTATGGAAGACTGGATCCTCCAAACAAAGAGATTGTAATTAGCAGAATGGGAGAAGAGTTAGGCCAGAGAAAATCGCTAATTACCCGGATAAAAACTGACTATGTGAAAAATGTGATAATCTCCCTCTTTCAATCCAACACTTACTGATAGACTGCCCACGATTCGAAAAGTACCGGTAAAAAGTTAGTCTTTCCGAGTCATTGAAGGATATTATGAAAGACAAAGAAGAAAGAGTCACCACTCTATTCAAGTATCTTAAATGCACAGAATTCTACAAATGGATTTAAAGCATCATTGGATGCCAATAACCCTTTAGGGTAGATGCGATAACAAAAATTAAAAAAAAAAATACTAACAAAACAAGTTGAAGTTTAAATGTGGATTTGAAAAAAATAATTTTATTTTTATTAAATCAATCTTCAATTGTGGCTGACCACCAATTTTAAATTATTTTTAAATAATTTATTTTTTGAAGAGAAAAGATTTGGCTCTACCTTACCTAAAAGATTTGCTCTGCCTTGAGCCGAGCTCTGTGGTGTAGCGGTTAGCATCCTCGCATGTAACGCAGGAGACCCGGGTTCGACTCCCGGCGGAGCCAAATCTTTTCTCTTCAAAAAATAAATTATTTAAAAATAATTTAAAATTGGTGGTCAGCCACAATTGAAGATTGGATTAATTAAAATAATTTAAAAAAAAAATTGACTTAAGTCAATTAATATCATAAATTGGACAAAATTTGTCCACCTCCCGCTACTACTCGCAAAACTTGTGAGATAGAGGGAGTAGGTATCAGTGAAGAGGAAGGATTTGCTCTGCCTTGAGCCGAGCTCTGTGGTGTAGCGGTTAGCATCCTCGCATGTAACGCAGGAGACCCGGGTTCGACTCCCGGCGGAGCCAAATCTTTTCTCTTCAAAAAATAAATTATTTAAAAATAATTTTATTTTTTAATATTAAAATAGAAATCAGGTCTTTTTATTTCAATCTCAGTTCCAACAGTTCGTTTTTAGGTTTTAGGAATTTTATAAGATGTGAAGATATTACTAAACACTGTTTTTTGGTTTTTGTTTTTTTGATAAGATGGATCGGGATTTTTTAAAAATAATGTTTAATGAAATGGATCACGTTATTTCAATAACATATAGCAAGTATGTAGCTTCATAGGTAAAAAACAAAAATAAAATATTTCATTATTTATTAAGAGTAACTTAATTCAGTTAAAGGACCTATAACTTAATGAGTTAATTATAAAAATTATGTAGCTTATTTTAAAATTGAAAAAAAATATGTTTACCTTGCGGGTTCCATGTTAATTTTTTTTTTTACACAATTATATGCATCAAATATTTTATAGGACTTACTATTTGATTCCTAATACTGATACTGGTTAGGAATCAACCTATTTACTTTAGGAGACGGCACCAGACCGATAAAACCAGCACGACAGGAGTGTCATGCAAGATCTGGTATCTCAAGCTGGGCGTGTTTGACAACTACATCAGCTTGTTAGTGTGCGTGATGTGCTTCGATAAAGATTGCTATTATAGATTGATCGACATCAGCTGGTTTTGAGGTTGTCATATAAATAATAAAATAATGATTCCAAAGGTTCAATATAAACCTATCGGATAAGCTGAGTAAAGTCAACATGAATTCTATCATCCTTTTTATTTGGACAAGAAACAAAACGACTAACTATTATCTACAATCGAATACTTTTTACATTGGGATTCTTAAAATAACATAAAATAGTATTGAAAATATTTTGAATATCATATTATTTTGATCCACTAGTCAACTCAATTGACTTCAGAGTGCTAAGACAGATACAAATTTGGTTTGAAATGTCTTCGATAATATATATTTTTAAAATCTATCCTCTTAAAAATATTAATTGTTTTCAAATGAGTTCCAGGAAATAGCTTTCACGTGTATAGTTTTCACATGAATACAATTTTTTTTCTAATCTTAAACGAGTTTCCGTAGAAACTTGTTCAGAAAGTTCATTATTAGTTCATATTTATAATAGTATAATGTTAAAAACGATAATACAGGAGTGATTAAACGGCTGATCTAACCAAAGTATAGTTTTCAAATCGGAAGGAATTTTTTTATATTAGTGGCAACAAACTCACAATATTGCTATGTATTAGGTTAAGAGGTAGTAAAAATAGTCATATATCATTGTCATAGCTGATGATAGAGCCACTTACCAATTAGAAAACTTAATAAGTAATCAAATAAAATATATCTTGTTGGATATCAAAACTTTTCATTTTTAATAAGGAGTCTAAATTTAAAATCAGCTGATTAATATTTTAATTAGTAACTAAATTAGTAGAAGGACTAGGTGAGGAAACTTAATATCCTTCCCAGATCCTTTTTAGGGAGATAATGTGCTAAATTCAAGACATTCTGTTTTTGTTCACCAGAGAATAGCCGTTTCGACCGCTATCATAAAAGCCGTTAAAATATAATATAGTCCCCACGCTATCTGTTTTTCATTCATTACTATCTTAATAACAAGAACCATGCAAATTAAAGTTTACAGGTGTTTTCCCTGGTACAGAACCTACAAATATATAATTTTTGTTTTCATTTAAATGCCTTTATAATAAAATTGTCAGTGGAGGAATATTTCCCCCTCCATTCTTTAGGTGAAAAATGGGATGTTCCAGTGGGTTACTCTGGAATGTGACCGTACTGTGAGCATGTACTTTTGGTTATAGCTTTGGATAGTCCTGATGTGGAGTGATAGACTGTCCCTTCAGGACATAGAAAGTATCATTAGTGACTTTTTAATTAACATGGTAATCCATGGTGAGCTTAAAAGAGTATTTGAGGATTTTTAAAGAAGTTTTTCAAGTTAGTGTTGTAAAGATGAGTGTCAAGTTGACAAGACTTAAAACCATCATTTGGCGCTATCAGTTAATTGCTCTCTCAGAGGTTGCAATAGTGGAGAGAGCTGTCACAGATCCTGGGAGTATCTAGATGAGTACCCATTATGTATATATCTTTGATTATTTTGTAATATCGTAGTTTTAGTATATTGTTGCATTTGGTTTAATCATATATGTTTTATTTGTCTAAAATATGTTTTTGCAATGATTGTCAGCGATGACAGTGTTAATCATCAATTTCATTGAAATCTCATTTAATTCTTTTAAAGATGCATAATAAATAAAATGTTTGTTACTTTGCTTTGGTATGAATAAACAAATAGTTAGCATATTTCTTTTTATTATTAATAGTAATATCGCCATAAATTCATTTATTCAGTTTTTTATCTATTTTAATCATACCTATTTATATTATAAGCATGCAAAATTATATTGCCCCACATATGCCTTTGAGAGAGGAATCCAATTCTGGAAATTATATCATCTTTTGATTCATAAAAGGGGAATCATATTTTTATTTTATCATCAAAAGGGGAAGGTATTGTATGTAATTAAGGGAAGTAAATACTTTATCAGTTTGGGCATTCTCTATAAAATGTTCTGGCATCCCATTAAATCAGTAATCACTTCTTAATTGAAAAGAATAATAAATTCACCCCCCACTACATATCAATATTTATATAATATTATATATTTATATAATAACCCAATGATTTTACAGACAAAAAAAATAATGTTATGACCTTTTTTTTTTTTTTTTTTTTTTTTTTTTTTTTTTTTTTTTTTTTTTTTGTATTTCTGTAAATCGTTTTCAGCAGTATTTCGTTCGAATGATTCGGAAAAAAAACACCTGTGTGTGGATTACTCGGAATCCCATCTTCATTCTGCTCAAAGCGATCTTAAAGTTATGTTTCGGGAAATAGTATCTTCAGGTAAAATATAACGTGTAATTATACTTTACTTTTAAAGTAAAATATTGCTGCGCATTGTCGTCACCAGCACCAAATTAAGATCAAAAGATTTAATTATAGGCGATACTGGATTATTCTAGAATCTTCCCAAAGACTTATAAATAGCGGCTTTGACAAGTGTCAGCGGAGTTGTATGTCGAGTGCAATTCTAAGTGATAAGGGATAAGTTTCATTGCGATAAGAGTGTATGTTGTAGAGGAATCTCATTTTTAACCCTTGTAATTTGTCGTAAATAATTAGTTTTAATCACTAATCATTGTATTCTGTATTATATAATAAGGCAGTAGTCACAATTGTAAATATTAGACTAATAAATTATAGTTTTAATGTTAATTGTTTATTTTACTGCATCCCTAGCCCGCGACAATATATTATAAGGTGAGACGGACTTGGAGAATGAGACAGAATCCATATTCATTTTATGTGAATTGAGCACCATTAGTAATTGTTCATATCTACGTACTGATTGAGATATAAAATAGTAATAATAGCATTAATACAGATTTTAACTATCGCTAAATATTTGCTACAACCGTCAAACATCGTATTCCATTTTAATATTGACCCTTCCCTGTAGGACTAACGATTTAATAAACTAATGGTAGGGTAATCACATGTCGGGTGAAGTGGGGGTGGGGGGAGGAACATGGGCGTTGTAATAATTTCTCCCTTTCGGCAAATATTTGCAACTGTAATGCAGAGAGGCGACGGCTAATGAAATGCATTTATCCCGATATTAATTCCGACCGGTGGCTGTTTGATTAGATCGCTCTGATGTGGTTTAATAACAGCTGTACTTCTGCAACAATGGCCCATCTCCATTTCCTCCCCCCCCCCCCCCCACTCACCAATTTCAATTCAAATTATCAGAACAGTTCCCTCCCCCCCCCTATTATCTAGATAGCGCTACCTGTTGGTTTTAATTGCGGATTCTCCTCGCCCGGTTTACCGTCCCAAATCCTCTCCGAACTCCTATCGTTTTGCGAACCCCTCCTTTTGTGTACGACGGCTATTGTTAAACCGTGCTACGATGCCTCTTTGATCTTTATGCTCGATTTTATTTTTAGAACGTAATAAAACCCTATCGAACGGATATGGAGTACATATATAGGAGAAAACTTTGAGTCAATTTCTCAGAGATGTTCTATGATTTGACAGAGGCATTAAAATAAACAAAATATTATTCAGTGAGTAAAAAAAAAAATTATATAACACAATATGAAGCGTCAATTTTGTAAAAAAGTCTTATTTTTAAATTGATCAAACAAAAAAAAAATACATATCATTCAGGCTTCTCTGTAGCTCTTGGTTTTGCAGAGTGATTTAACTGTTCCATCCAAATATTTATTTTATCCATGTTAAAATATTTTCAAAAACAGATCATTAAAAAAAAAAAATGAGTTAAGGCTTAAAAATTAATTTTATGTATACATTTACTTTTTATTATTTTGCTCATAATCCTTTTCTGCATAAGCTGCATTTTATTTATTTATCCTATTATTATAAATAAATTATCATTTATTTTAATTCCTTTTTATTTTTGGAATACTTGTAAATTAATCATTAACATGCTTTTCAGGCAAGTTAGGTATTAATAATAAAAACCTTTCGCTTCCCTGATGAAGAAAGTATGGCCGGTGCTCAATGCTCTTAGTTTTGTTGGTTAATGTATTAAAAGTTTTACATAATAAAAGAATAAGATGAAAGATATTTAACATAACATAAATTAACATAAAGTTTACCTTAGTAATTTAGAAAA
Source organism: Aelia acuminata (assembly GCA_911387785.2). Taxonomy (NCBI): domain Eukaryota; kingdom Metazoa; phylum Arthropoda; class Insecta; order Hemiptera; family Pentatomidae; genus Aelia; species Aelia acuminata. Next base: position 55,429,359 of record OU426984.1, read on the forward strand.
TAATAGCATTAAAAAAAGGAGAACGAAATAATATGAATGAAAGGGAATAAAGAAAATTCTCTAATATTTAAAGCTTAAACTATAATTTATTAAATACAAATAATTTATTAAACAAGAATGAAACTAAAATGATTGAATGAAAATGAAACACAACTTATAAACTATTATAGACAAAAATATGTTTTAATCGAATGGCCATTGATAAACTATAGAGTAGAGTAATAAACAAATGATTAATAACTATAATACAAAGATATATATAATAACTGAATGTTAAAAGGTAAAGTTCAATGTTCAGAAAATGTTATTTAAATTTGAAGATTAAATACAATGTAACGTTCATACATTATTAAAAAAATAATGATGGAAGTATTTTACTTTAAAGGTCTATCCCGCTGGGAACTTAATCTTCCTCTTCGCTCGTCTTCTAAAATAATGTCAGCAAATGTGCACAATACACAACTGAACACCCTGGGTGAAAGAGAATGTAATAAATGTTTTTAAAGAATGTTTTAAGCGTGAGGTGTAATGCGTACTCGGCTGGCGAGAATCCACAGCTGACTGATTAAAAGCGTCTTTTGTTTGTCTCAGAGCGTCTTCGACCAATCAAAAACGCCCACGCACATTACACTAAATGAATGCTGATTGGATGATTAATATAGATTAGTACGACTTATTATATTAATTTAAATAAATATTAATTATACATTAACGAAAATAAAATGATAAAATGACAATTGTTTTGAAAATTATGAACTAAATATTAAATTAAAAACAATTATATAAAATGACAAATGGGTTCCCTGAACACATGCTATCGACTCTACTCGAAAGCTGGACTCTTAACCGAAAATAGATAATGAAATAAACATTATTAAATATAATAAATACCACAGCACCAATTTAATTATTTGTGTGCTGAAATTGAAATGGCTTGAAAGCGAGCCCGGTGGCGCAGTGGATAGCGTACCACGCATGTCGAGCGGGAGCCCCGTGTTTGAATCCCGGCCGAGACCAATCTTTTCTCTTCAACAATCAAATATTTTTCATGCCAAGCTCATGCCGGCGTGTAACACCGCAGAGTTGGGCAAATTGTAATCACAATAATGATTCATGAATATGAATAATTTGTAATCATAAAACAAATGAAAAATGAATAACCATTATTCATAATCATTACGGAGTATTTTTAATGATTATTGAGTGTTCATTTGAAATGAATAATGAATAACTGGTATTTAGTTATTTATTATTCATTTCAAAAGAATACTATAAACACTCAATAATCATTAAAAATACTCCGTACTGATTATGAATAATGGTTATTCATTTTTCATTTGTTTTATGATTACCAATTATTCATATTCATGAATCATTATTGTGATTACAATTTGCCCAACTCTGTAACACCGGTGGCCCGCGCTAAACTGCCGCATCTGACGGTTTAGTCAGAAAACTATCACAAAACTTTCCACTACTTTTGGGGATTAGGTAGGATTGTATTGTTTATTTTATTATTGTAGCATTGTCAATACTGCATAATGCATTGGAATAGCTCTCGTTCAATAGAACGAAAAACATTAAGCTCAGCAGCCAATGGGTTGTTTTATTTATACACAAATAATAGCGAATAACCAATGCCCACAAAGCCTTCTTCTCGCTCTCTCAAAATTACCGAAATCCCGAAAGATTTCTTTTAATGTATTTAAATTAAGTTTCAAAATTATGTAATGATGAAACCAGGTTTATTATACGGCTTTGAAACCTGGAAATTGGCAAGTAGTCTAGGAAAAAGTATTAAAAGAAGCCACTATGAAATAATGAATGACTTAATAGTTGGCGAGAGACCACGTGGGAGGCCGAAATGAGATAGACAGACAGAATCAGAGAAGAAGCCCAAGATAAAAAGAGGGTAAAGGCTGGTTCAGGCGCCAAAATATCGTCAAGGTCTGTTAAGCCACTAAAGAAGAAAAAAAAATCGTTTTGAGTTCAGTCCTTTGTAAGGAGGTACCGCTTCTGATTCAAGAGTTGTGTCAAAGAGGTGATTTGACCGAGATCACTCTTATTGACTACTTAACATATTCAACGCCGGCTCCATTTTCTTTCTTTAGGTGAGCCAGGGAGCCGGAGGGTTTTGGGTAATCAGTGAGCCGGTACGTCCCCAGGACGTAGTTGGCCATCAGAGTCGCCAAAGAGTTTGTTAACCCGCAATACACAATACAGTGAAAAGTGCTGTTACCTTTCATTTTCGTTATTATGTTTCATATCACTGCTTTAAACATAAATTAAGAATTTTATGTTATCCTGTTAGAATGATCTAGTAAATTTATAACTAAACAATTCTGAATGAATTTGAAGTAAAAAAAGTGAAGAGTAGTTCCTTTGAAAACGAAACTTCTTAATTGTGGTTATGGGAATTTTCTATTAAAAAAATCATCATCAAATTACTGTAATTGTACATCATTATTTTTTTCTTTATAAATTTCATTTTTAAAAAGCATTATGTATAATAAAAAAGAACAAATAATATTAACTAATGAGATTATTTACAAGATCTTAATTAATTACACAATTATAATCCTATTCCTAACTATTTTAATACTAACTATAATTATAACACTATTAACAATTGGTTTTTGACATGAAATTCAAATAAATTAGTATATACAAAACGAAAAAAAAAGAATATTCAGTTTGTGGTTGCCCAAGCGAAGTTTCAGCATCGATAAATCTCCTCGTTCTTGTCCCTAAAAATTTTTATATATATTTTTTTGTTATTTTACTAATCCACTGTAACTGGATAATATAATATAATATAAGTAGTGAGAATAATTTTAAAATTACACTTAACTTAATAAAATTTAGTAAAAACTTTAAAAATCCACAACTTCGGCTGTAAAGCAGCTAGGAGGAAACCAAAAACACCGAAATAACCGTCATGAACCAGTGCAGGTGATTGACTAACTAAATTCAAAACTTTCCTACCTGGCCATCGCTTTTAAGTGGATAGGGCAAAAGATACGTAAGTACGTCCCTGAGCGTAGTTGGTCCCTGGGACGTACCTGGCGTTGAATGTGTTAATTAAGAGCACGTACTTTATAGAAGCTAAAGTCGATCCACAACTGGTTTATCTGAGCTAAGGAATATATTGGTCAATTTTAATAAGAATTTTACGAAAATTATAAAATGACGACAGCAATAAAAATAAGTAGCCTCTAAGAAATAACGCTTTCAAAAAGATTTTTTCACTCCAATGAGACTATCCTCAGAAAGAAAGGACATGTTGAATTTTTAATAAAAATGGAAAACTTTCCGACTTTTGACTATTTGACTATAAGTCTAAGTTAAAAATTGCTAGGATTTTTGTCAGATCTCTTCAAGGGCAAAAAGGGTCGCGGATAAGAAAAGCGAAAGCGTAAATTACTGGATCAATTAAGAGAAGACAGCGGAAAGGTGATGTAGTTAATGATATTTACAAAGTTGTTTGGGGTAATGAGAGAGGAAGTTGGGGGCCGTGGGGGGTGGAGGGAGGTTGGGGTTGCGGTTGTGGCGTGGCAACCGCAGGGCCGACAAGGCTCCCTTACCTCTCTCCTCTAATTGCCACCCCCTGCCGCCCCCGGGGTCCCTTTGATTGAATCTCGGCCCCCGAGCCGGCTACTTTGAGCTCCTAACTGCCCCTCCGCTCCTCTGCCCAATTACATACCGCAACTAGCCCTTTAATTACATATTGTCTCTCTTTAGTATCCCTCTCGCTCTATCTCTCTCTGCTCGCTCCTTTAGCGAAACCCCTTTGACCGCCGGTCTATCCGTTTAATTGCTCTCTATACTAGGTCTATACAATTATTATTTAATTTAGAATAGAAAAAAAAAATAATAATATGAAAGTACGTATTGTTGTTTGTTGGAGTTTAGTGGCGTAAAACCGAACTGGTCATCAACGCCAGTGACTCTTCTTTTTATATTTTATTATTATTTTATTATTTCTGTTTTATTTCTTTATTTTTATTATTTTCTAATGACTATTGCCTTTTTAATCGCTACTATTTTTTCCTAAGGTGATCAGATCTGTCAAATTTCTGATAGTATGTTGATGGATTTTAAAAATTTAAAAACTAATTCTATTTTATTATTATCATCCTTAAGAACCGTTGCTATTTCAGGTTTCAATCCATATCTATTTAGTTTTGACGTGTAGTATGAGCATTCCTGGAAGATATGTTGTATTGAGATGATACTATTGCAATGTTTACATATCGGAGGTGTTTGTTTAGTGATGAGGTGCGAGTGTGTGAGTCTAGTATGACCGATCCTAAGCCGGGTCAGCACGACCTCCTCTCTACGGCATTTTCTAACGGATGTACTCCACGGCTTAACATCTCTCTTGGTAATTTCTAATTTACTGGGTGGGCTCTCATCCCACCACGACTGCCACGCATCTTTAATCTCTTTTTCGAGGGGCTTGCTAAGATCCAACGGAGTTAATGAAAGTACGTAAAAATGATTTTACCCGAAAAGATACATTCCTATCACAAATGAGTTTTATTTTCTGTAAGATGGTGTCACTATTTATTTATTAGGGGGGGGGGAGGACTGGTTTAAGTTTGTTTTACTTACTTGTTCAGTACTACGTAGGAACATTTCAAAAAAGTGCAGGCAGTGTTAGAAAAAAAAAATCATACCCATTACCGAACCTCTTGAGAGAGATTAGAGTATTTTAAAATTTTACGAATACTATGCTACAAGACCTAGAATAATAATATTTTATGGAGACTTCCTCTGAGTTGCTAGAGACATAAAAACTGCGGCTGCATTTCAAATATTGTCTAAGGGCTCTGGAATTGACAACGATCGTCTCTCTACGATTATTGCAAAGGAATTTGTTAAACGCAACACTTTTTGGTTTAAAAATTGGTGCGATTTAGTGGAGAGACTTGCGTGTAGGTTTGACAGCTCTCTGGACAGTTTTCAATTGTGGAGGGAGCAACAGGAGAATTTACGGTCGAAAATATCACGCCACCATAGAGTGCAATGTGAAGTGGATGCAATGAGCTCCAATAGATTTTCCCTTTATAAGGAATTGGATCACAGCATTAAGTTATTTAGATTCAGGGATGGTTGTTCTTGGGGTCTCACCTGGAGCGAGTTAAGATGGGTGTTCAAACTTAGATGCGAACTGCTATATTTGAACTATATTCCTTGGCTGGATAGGACGAATGTTAACTGTCCACTTTGCAACATTGCGGAAAAAGAGGATCTGTTTCACTTCTTGGCAGAATGTTCTGCTCTCAGTGAGATCCGTTCCGAGTTCCTGGGTGCTAGCCCTCTACGAAATACATTCCTGATTTCACTTTTGAACCTTCTAAAACAGAGTACCGTAAGATAGTGAATTTTGTTCGTTGTGCTAATCTCCTTATTCCAACGTAGGCATGATCCTTATGATTTACTTAACATTTACAGTTTCCTTAAAATTTGTTTTAATGACTTAAATTTTGTTTTTTTGTTTTTTGTTTTTTTTTTCTCTTCCTATTTCCTCTTGTTTTATTTCAACGCAGTATTTTTAAGAATTAAATTTATTTATTTTTCAAATAGGAATTATTGTATATTTTCTTTTGTATTTGTAAATATTACGTTTTTTGTTCGGTTTTTATTTCACGCTTACTGTACAAGTAATGAATTGTATAAAATTAACCGGCAGACAGTTCGCTATGCCGTAAAATGTTTTGTTATTTTTACAATTTGGTATATATTGTATTATATTTTTCGCCCAATAAACATTATTACTACTACTAATATTTTATGGTATTTTGACGGAAAAAAATACAATAAATGGAATTAATTAATGAAAAGAAATAATAGAGAGAATAAATATTAATTGCACTAGATAAAATATATATATATATTAACATATTATAAACTACTTTTAATAATAGTATTCTTACAGGACATTGTTATAAAATAATGAATAATGATGTTAGAAATAAAAACCTTTAAGTTATTTAACAAAAAAACTTTAAGGAATGTGGAGGGTTTTATTGGTGTATATTCCGCAATATTTAGAGGATTTTTAATTTCTTAATTAAAATATAAAGGAGTAAGAAAGGAGGAAGAAGGTAAACAGTTTAAGAAGCTATTTAACCGAACTTAAATGGCCGTTGATGGGAACTTGAGGGGGAAGACGTAGTAATTAAGAAGTGTTTTACTTCTAAACGGCCTTTTAGTTCCGGGGTAAGTAAGTATCTTCTGCTTTACCTTCAATTTCAATTTCATAACTCAATTAAAATAAACATTAAATTATCCTCTTGAAATAATTAAGTAAAGCCGTCGTCTGCAGGAAGGCCAATTGTAACATCCAATATCCTACCCCCTTCCTTTCGAACTCATTATTTAAAAAGATTTAATTCAACTACCTTAATTTTATAATAAAAAGTTCAATAGTTTAACAATATTTTTTAAAAAAATATTTCAGCAATACATGATGAAAACCTGACTTATTTTACAAATTAGCTAACATATTTAGGAGGTATCAACAACTCTACTGGTTTTAGGAAAGCGATTGGAGCCTATTTAAAATTCCCTTGGCCTTCTCCGCATTTAGATTCAACTTTTAGCGTGTGTCCAGAGAATGATTCGATTTCAAATTTTCCTTTTTGGAGATTTTTCGTCGATCAAAACAACTCGGAATTATACAAATATGCCTGACATGGCTGTATGGGTAAAACCAATGTCATCCACATTGAAAAAAAAGAAAAAAAAAACTCGGAAGGCGGAAAGTCTGGGCTGGAGCAAAGAATCATGTGGTCGATCCGAAAGAAACGATTAGTAACAGGCGCTGCTTGATACGCTAAAGTACAAAACTTACGGGGCTTCTGAATTCGGAAATTTCGCTAAACTGTATAAAACCAAGCTCGCTAAATGAAACTCTAAAGTTTTCAACACTAAAACCACGTTAATTCCCAATCCCTACCAGCACATTATGATGAGTTCCTGGACTACTTCCTCCATAATTTCTATCATATCATTGCCGTCTCGGAAACCTGGCTAAAACCAAATATCCCATCCTCCTCATTATCTATCCCTAACTACTCTCTTATCCGTCGTGATCGCGAGGACCGAACTGGAGGAGGGGTTGGTCTTTACGTTCACGATAGTCTGAGGGTAAAAATCCTCCTAGAATCTCCTTCCTTAGAAGTTCTTCATCCGGAGTATCTCCTCGTTGAAATTTCCTCTGATGCTTTCTCCCTCCTCTACGTAATAATTTACCGCCCCCCGCATACCAAATTTGATCCCTCCTTTGAATCTTCCCTCTTTACCTATGTCCCGTTATACAATAACGTAATCATCGCTGGCGATTTCAATATAAACATGCTCTCTGATTCTCCTAACAGATCCTACCTAACAGACCTCATCCATTCTCTTGACCTTTTCATAGTTCCCTACCAACCAACCCACCACACTCAGTTTACCAGCACCTGGTTAGACCTCTTCATAATAGATTCCTCCCATAACCTACTGTCTTCCTCACAGCATCCAGTACCATTTCTTTCAAGTCATGACCACATCAAAATTTCATATAATATCCCAACACCAAAACTATGCCCTTACAAAATCTCCTGGCGGAACCTCGATTCATTAACCCCTGAAAAATTAAATCCTTTTTTCGACTCCCTTTACCAATCCCTAGATCCCATTTAAGGTCTGGCCACACATGTCCGCACCGGATCCCCACCGTAGCATTAATACAGGTTATGTTCAGAATATTTTTAATTTAACTTACATATTACCTTTAGTTATACCTAAAGTGGCCTGTGTCTGACATGTGTGGCCTGACCTTTAGGCATAAATAAAGGTAATATGTAAGTTAAATTAAAAATATTCTGAACATAACCTGTATTAATGCTACGGTGCGGATCAGGTGCGGACATGTGTGGCCAGACCCTTATTCGTCATCCTCCATTGATGAAATGGTCTAATGCCTCTCATCCAATCTTTCCTCGTTCCTAAACCAACACGCCCCCATCAAAACCCTAACTTTTAGACTTCCAGCCGCTCCCTGGATAAGTTCCGAAATCAGAGAGCTGATTAGGAAAAGAGATGCCGCCAGAAGACGTTTCCGACGCACCCATTCCGCTGAAGATTACTCCTTTTTCAAGTCCCTACGCAATCTAACTCAATCTTCCTTACGGCGTGCTAAGGCACAGTTTTTCCATCACTCCATATCAGAAGCCCACGATCCCAAGTCCAAATGGAAAATCCTTAAAAAATTATCAATCGTCAAATCCAAATCCTGTACTCATTATCCTATTGACCCAGATGATTTAAATTCCCATTTCGCCAACTCACCATCTATTCCTCACCCCTCCTCATACTTTTTCACACGAACCTTCAACCCTGATAACTTCTATTTCCTAAATATCTCGCCTGAAGACCTACTTTCCTCTGTCCTTAAATCCAAAACCAACGACTAGGGGCCCGAACAAATCCCTGTAAAGATTATTAAATTATGTCTTCCTGTCATCTTTCCTGCTCTTTTAAATATCTATAACTTTTCCATACAAAACTCCGTTTTCCCAAAAGCCTGGAAAAAAGTTATAGTCCGTCCGTTGAACAAAGTACCAGTTCCCACTTTAGCCTCCGACTATAGACCTACCTCCATTCTTTCTAACCGATCCAAACCGCTTGAAAGAATTGTCCACTCCCAGCTCAATGACTTCCTGGAAAGAAATTCTCTCCTCAACCCTCTCCAATCCGGTTTCCGTTCTCATTACTACACACAATATGCTCTGTTGAAGATCACTCAGGATCTTCAATCCTCTATAGATGAACATAAAATCACCATCCTAATTCTCTTTGATTTCACAAAGGCGTTCGATACCGTCAATCATGAGATCCTTCTTTCTAAACTCCAAAATCTCTCCATGTCAAATAGCGCCTTGAAGTGGTTCCTCTCCTTCCTATTCCAACGTTCACAAACAGTGCACATTCCCGATAAACCCCTTTCCTCATCTCTTTTACTAACACGAGGTGTACCACAGGGTTCCTCACTTTTTCCAACTCTCTTCTCTGTTTATATTAACGATCTCCCCGAGTCCATCAACCATTCACAATACCACTTATACGCAGACGACCTCCAACTCTACCTATCCTTCCATCCCTCCAAAATGCTAGAGGCAATCCGAAAAGTTCAAGAAGATATAAACACCATCAACGCCTGGGCAGAAAAAAGTGAGTTAAGACTGAACGTACAAAAAACTAAGGCAATCCTAATTGGCTCCAGGCATCTTATTAATTCCCTCCCTTACTACCCCTTACTCCGTCTTAATAATCAAACCATTCAGCTCCAATCCTATGTCAGAAACCTCGGTGTGGTCTTTGACCAGCACTTGTCGTGGAGTAATCATATTTCCGAAATCACCAGAAAATCCATAGCTATCCTCAAACAGTTCCTTAGATCACGTGATTGCTTGTCCCCAAAAACCCGGCAACTCCTAGTTTCCTCTCTTATATTTCCCCATTTTGACTACGGCTGCCTTGTATACGGGGGACTGTCTGGCATGCATGAAATGAGGTTGAAGAGACTAATGAATTGTTTCATTAGATTCATCTTCGGTGTCCCCAGGCGCTCCCACGTCATTCATCACCTCCTAATGCTCCAATCCCCGATGGCTATGTAAATATGTAAATAGTGAAAACAGTATTAAGGATAAATCTATTTGATTTTTATTATATATATTATTTCTATTTATATATATCTCTTAAGCTCAAAAGCTGACCAAAGTTTTGTACTGTACATCCGCATGTTGATCTTACATTTTTTCTTTCTACATTCTGTCTTTGTTATCTTTATTGTATTACTTTTCTTTTTTGTGTCTACCTTATATTTTAATTCTTTATTTCTTTTATTGTTTTTATTATATTTTTTCCAAATAACCAGACAAATGGCTATTAATTTTGTTCATTATTGTTATTCTTAGGGGACTAAATGTACCAGAATAAAAATTACTTTTCTTCTTCTTCTTCTTAAAAAGTAAAGGGAACCACCAAGCAAGATGCTCTACATGCATATACTAATCAGTGTAAAGCACATGATCGAGGAATGCCCTGCATACAAAGGAGTGCTGTCTCGAAACGGTGTGCCAACAGAGGTGAGGGCGGCACTGGCGGACGAGGAAAATACTGTCAAAAAGCTCTTGAAAAGTCTATTAGAACTAAAATTAATATCAAAAATTTGACTTCAATACTCTGAAGATTTATCATCCTTTAATACAATTGTAATAATTTTCATCCCGTAATACAGGCGGTGATGGCCGCGCTACAGTTTTATGCCTCTAAATAAACCAAAAATAAACCTACCTGAATGAAAATCTTCATATCTAATTAAATAATTTTAGCGCGTACTCACGGATACGTATTGTTTAGGTATAGAACAGGACACTGATTCAAAGCCCTACTCTGCACGGGTGGGCCTTCTCAAAGGACCTGCCATCTTCAGTTTCTCTTTATCTTTCGCCTGTGACAGTTACATACGGTTCCCTTTGAGTTTTTAGGTAGTGTGATTTTCTTTTTTCAATCGACGCATTGGAGATCTTTTAGGGGATTTTTGAAGATTACACTCAATAATTTAAAATTATGCATTCGTCCCTGTACAGATGATTAAATAATTGAGAAAAGACTTGACATTTGAGCGTGATCTCGGTCAAATGACCTCAATGTTTGGCCCCGAGAAACTAAGAAGAGAGAAGACTCCTTGAATAATGTAGCATCATGCGATGAGAAGTAGTGGAAAAGGTTACAACGCGAAAACATAGTCTTAATCAACCTTTTATATTCCAATTAAAAGAGACTTAAGCGGGAAAGTTATCGAAGGATGTTGAAAGGAGGAAAAGGAGAAAAGGGAACAAACGATACCCGGAGTCTGAAAAACAATCAAGAAAGTCCTGCGGACCCCTGACGGCTGCTTAAATCTGTTTGAGCTCTTAAAAAGTTTCAGAGAGAGAGAGAGAGAGAGTTTGAGAGGGGGGGGGGGAGGGGGCAGAGAAGACTAAAGAGAAATTTGCTTTTCATTAAAGCGGGCGGGAACAAAGCCGCACAAAGCTGAGGGATTAAGGCGCTAAGCTCTCCAGAGCGGCAGCTATTAAATGAGACAGTTAATCCACAGTAATGAATCCGAGATCCGTCCAGCCCGATAACAACCAACAAATCCCCAACAGTCCCCTAATCGCATCCCTTCGTTGTGGAATGAAGAGGGAGGGAATTAGGTTACAGGGTGCGCTGGTGTCTGCTATGGCCCCTACAGATACAGGTAAATGTATCAATATAATGGATTATTATCAGGTAAAATAAATCAATAATTTTAATAGAGCTGTGAGGATGTGACGAAGGTTTATGTTGGGGCTTGATGAATATGTGGGTTCCTGCTTTCGAAAGCTCAGGGTTCGGTTCCCATCTTTCTCAGTTAAAACTGTTTCTTAGTCCCAAGGCTGGATCTTGAAGGGTGGCGGGATGGCCGAGAGGGCTAACGCGTCAGAAAATATGCGTTGCCCATGGCGACGTATGATTGAGAACCGAAACATAGCAAGTTCAAGACCCGGAGCCAGGGAAAATTTAATAATACTCGGCATCAATCTCCCCCCCTCTCCCCTGGCCCGGGAAACCCCGTAGAGCCTAACAGGTGAGGACCAAGAAAAAAAAAGCCTGGATCTAGAAAATCCACGGCTAGTAAAAAAGCGGTGCAAACGCGCAAGGGCTCCCAAAAAGGATCACATGCTCATTACTTGAATAAATATGAAATTTAAAAACACCATCTATTCTTGACATCGTAATTATACTCTACAAAATCAAATCTGCTTCTTTAAAAAGATGTTAGTTAACCTCATAAGCCAGAGTGAACCTATATGTATATGTGAGTAATCCTTTCGATGTTTTAAATAATGTAACCGAAATAAATTAACTTCATCAACCATATCAAATGAAAATACAATACCGCCCATACACATATATAACGTACAAGATTATCAAGCACTTGTCTGTTATTTAGAAACTCGTTGTTCACTCAATTCTTTTACTCTTAATACTACTTTCAAAGGTGTTACAGTCTTCCAAAGACTTCTAATATTTATAGGAACTTAGTGAGAAATCTTCGAAATAATAGAGCTGAGTTCCATACCTATCAGCTGCCCGAGGAGAAAAACATCGGAGTAGTGGTCAAAAATTTACATCATACTACCCCTATTTCGGAAATTAAAAATGAATTTGGAAAACATGGGTATGTAGTTACAAATGTAGCTAATGCCATTTCTCACTTTACTAAAAGACCTCTACCCATGTTTTTGCAGATATATCAAAGGCTATATACAACGCTAAGATTTTTGAAATCAAAGCCATCTACTATACCCAGGTAACGATAGAAGAACCTAGGAAGAAACGATCCATACCGCAATGTATCAGATGCCAGCAATCGGTCACCTCGTTGCGTGAGATGCGGCCAGGGTCATGAAAGCTCATCATGTACAAAACCAAGGGAAACAGCAGCGACATGTGCCAATTGCCAAGGTTTACATACTAGCAGACCAAACAATGTTACGGTTTCCGCACTTACCATTCGACGACGCTTCAACTATACAGAGTTACTGACTACATGTCAGGAGCTCTAGAACAAAAACTATAAGCAACTGGTGTATTTTTAAACGTTGCTCAAGCGTTTGACATAGTCCATATACTAACAGTCGACAAGCACATAACGACGCTATAGAAACGATTTTTTATTAATTTAAACGGACATCCAAATACTTTGATCATTAATATGGCTGACATAAGCATGGGTACGAGAAGACTAAAAAGGTGCTGGATGAGAGATCTGCTCTCCTAGACAACCGAGGTAATTGATTCAAGCAAGGAAGGGGGTGCTGCTGGGTGCTTTCCCTCCTCATGCCTGACATGTCATTACCTATTACCACCATCTCATTTGCTGATTGGCAGCACCATGCTGACAGGTGCGAATCAATAATTAAAGTAAAAAAAAAATTATTTAGAATATTTGTTCTTAAGTTATAATTATATATAAGTAAATAATATAACTTTTAAATTTATACAGCCTCTTTTTAGCCTTCTACAGCAATTGTCAAAGGTCGCCCAAACATTAAGCACTGGCCTACCCACATGCCTGATAACACCTATTGAAGACTAAAAGGGAGCCGGTGATTTCCCTGCTTGATTGCAAATCAAGACAGGAAGAGTTGCCGCTGGGCAAAAGTCTTCCCCACGCCTATCATGCCAATATTGTCTCATAATTTCAGCAAATTCAATGATTGTCTTTCAGTTAAGACAGGCGTGAATATAGAAATAAAGTTAAAAAAAAAAATAAAAAATGTATTTGCAATCCTAGTTTAATTATCCCTCCTTAATCGAATGAAACAATATCCATCTCCATTTTTCGCTTTTTGGCCGTTTGGCTCCACTGTGGAGATTCCGCAAGGTTTCGTCTTTGGGGGGAAGGGTGAAAAAAAAAGTAAAAAAGTCTTATGACCGAGGGAACGATTTCTGACAATATAGTTACCAAATAATACTTATTGACGGTGGTTGGTGGGGGGGGGGCAGACTAGGAAGCTTATGACCGCGGAGGTAATCCGACTATGTAAGGCTCAAATACGAGTATTTTTTAAAAATAATCATTAGTGATATTGGGTTGATGCAAAATTAATGCAGGTTTTAATATTCATTGAAAATAGGCCATATCTTTACTTTAACTATATATATTTAATCAAAATAATTTCCATCTGAATCAATGCACTTCTGCCAACGTTCAACAAGCTTTCTTATTCCACCAGAAAAAAAAATCTGAATCCCTGGACTCAATGAAGTCACGAAAAGAATTTTCAATTTAATTCTGGTTTTGAAAATTTTTCTCCCTCAAAAAGTTATCCAGATGCCTGAAAAAGCGGAAGTCTGTAGGAGAGAGGTCAGGTGAATAAGGTGGGTGTGGGAGAACTTCGTAGCCCAACTCGTGCAGTCGTCGTAGCGTTGAGTGTGCGACGTGTGGTCTGGCGTTATCATGGAGAAGGATAGGTCATTTCCGATTCATCAATGCTGGGCAAAGAGGTTGTAATTTTTGATTCATGTTGTCAATTTCTTGACAGTACTTGTCAGCAGTTATAGTCTCACCTCGATTGAGAAAGCTGTAGTGGATAACAGCAGCAGTATACCACCAAACTGTGACCATAACTTTTTTTGGGTGCAGGTTGGGCTTCGGGAAAGGTTTTGGTTGTTCATCTTTACCCAGCCATTGGCTACAACGCCTTCTGTTGTCGTATAAGACCCATTTTTCATCGCACGTCACAATGCGATCGAAAAATGGATCATTTTTATTGCGTGTCACAAGCATGGAACAGATTTCATAACGGCGATTTTTTTGGTTGTCGTTTAATTGGCATGGCACCCACTTGGACAACTTTTTTACCTTACCAATTACTTCCAAGTGGCGTACAACTGTAGATTGGTTCATGCCGAGTTTTACCGCTATTTTTCGGGTGGTTTTGGATGGGTCTTCTCCCACTATTGACCTCAGCTGGTCGTTGTCAAGAGCAAAATGACGGCCCCGACCTTCCTTGTCTTCGAGGTCTCCACTGCGAAACTTCTGGAACCAACGCTGCACCGTGCACTCGTTAATAGCCCCCTGACCCCATACTTCATTAATATTACGAGCCGTTTTCGCAGCGCTGCGCCCTAATTTAAATTCGTAAAAATAAATTTGACGAAAATCGTACTTCGACATTTTTGATTTAAGACCTTTGAACACACTGAACAAAACGATTTTACTGATCAAATTCATGGTGAAAGAGAGGGTATTAGATAAGGTTTGTTTTGGTATAATAATGATCAATTTTAGGATTTGCTTTGATTACACTCCATTGAAGGAATCTCTTTGTATATACAATAGAATAATATTTGTAAATATATAATACATACTAGATGTTACATACATATATAAGTACTATATTTTACATACATATATAGTATAGGTACAGAGCCCACCACTACACTTACCTAATAAAGACTTTTTGAATATTTGCCTTTGGTAATTGGTAAATAACTAAAAAAAATCCATAGTTAATTATTGAACATTTACATTTGCAAGAGCTAACAATAGCTCGCGGGGAACAAGCGGTAGTCCCGGGTGGGGTTGGACAACACAGTCTGTGATGCTTACATAAAGAGACTATAGTTTATAATTAGTAAAGATTTTTTTTTATTTTTTGACAAGGGTACTCAGCTTATTTTATTTGAAAAATTGTGATCACAGGGAAGATGGTTGTGCTGAAACCTAGAACCTAATAATGTAAAAGTGTGATGTTAATGAAGGATCTAAATTTTAAAAAATTGACTATCTGCCTCAATACCAATAAAGAATATTATAGCATATGTAGTGCTTTTTTAGTTTAATATATATATTGGGTACTGTTATGAAGACCTTCATTATTTCTAAATGCAAAGTAGCGTCTATACAATGATTTGCCACAAATATCTACTGACCTCTTGGTCATTTTATATGGGATGAGATATATTCAAAGAATGATGCCAATCAGAATGAGTTTGAGTTAATTTATCCATTTGAAACTTGGTTTTTGGATGGTACATTGAGCAATATATTCAATTAGATCACTGATGATACTGAATGCTGTGTGTGAAGTGTTTACTTATGATACTGCTTACCCTACATGGATTACTGTATGTATTGCTTATTTAAATATTCTCCTACTTTACTTCGTAGTTTTGTTTTAGATAAGGTACAATACATTTTCAACAGAACAATTATTTTTTAAGTCAAATGTTTTTTATTAATGTAATAATTACTCTTACTTAATTTTCTTAGTACTCCTTTTTCTCACCCTCATTTATTTCAATAAAAGTATATAAACTATATATTTTTTATTTATTACATAATTTTAGAACCCAGCTATTATTTATCAGATACTCTATTTATCAACTTGTTCTCATCTCCAGAAGTGTCATTTTTTTCAGACCTTCTGTACCTTGAGATTGGTAAGTTAAGTTAGTGTTTGCGATTAACACATATGGGAGAAGGCCATTTAGATGCATTAACTATGACAAATATTATTATTTGAAAAACCAAAACACACAAAACTTGAAACCAACTGCATTAACTGGAATGATACTGTTCAAAGCGGCTTTCTTGACAGAGCTAAAAAAGTTGGACCAGATCCTCCGAAGTTATTTAATACTCACTTAAATTCTTCAGTTTCGTGAATCTGACATTAACATGATCTCATAGCCTGCTCTAAGCATTTCGAAATATAATAACCTTTCACAAAAAAAAAAAAAACAAACAAAAAACTAATTCTACCCATATTCAATTCCTAAGAGAAACATTGAGCCCAAGTATAGAATCCATCCTGATCAGTAGCTTAAGTATAAGTCATATCTAGCATTCATGCTTCTTCATACCATGTAATCATCTCTTGATAAGACTATTCATTAAACCAAGGCGTACAAGTAAGTTTTTTTTGTAGTAACTTGTACCCCTTGATTTCTGGGCTCCTAATTGCTTGAGTGTTTTTCAAAGAAAACTATTGGCACTAAAATTCAATGATAAATATGAATTATTTACTTTAATAAAATCAGACACTACTTGTATATACAATGTTTATCTATCTTAATAGCTTTTCACATCAGTTGATGTTTAAATAATAAGCTACTCAATTTCACGCTTGTTTAGCTTAGCCATAGCCAATTTAAGAAAAAGATATGAGTATCTTTTTTTTCTAATGTTTAAATACTTTTACCTTGGCCAAGTATGAAATTTGGTACTCTTAGCCTACTAATTATCATGCCTTCATTCCTAGGTGATTCGTCATTATAGTCAGGAAATTCAAAAATTCTTTAAGGACACAACCAATAATTTTATTCAGGAACTCTTTTGGTCTTATGCATGATATAGGAAAGGTATTAAAATTAACAGGATTTCTATCATGTTTTAAAAGGAAATTATGAATTAGGGTAGCATTAAATAGAAAGACTTATTAAAGAGGTTATATAATTTTTTTTTTTACTTTACAAATTGAAAACTAGCATGATATAGTAATCTTAATCCAATCCTAAATGAGAAATTTAAGCTAAATAGAATATTATTAAGGTAAAAATTAAACATTTCCAATTTTTGGCCGAAAAAATAAAGTACAAAAAAAAAGTTATCAGCTTTTACTTACCTTGCAATTACAACAAAGCTTGTTTTTTTTTTTTTTTTATCTAATAATAGAGAAGGTGGAATCAAAAGATGTTATATAAGGCCCATGAAATTTATTTTATTGAAAAACCCTTAAAAATCTAAAAGAGGATATTTTAAAGAGGAAATATAGAAGGGTACAATTGTTACAATTCATATCTTCTTAGAAGGTATCATCACTAATGCTAATTTAATTTTATACTATAGTAAAATTTATTAAAAAAGAAAAAAATGAAAAAAAAATGATCAAAAATAACAGATTGTATTCTTTAATGAAGTCAAGAAGTACTTTTATTCCCAAAACAAGAAAATATTTGAGGGTCAGAGGAAATTTGCTCAAAAAGAAAAAATAAGGTCGAAATAAAACAGAAACAAAAAAATAATAAAGCAAAGTGGTTATAGAAAACAAGATCTAAAAGAATCCCTAACCCTAAGCTAATAAAGAGTGAGAGAAACGCTAAACATTAGAAAAACAAAATAAGTTGTGTATCTTGGTTACACCATTATTCTCTAGGCGTATATATCTTAAAAATCTTACAACATACAAGATTTATGCGTAGTTTTATTATTAGTTTGTTTTGATGTTTTTTTGTATTTTTTTTTTGTTAAAGTTAACACCTTGGGTAGTTAAAACTGGATAAAATTTTTGTTAGGAGAGTCTAACGATAAACGAGATATTAACTAGCCAAGCATGGAGCAGGCGCCCCGAGCCCCCTGAGTGCCTCTGAGCGGGGCCCCCCAAGCCGCACCGAGCGGGGCTATCTCTCTTCCCTCACTCTCTCTCCCTTTCTACTTCTCTCTTGGTCAGGACCAACGACCCTAGCAGGGCCTCAGATTGTGCTCATCAACCATGACTCTTTATGCAGCTTTTCCACTTGCTATAAAAGCTTTCTATATGCTCGACGTTTATACCTGAAAAAGTAATGTTAATATGAATTACTTTTATTACATAAATAGAAATCAAACCATTTCAAAATGTCATCTTGGAATAATTTACTTAAGAAATGTCAAAAGTTTATTATTGAAGATTAAAAGTGGCAAATGGTAGCTTCACCCTACCTTACTTTTTTTTTTCAACATGTAAAATGTGGTTAATTGCTGAGTTTGACATATTTAAATAAAAATGTAATCATGATTGTGACTAATAATCTAAACTGTGAATAATGATTGTAATCATCATTCAAAAATCATTCTTTAGCGCGGAATCATTAATCATGAATTGTATTAATCACTGGTCGTGGAGTATTCATGAATATAATGTATTCAACAATCATGAATGACCATTATTTATTATTAAATGTTAGTCAGTAATCATGATTAAGAAGAATTCATGATTACTCATTACTCATTCATCATGACTAATGGGAATTCACTACTCATGATTACAGATCATTCATTAATCATGAATAATATAAATTCATTAATCATGATTACAAAAAAATCACAATTCTGAGTCTTACTAATCATGAATGATGATTGAAAATTTGTTTGTTCTTCCCATTCTTGTCGATAGACCTTTAAATACCCATTGGAATTAGGGTCTAATTCTTTACTTGTGACTTCAAATGCTGTTCAGTTGACTACACCCACTCTTAGGACTTGCCCCCGCTCTTTACGACAACTTTGTCTTTAAAATTTAAATGAATAATGATTACGAATATATCATAATCATGATTGATGATTGGTGAATTTTTGTTATTCATGAATAATGACTAACTGAATTTATCAGTATTCGTTAATCATGAATATCTGATTACCAGTTATTCATTATTGATTTCAAATGAATACCATAAATACTCAGTAATCATTAAAAATACTCCACACTGATTATGAATAATGGTTATTCATTATTCATTTGTTTTATGATTACAATTATTCATATTCATGAATCATTATTCAGATTAAAATTTGCCCAACTCTGGTACATTGAGATGTTGACTCACAGTTAATCTAAACTAGAGTTCATATATTATAGCTTTGACAAAATGCAATAGTTAATACCCAAAACAGTAACATGCACAAGCCCCAAATAAAGAATTGAAATATTTTAAATGGTATCTTTACTCATCTTATTTACATAAAATTAACAATGAAACTGACTCATTATAAAAAGAAAACATTTATTGCAAAGGTATAGGTTAAGAAATGTCAGTATTTAAATTGTAGGACAAAGTTACCAACCAGCAGATTTTGCAACTCCAATGTGGCTGAATCCTCCTTGACCATTGAGGTAAGTTTTGGATCCAGTCAAAAGGGTGACAAGCTCGGGGTTTTTCTCTCCAGTACTTTGGCTGCACACGTAATTACAACATTCCACTATTTGGAGAAAAACCCTAAACAGAAAGGGAATAAGTAATATAAGATTTAATTAAACATTAAAATAAAAATGAAATATATATTCAAATATCTAGAGTTCGTACCAAGCCTCCTTGTCTTTCTTTTTGGGATATTTTATAAAAGGAACAGGGAGCGCTTCGTTTGACCGTTGTAATCTGACACTTCTATGGCCAATTCTCAGCTGATTTTCCAACCAACGAATGGTATCCCTGACTCTCCCAGAAGTACCCTTGAATTCATCCAAGCCAGAAACAACTGCCAAAGATAGTATAAATATTACTAACTGAAGATCGAAATATCAGAGCAAGAAACATAATTGATTTATAAAATTACCTATTGATGGTATTAGAACAATAAACTTTTTGCTGCCAACGAGCTGTTTAAGCAGTGAAGGATGATTCAGAAAAACTTCAGTGTCTGGAACCAGATATGGCGGCAAGTTAATTTTCTTAGCTTTATTTTCGAGCTGAGACACCTCACTCTTCAGCCATAATTCGCCCATCAGTTTCAGCCTTTCAGGTTCAACTCTCGGCCTCTCTTCTTTCTGCTATAAATATATTAACAAAAACAAATTTTTTTTAAATAATAGATCATTGATTGATAATATAAACTAAAATGTTAATGAAAAATTTGGAGTAAGGAGTTGTAAACTACATATGTTGTTTATGGAATATTGAGGGATAAAAACTATCAATAAATTAAATGGAGAGGTGCCTAGTCGGAATATCAAGGCGAGATTTTAAACCAAACAAATGGATTAGGTCAAGAAATAACCTCCCAGATATTATATGCACTTAAGGAAGTGGGCCTGAACCGGACATATCTTCAGGAGAAATGCTAAAACTTGGACCCGGCAGCTTTTGGATTGGTATCCAAGGGAGCACACAAGGAAGAGAGGACGTTCACCGACTGATTGGGACCAGGAAATGAAGAGCTGTGGAAGAGCAGCCTGGAAGCGAGTAGCACTGGACAGGAATACGTGAATATTGGTAATATAAAGTTATTGTATATTTTTAGATGCAAACAAAGGTTATTGTTATTATTATGAAAAAAGTAACTGAAAAACTTACAAATGATACACAGTAAAAGTAGGAACTTAAACAAACAAATTTTAAAAAAATTTCATTAGGAAAACACAGAAGTATAAAAAAATAAATCTCACCAGAGGAATAAAATTTATTAAGACCTGAATAAATCTGGAATTTAACCAGCATCTTCAAACTAAAACCACATAAAGTACAAAAATTATACTTAGTTATGTGGTCCATAGGGGATTTTAATACGCTTCATTGTATATGATTGGAGTAAATAGACTATTATTCTTAACAAATATTATAACATTGAAAACCCTTTGGTTTTTATTTATAAATAAAAAGGACATAGCAGGGAGGAGTGAAGAGGGAGAGAAAAAAGAAAAGAGTGAGTGAGTAAGGTAAAGGGAGAGAGCGGAGGGGAGGGAGTTTACAAGTCCAATTACAGGGCAAATTCTGACCGCCCCCCCCCCCCTCCCACCCCCAAGATCATTAATCAAGGGCTAAGTGAAACATTAGCTCCTCCAATTACTTAAGCCCTCCTGCTTCACTCTATTACCATCCTGGCTCCCGGCTCCCTCGCTATTATACCAACATTGCTCAACTCATACCATACTTAGCCGACCCGGGCAGCACTTCACAATAGGTATATCTACTCGAAGAGCCTTTAAGAAGGCAGTCCAAGAATGTAACTAAATTCCATAACTAACAGTTGTTACAATATTCATGCTTCGATACATTCATCAAAAATAAGATATGTGAGTATGGGAAATATCAGTTTGTAGAAATAACTTCAAAAACTTATTTTTTTAAATCTAAGTCTCGAATGAAAAAAAAGATTGTATAGGGTAAACCAGAGAGTTATTGACACTCAGTACAGCTATTGACACCCCAACTTTAACTTAAAGAAAAAAGTAAACATGTCCTAATTTTATTTCAAGATTTACATGAATCTAATGTTTGAAGGGTCCTTTAAGTCATCTATAAAGTAAGACTTTAACAAATTACCATAGGGAAGATTTAACAATTAAATCCACAGGGTGTCAGACTGACAAGTTTTTGCACTTTTAACAATAAATATTGTCATATGGTAAAACTATTAAACTTTTGACCCGAAAAAACCTCTTGAGTCTTTATAAGGATAGATAAAGAGGAGCTATAGGAAGTTTCAATTTGATCCCTTTGTAAAAAGTTTTTTTTTTTTTTTAATTTCACCACAGAAATGTAGTCTTAAGGGTGTCAATAACTGTACCCTATATAATGTAATTCTTGGGAAAAAATGAAAAATATTTTTAATCGAATCTTAACATCATAAACGGTATAAATATTCAAGTTAATTATACAGTTAATAGGTTCCTACATAAGTTTTATAGCATCTTTTAAATTGACTAAATTCCTATAAATCAGAAAAAGAATTTATTTTTCATTTATTTTATTTTATAATAATCTAAAGGAATAAAATTACAGGAATTGAGAACCGGTGAGGGAATGAATATTTGCAAAATTATTTATTTTTTTTATTTTTTTTCCACCCCTTCTAAATCCTTTAAAATGAACACCCCCTCCTCCCCATTTTTTCTAAAGAGGAACTAGAGATAAAAGAGCTGTAGGAAGCAGGGAAGAGTGTAACCTGAAGGGAGCGCTAATACCAAGGGGAGGGGGATAGGGCAAGGAGGGAATTTAAAGAGGAGCTAAGAAGGGCTTAGGTGGGGAAGGATGTAATAATAAAGTAAGGTTAAGATGGGCGGGGGTCTTTTCTATTCATAAAGGCATGATTTAGATTCTGGGCGCCCCCGCTCCGGCAAAATATTGCTCCCGATCCCATCTCCTTCTCAATCCCTATTTCCTGAGGGGGGGGGGGGGAAGCGGTCGAACGGAAAATCCACCCCTCCCGGCCTGATGGAATTGCTCAAGACACACCCCCCTCTCCCGTATCTACTACCACTACCAGTACCGACCCTCCCTTCGTGGTTTACATATTCTAACCCCGCTCGGGATTAAACCTAAACCACGAAGGCGGCCCTTCCTTCAAACCTCCCCTTTCGCCATCCTGTATTTCAAGCATATTTCCTGAATTGGGGTTTTGATAGTATAATTCGATGGATTAACCATTGTCATCTCAATTGGGCAAGAACAACATTGAGGATAAGAAAATCATATGATCTTTATATATTTTTTCTCAACTTTTCATTTTTTTTTTTTTTTAATTCCTTTTTCATCTAAATTCCAATGATTGAGCCCTCGTTTTGGAGGTTACCAGTAGAAGAAGATCCCCCGAAATAAAGTTAGGAGAAAAATAGTTATTATCATCACCAGTACCAAAAGCGGTTGTTTTCGGTGTGCCGTCGAGTTTAAGGCGCGAGGCATAGCCGAGCGCAGAAATTAGACCAAGCACCAAAAACACACTTTTGTTACGTGTTATGAACAATACTTTGCATCATACTGCTCATACTTGAGTACGTTAAAACACTTTTATATTTCATTAATAACTTACAGATACAATATAAGAAATTAAATTGAAACTTTGTTTTAAAAAACAGAAAACATCTGTTTATTAACCTATAATAGAAGAAAAGTACTTATAATTCTATGAATTATAAATTATATTAAAACCTTTGTTTGACATTGCCTTTTGGAATACGGATAACGCGCACCAAAAAGATTTTTCAGGCCTAGGCCCGAAAAGTACTACTTTACGGACTCAAACCGAGTATTGAAAACACATGTTTTTGATGCAGTATGATGAAAACTAAATTTTATTTGAGCATACAAGAAAATTATGCTATTATAATCTGCCCTGACGGTTTTCATCTGAACCAACAACATCATCTTTCGTAACCAAAGACTAACTAATAAACCTATAAAATATGATGTATAAACAGCCGGAACTTAATGCAAGAGCAGCGGCCCGGCATGTTTGCACATCGATAAAACATCATTAGATCGTGGTTGTTACTGATTCCTCAACCTCACTTTGGATAATATGTAATCAGAAAATCCTAAAATATCTTCAATTCCTTCCTATCAGAAGAATACGAAACCATGTTACGACGGTAAAATTTATAAGGGTACACCAAAACACTTAGATATTATGGGGAAACGAACTAGCAGACCGAGCCGCAAGAAAAAGCTCGCGCTCCCGAAAGAGTTTTTTTACCCTGTTAGTTCCGAGTAACCTAAGAAGAGATTACAGATGGATGGCGATCCATTTGGAAAGAAAGTTCACCGAGCAAGCTAATATTTATAAAAACAGAAGTAAACCCTGGAGTGCCTCCAGCCGCTAATGCCGTAGAGAGGATGTCGATACGAATTAGAATATAAAACACCCGACTCACCCACTCCTTAGCGCTTAAAGAACCACCCCCAAATGTTTTTAGTTTGTTTGTTTGACATGGGCGATCAACAGCGGAGTCATTACGCCCTTTTTCTACTCTATAATATTGTTTGAGATATTCCAAAATGCTCTATTTTATTTTTGTAATATATATCATTCATTAACATGCACTACTATATATTTGTATTTATTATTCATTATTATATCTTTGCAAAGATGGAAATCTCCTTTAACAGTTTTACAATGCTGTCTGCAGCTTTGTGTGAATCCTTCAATGCCTCCAAGATGTTACGTGGTATACTCAGCCTTGTGAATTCTCCTTCATATCTACTGCAATCTTCTATGATATGCTTAATTGTAAGAGGGGCTTTGCAGGTTTCACACTCTGGCTGGCGTTCCCTAGAAATGAGATGAACATGGGTGAGGTTTGAATGACCTATCCGAAGCCTTGTCAGTGCTACCTCTTCTCTTCGGTTTGCTCTTAGGGAGCTAAACCATTCTCTCGTTGAAGGTTTAATGGATCTGAGCTTATTTGTGAGAGGGACTTGAGACCACATGGACTCCCAATTGCTCCTTACTCTCTTCTTTAACCATGCTTTCACGTCTTTCGGTTCATATATTTGCAGTGTTGGGCCCGTCATCATTGCTGCTTCCTTTGCTGCCTTGTCTGCTGCTTCATTACCTGGGATTCCTGTATGTGATGGCACCCACAAAAAGCTCACTGATTTGTTGATGCCATTTAAAATTTCAAGATAATTATTGATTTTTTTGATTGTGTGACCGACTCCAGTATGTTTTTGAATAGCGTAGAGGGCTGATAAAGAATCTGAACATATTAAAATATTGTTTTTGTTACTGTCAATAGAAAGATTAAGAGCAGTTGCAATTGCCTGCATTTCTGCAGTAAATATTGATGTAAAAGGTGGTAATTTGTATTTTTTTATTCTAGATGTTTGAACTACTGCGTAGCCAACATTCTCATTACTTTTAGAGCCATCTGTATAAAAAATTTCATACTGTTTATATTTGTCCATGATTAGAGAATCAAGGCTCCGTGTACGCGGATGAATATTTCTTAAAGAAAGGTCAAATTTTGGTGGAGGGTTTCTCCAGATCGGCTTGTGCACATCGTAGTCCCTAAGATCTATAGATATACTGTGAATTTCACTAATTATTTCTCTGAATCTAACTGCCAGTGGAGAAGGGTTTCTTGGTTTTGAATTATATAACTGGATATGTTGGGGAGAAAAAATGTGGTTATATACTGGATTGTTTGGCTGGAGTCTTAATTTGGCAAGATACGAAGTGATAAGCTCCTGACGGCGAAAAGCAAGGGGTGGCATGGAAGCTTCTACGCAGAGGCTAATTATGGGACTAGTCCGAAATGCTCCAGTGGCGAGTCTTATTCCCGTATGATGAACTGAATCCAGGAGTTTTAGATGGATTGCCTTCGCTGATGAATAAACTTCACAACCATAATCGATCTTTGACCGGACGAGGCTTGCATATACCATAAGCATACTTTTGCGGTCGGCACCCCAGGATGTCTTAGCGAGCACCTTCATTAATCTAAGCCGGCTGGAACATTGCTCGCGTATATATTTGATGTGACTCAACCAAGTGAGTTTCTTGTCTAAAACCAGACCAAGAAATTTTACTTCTTCCGCAAATCTCAATTGCTCACCGTACATGTAAAGCTCTGGGAATTCAGTGGGATTTCTTTTCCTAGAGAATAATAGGCATTTGGTCTTTCCAGTTGAAAAGCGGAGATTGTTATTATCTGCCCAGATTTGAAGGCTGTGGATGACATCCTGGAGGGTCCTCTTCATCCAATTACTATCCCTGAATCGCAGTAGAATAGTAAGGTCATCAACATACAGAAATGCTTTGATTGGGCGGGGAATCACGTTGACGATTGTATTAATAGCTATTGCAAATAGCGTACAGCTTAGTACACTTCCTTGGGGTATGCCATTTGCTGTTGTCTTGGAATCTGAAATGGCCCGTCCTATTCTAACTCTTATGTGCCTTAGTTGTAGGAAGCTTTTCAGAAAATTTATTAGACGTCCACGAAAGCCCCATGTAAACATGTTTTGAAGAATGACATTCCTATTTATAGTGTCATATGCTTTTTCTAAGTCAAAGAAAACTCCAACTGCCTCTTTTTTTTGTATAAATGTATTTAGCACTTCGGCCTCCATAATTATTAACTCGTCTAGTGTAGACCTGCCTTTGCGGAAGCCGCATTGGATATCGCTTAGGATGTTGTATTTTTCCAATTTCCACACGAGTCTTTTATTTATAAGTTTTTCTAGTAGTTTTGAGAGACAGCTAGTTAATGATATGGGTCTGTAACTATTTATTATGTGTTTGTCATTGCCAGGTTTTAAAACAGGGATGATGATTGACTCTCTCCAAGCTGCAGGATAATATGAGGATTCCCAAATTCTATTGAATATAGTTAGTAGTGTGCTTTTTGCTGTTGATGGCAGATTTTTAATCATTAAATTGTGGATTTCATCTTTGCCTGGGGTTGAAGGTTTTAATTCATCGATGGCTGACTGTAGCTCCCAAGGGGTGAATGGACAATTGTAATGCTGCTGGAGATGTTCTTCGTGTCCAGTGTTTCTTGAATGATCACTTTCCTGAAACTCACTGTCATCCAGGCGAGGTATTGATTGATGGTTTGAAATGCTTGCATAATGATTTACAAAAGCTTCGGCTATTGTTTGTGTGTCAGTAACTATGTTTCCTTGCAGATTTATTACGGGTGTTTCAGGATTAAACTTGCCTGCAATGCTATGAATTTTCTGCCAGATCTTCTTGACAGGAGTGTGGAAATTTATGGACTCGACATACGATATCCAAGATGTCTTCTTCTTGGCTTTAATAACGTTTCGAGTGATTGCTTTTTCTTTTTTATATTTTATGAGATTTTCTATTGTGGGGTTTTTCTGAAATCTTTTTAGGGCTCTATTTTTTACTTTCAGGGCTGCTCGACAGTCCTCATCGAACCAGGGAGCATGGTTGGGTTTAGGGATGCCTTTGGATTTTGGGATGTAAGTGATGGCAGAATCAATTATTTTTGAAGTGAAAAATATTATTGCTTCGTCTATATCATCCGGCAAGTCTTGGGCTTTTATCTTTAGCGTGCTTTTAAAGTCTTCCCAATTTGCTTTTTCAACAATCCATCTTGGTTGGTATGTTAATTTTGGTAACTCGTGATTAAAATTTAATTTTATGGGGAAGTGGTCGCTTCCTATATTTCGTCATATTGGTTTTTACATACTTCCCACGACAAATGATTTTCAAGTGCAGGAGAGGAGATGGCTAAGTCAATAGCCGAAAGTGTTCCAGTTCTGGGACACAGGTGAGTCATATCTTCTGTGTTGAGTACTAAAGCATCAGCAGCATCTATGACTCTTCTGATAACATTTCCTCTTGGATTGTTTAGCCCGTTGAGACTCCAGGAGCTGTGGGATCCATTCATATCCCATACAATAATAAATGGACACGGGAGTCTATTAATAAGTTGCAGTAGCGCAATTTCGTTTATGGGTTCAGTTGGAGGTAAGTATATGTTGCATATAGTAATCGAAAAGGATAGTTTGACTTGGATAACTATAGCCTGTAGTGGGGTGTCTATGTGTAGTTCTCTAGAGAAAAGGTGCCTCCTAACTGCTGTGGCAACTCCTCCATGAGCCCTATTTCCTTGTTCTAGCTCCTTGTCTTTGCGATACACCGTGAAATGAGGCAACGTCAAATCCAGTTTCGGGGTCAGCTTTGTTTCCTGAAGGCAGATGACGGCGGGGTCGGTATTCTTCAGTAGGACTTTCATTTCAGCATGCTGTGTACGAATTCCATTACAATTCCATGATATAATGGGCATCTTAGGTAAAGAATTTAAGAGCACCTAATGAACTCACCTGCCATGCTAACTTGTTATTACCTGCTATAATGAAGTCTGTAGTTGTCGTCAATGAATTATATATTTCGCAATTATTATGTTCCAATGTTTTAAACATTAATTTTATGAATAAACAAAAATAGAGAGAGATTATGTGGCAATTGTTTTGAAATGGTAAGCATATTTTTGTTGATTTAATAGAAGTAAATATATTTATATTTATATTAATATTTGGATAAATTAAAATTATTATGTTCACTACAATATTTATTTTATTAATTTCTAATAATATATTTTCATTCAGGTGACTATATAACTCGCTAACATCGACTATTGTACATATTAAATTATATATGGAATGGTTATATGGAAAAATTATGGCTTTCTGATTTATATACAATTTTAATAAAAAAACTAAGATATATAATATGTTTTTGTGGTTAAAAGTAGTTTTATTATAAGAGTTTCCTATATACCAAAGCGCATATATCTTCATTAGTAAATAAATAATTAGCGAGCATTTCAAATTCATTTTTGGGTTCATCATTGTTTTGGGACCTTTGTTTTTTTTTGGTTCCTTTTAATTGTATTGCGTTTTGGAGTTTTAAGTATTTCGTCATTTTCTTCCTCCGGAGGATCGGTTTTTAAAACTATTTTGGGTGTTGGTGGGTGGGAGTCCGATAAGGATGAAAGAAGAGGGGCGTTAGGAGGGGATGTGGAAGTCGAAATAGAGGCCTGGAGAGAGGTGTTTGGAGACGGAAGGAGAGGTGAATCGGCAGGAGGGGAAATCTGCGGATTAGGGAGTAGCAAGGAAGTTAATTCATTACTATTGGAGCAAGAGGCTACTATCTCAGTATCGGCATTAACCTTAGACTCTATAATGTCCACTGTCTGGCAACCGACTTCTGTTCCTTTGCCTCTATTCCTAACAGCCTCAGCATAGCTGATAGATGAGCTACAATGGTTTTCCCTGTACAATCGTCTCGCGGTTGTATAAGGTACTTTGTCTTTAAACTGAATGGCCTTTATTCCTTTTTCTTCTATAAAACGAGGGCATTTAAAATCTAAACTGGGGTGATTTTCTTTACAATTCACACAACTTGGAATGACCGTGTCGCACGGTGTACCTATGTGGGCAGGCTTGGCACAAAACTCACAAATAGGGTCTTTAGTGCATGCGTTTGAAAAATGTCCTATTTTTAAACATTTCCGACACCGTACAGGATTAGGGAGGTACATTTTAATTTTAATTTTATAAAACCCTATATCAATATCTTCAGGGAGGGTGGGGAGTGAGAATGTTAGTATGTATAAACTGGTTTTCCTTTCAATCCCTGCCTTTCTAGAGACAATCCTTTTAATTTCTTTGACGTTTTGGTCTTTCAATTCTTCTAAAATTTCCTGTTCATCTAAATCATTTAAATCAGGACAAAAAATAACTCCTTTACTTAAATTTAATTTTTCATGGGACTTAACCCGAATTTTAATTTCTCCAAAATTTGTTAGTTTTAATAGTTTTTCTGATTGGTTCTTAGTATTAGTCTCTATTAGGATGGTACCATTTTTCAATTTTTTTATAATCTTAGGCTCATCGCATAAACTTTTTATGGTTTTATGTATCAAAAAAGGAGAGAGTTTCTTTAAATCTCCCTCTCCTTCCCTTTCAATAATTAAAAATCTATTTTTATTAGGGGATAATCTAGATTCATTACTTTTATTGCCCTCACTTAAGTCACTTCTGTTCATTTTTAATCGTTCACGATCTACAGGCTGTATGCCAGGAGACCTATTCATAATTGATAGGTTGAAAAATATACCCTACACTTTAAAATAAAATACACAAAAATATGAGAGAGAAATAAAACGATAAAAATAAAAATTACTTTTAAAACACGCTACTGAAGTCTTTTGTTAAAAAAAAAAAAAAAAAATAATAACTAATCTTATAAAGTATTTGAATAAATTTTAAAAGATAAATTAGAATTAAAAAAACATAATTATTTAAATAAACTAAAACTAAACACTTATCTGCTGGGCAAGAGCTAACTTGCCCAGGTAATCCAATATTGACGAGCTCACGGCGTCTCCTCTCGCCAGTGGACAGTATTAATGTTTTGACCAGCACTTGCAATAATTGAAGTTTTGAAAATTGTTTAGCCTACAGAGATCACGGGTATATAGCACAATCACTGTTGGTTTACTTCCTGGAAAGCCAACGCAACAAACAAAGCCAACACTATAAACAATGCCGACACAACAAAGAAGACCGACACTTCAAAGGAAAGACTCCGCGATGTTCACCCTTCGAAGGCTCAGACTAGACTCCCCCCCAAATGTTAATGTTAATCTTTCACCCGGACGTCCGGAAAATCCGGAAGAGTTTCGAGAAAAATTTGCCCTTATTTGTGAGGTTACAGGTGTCATGAAAATAGCTGTGACCTGATGTGTATGAATTGCTAGAAAACAATATTGATGAAGAATTAACAAGCGCTGATAAAAAAATGCATTGACAACTGATTAGGTACAAACCGACAAGTTAAGATCAAAGACGATGAAATCATAATTGTAGTGTTACGGAAAATGAAAATAAAAACATTCAGTGTCAAAGAACCATATATGTTTAATAATCATTCTGAAACAGCGAATATAGATCAATTGACGGTTTATGTCAAGAGTCTACTACTTCGCCCAACTAGCTCTTAAAGTTATAAAGCGGAGGCGAGATCGCGCTGCTCGTAAGGCAGCGAAAGTTCACAGCGCCGTCTAATTTGTACCTATATTGGGAACTATATTTATTCTCAGGATAAATGCATTTTCGTTAACTCGTATCGGCCAGTTAATACGGGTTAACGAGGGTCTAATGTATATTAACTTCGCAATATACTGTAACGTTAAATCGATAAACAAATAAAAAAAACATGGTTTGAAATCCCAAATCTTTTGTTGGAACGCACTACCGGCTGGAGCGACCCTAAAAGGACTAATCCAAGGCCTGGATGATCTACGGGGTTCTAGACCATTCCAGGCCATTCCTTTTACGACGATGTATAAGGAGCGAGTGACTGGACCTATAAGTCTTAGTCTGTGTCTTGACTGTGAAGCTCAAGTCATATGATTTGTGTGTTCTAAAGTCACTTTTGTAACCTGCTCTAATATTTATGTGGTAATAATTCGTTTGGCATTGATAATTGTTATATTTTCTTTAAATAAATATTTGTTGACCCCCTCACAAGTGTTACAACATTTAAAATTATTTTCCATCGCATATCCCAATTCTTTTTTTTTTCTTTTTTTTTTGCGCTCTAAATATTTCTAAAAATTACAGGAAAAAAGTATTGAATAATCGAGCTCACAAAAAATAAAAAACTCATTTGGTTTTTAGAAGTTTTCTTATGCTATATATTGGTACGTACATTATCATCATTACAAATAATGCTGCTAATGATAATTCTTATCATTCGGAAAGATGAGAGGAAGCCTCAAAGACCCACGTATAATCACTCCGACAAACTCCTCCAAAGGGAAGGAGGTGTGACTGATCCGCTAATAGGATGGGAGCGAGGAATCAATCCTCGGGGAGTCATGTGCTAAGTCAAAGGGGCCGCAAGCCGATAAGCAATTACCGTTTAATTAGGGATCTGTTTTGTAACCGCCCTCCTCGGGTGGGAATTAATTCCAGTTAATGGAGGGGCTTTTCAAGGAATTACCGGAGGATCGTAGGCGGGAGTTATAAATCAGTTATAGCATCGCGGCGGGTAGGGAGTGGATCATTTCCCTCCCTAATCTCCATATTAGCGGGGGTTGGGAGGGGGGGGGGTGAGGAGCGAGAGAGCGGAGGGAATTGGAATGAATGAATTGCACAATTGTGCGGAAGGAGAGGAGTTAGCATTCAAAACAAGGGAGGGATGATTTGATGTGTTTAGACATTAGACCGGCGGGGAGGAATACAGATGGGGTGGCACAGGCTTCGGCCTCATCAGGTATGCGGGCCCTCGGCTCTATGTATAATGCAGGCTACATGTCACCCCTCCTCCGCGCCTCAAACCTCTTTTCATCCCACGCTCTCACGGCCCTTTAAATATTTCTTTCTCAAATCTGGATATTGATGGACGTTGAATAACTCGCGAAATACCCCGAGCTACGAAGGAATAAATATAAAAATGCTATTAACAAGGAGATGTTAACATTTGAAATTATTGATCAAATAGAGAAAACACTATTACTATAATCGTTAGTGTTTAAGGTGCCTTTACACTTTACGAACTTTGGCCTCGAACCTCACCCTCGAACAGCCTTCACGAAGACTGTTCAGGTATTTGAGGTACCGTAAACGCGGGTTACTAGAGTCCAGATATTGAAACTTTTAACATTATTCTTGAAAATAGGTACAACATATTGTTTTCTTTGACATGCTCACCTTATATTATTAAACTACAGTTTATTATGAATACGTTAAAATATGTTATGCATTGTTTGTGTCGTAGTAAATGTTTTTATTTAATTTTTTTAATTTGGGCTCAAGTTAACCTTAAGGTCGGGTTACTTGACCCCAGACTCAATTCCCATTGAAACTAATATTTGAAGGCAGTTTGGTTCCAAGTTAGAGGGTAGGTTATTAAAAAAAAAATAATTTCTGAACATCCAGTAAACATCAAAACGTTCATTCTAAAGACAAATATTATTTTAAAACATAATTTTAACAATGCTAGTTTTGAAAAATATAATTTAAACATTACTTTGAGCAAAACTTTAGAGATATCGTCCCTACATCATTAGTTGAGCTTATAACAATGTTTAGAGTCCTGTCAAATAAAATAAACCTCGTTTTATTAATGTTGGGGGACTTATTATAGCGAGGATGCACCTGGATACTCCGTCTTGGTCCATTTTACCAGAACGAAGTTGCCTATTTCTAGGACATCTTTGTCTTGATTTAGCAAACGGCTTAAAATCTGGTTTTAATCTAAAGGCACTAAGTCAGCTATATTGAAGCCTGCCATTCCTTCTGAAAGTGGCTTCGCTAATTTTATTAAATCCCACCGCTCGCTGCGTCATCCTCTTACTCCTTACAGCCTCCAGGCATTTTTTTTTCAACTTTTTGGCAGTAACGTCAGCATATGTCCGGCTTACAGGTACCGCCCAACAAAAATTTTAAATGTGGTCACGGTCACTTATTACGTATTTTTAGATAATGTGTCCTAGCTTTACCTAATAACATACTGTTCCATATATGAGTTATTTAGGACTTAAAAAAGGTCTCAATTTGCTATGACAATAAACTTAGGACGAAATGTATGAGGTTGCCTTCAGTTTAGCCTATTTTTGATGTCTATGCAGACTAAAGTTTGCAGAGTGAAATAAACGAACAATAGGAGCGTAGTTCGCAAAACTAGTTCTGTTCCTATCGGTGACTTCTCAAACCTCCTAAACTCGCACTATGGTGTACTTAGTGCTTCTGCCTACCAGCATAGCATTGAAATATGTTGTTAAACTTATTTCGAAAATACCTAGAGAACCAAACATCATTTTTTTTATTTTTCAGATAAAATAACATATATTGATAATGGAGATTTTTTCTTCATCAGAAGCTAGCGTTGGGTGCGTCAGCCATGTTTGTTCGCTTAACATCACGTTATGTATAAATGGCTGTTTGTGGAGCGACGTTACGGCAAGGTTCGGCGGAGAACCTTTTCGAGAGTGAGGTTCGCAGAGTGTAAAGGCACCTTTACATGATCCACTTTATAAGCCGTTCAGTTGACAGGATGACTAACTCTATTTTCAGCAATGCTCTTTTAATCATTATTTTATATTATATTTTAGTAAACTGTTACACAGTTAAATATATCCCCCACTCTTTTAACAAATATACGTAAGAGCGAATTTTCCAAAGGGAAATATTTTATATTTTAATAAATATTTTATAACAAATGTTGAAATTCAAGTTAGTCGTACCCGTTATGTGAAAGGCTCATTATATCATATCAGTTTCTGAAGAAATTCGAATTAAATCACTGATCAATACTTTTCCTGCAAGTGTAATACATTTCTTTTATAAAATTAAGATCTTGAAATTCAGTAACGTTTTATACAAATACAGATATTTAGAAAAGAGACTTTTAAATTAATTTTTGTGAAACATGAATAGTATATTTTTTTATTATAAGCATTAATAAAAAAAAAATATGTGATTACAATAAAATAAGGCTGTTAGTTGCGACATTTTTTGTTTTCATTTTTTTCTTTCTCTTCTCTTGTAATTTTGTGTGAATCAATTCTATCAAATTGATTTTTTTAAAGAGGATAACTTTAGAGTATAGATCGTTGTTCTTGCACGTGTATAAAAACTGTATAGATAAGATAGTGTGTCTAAGGAGAAGTGGATAGAATACACAAGCCTAAACCTAATATAGGTAATGTAATGAGGTAAAATTAAATAGCTCTTCATAAGAAGCCGTTATTTAGAGAATATTGGATAGGAAAGACGAGGCGGTAGAGCACAAGGCAGCCCTCTCCCCCGGGCATAAACTAACATCATATCCAGTTTCCGAAAGGTAAATATTGGCCTTGGTTGATAGAACGGATAACTGAGCTACTCTCGGGTCGGGGGGAGGCAAACCACGCAGCCCCCCCCCCCTTCTTCCGAAGAGTAACACTGGAGAAAAAAAAAAAAAAAAAAAAAGAGGCTAAGAAAATTAAAACAAATAGCCGTATAATTTTCATCTAAAGAGGGTGTATAAAGACAGATTTATGGTTTAAGGGGGAGGACGAAAGTAATGACAGCGGGGGCCTCCCTCCCAGAAATTTTAAGAGCGCATTTGGTAGGAAGTTCAGTTGGGACTGTCAGATATCAGCTGAAAGGACCGGAGATTAATATACCCGGACTGAAGGAACTATTTGCATTATTATTTTTACTCATTAACGCTAGCACATATATGTACTTAAAAATGTTTAACAACGCAGAAATACAAAACATTTACCTAAAAAGCTCCCAGTGTAAAGAACAACTCCGTCCCTAAGTAAGGACATCCAAAATCAATTTTCATAAAACACTAGGGTGATTCAATGCTTTAAACCAGTTTAGGGAATGTTTACAAGGTATTTTTTAACCTTAAGGGAAAAAAGGCGAATTATTAAACGAAATTTGTACCTTTATAAAACTTTGAATTTAACTTCGTAATAATGGTGTAAGATTCGAAATCTGCTGATTCTGCCCACTATCAAAGGGGGTAAATTAATTTAGCTAGACTTATTTTAAGTCGATTGATGCATTGTCTTTGACAGAATGTATGATTCTGAATCTGGTGATACCATTCTACAGTAACATGTCAAAAGTTATAACAGATTATAGGTGAAAAATCATATTTTGCGACAGGGTGATTTCACAACAAACAAAACAATGATTTAAGTACAATAGTTAATAGGTTATATCCATTTTGAATAGTGACCTGCAGAAATTTCTTACATACAATACACAAACGCACACACGCACGCACACACAGATAAACAGAAGAATAAACTGGTATATGATGTAATTTAAATCATCACTAGAATCAGATTTATTTTTTCAATCTAAAAACATTCTACTACGAAGCAGAGTATACGATTCGTAACATGAAAAGGAGATGTCTAAAATAATTGTACAGACTTCAATTCATTTGATAAAATTTTGAAGTCCAATATTTTAACTTTGCTAATTTTTTAATAATAACTAGTTTAGAACTGAAAAATCTTGATTTAATGTATTTCACTTGTAAGCCGACGATATAAGAATTAACGTAATGAATTGAATTTAAACTATAATGGCAAAGACTGCGACACAGGAGCTTGGAAAACGGTATGATAGAGAGATTTACTTATGTTTGAGAAATCCAGGTTTTTTTTTCTTCGGTTGGCGCATTAGGCCTAATAAGACCTTTGGCCGCGTAGTGTGACCTTCTTACAGACATTTGTGTTGCTGGCGGGAGAACAGACAGCCGGGAGGGGGTAGCCATGGTGCAGCGGTAGACTGCCCTTAGCTCCATAACCAATCCCATTGGGGCCAATTTGGCAGTCGATGGCGTCAGCTCTCTCGGGTTCAAGGACAGTGACAAACTGGTCTAGGTCCAAGGATCATGGTAGCTCAGAGTCAGCAGACCCCGAGGACCTAAATTTCTTTCCCCGACCCAACCTTGAACCAAACTTCCGGGCGATTACTGACATCCTGGAAAACCACACCACGATTCCCGATGAGATACACGGGGAAGGTTCATCACTCCTACCCTCGGTCGGTGTGAGTCACCGGCTGACGGGCCTTACACACCTGGGGGTGGGGGTAGACTTGGACTGCGTGGCGTTCATTGGTGAGCGTTCACTCGAATGGAGCCAGTCACCCATCCAAGTACTAACCACGATGGACACAACTTTTATTACCTATTGCAAGCGCCCTTGTCCAATCGGCCATCCCAGCCCCCACGTTCACGTCAATTAGATTCACGTTATTAGATAATAATAATAATGCAATGTTTTAATTAACATTGAACTTTCCAATAATGTTAATTTTACAATTAGGTACTTTATTACAATAGCAAGGATCACTATACAGATACTATCAATATAATTATAATATAATGTTAAATAAGGATTATAGAAATTTTACATAATATAATTTATATTACAACGTGGAATATTATATAACTTTTATAACGAGTTAGCATCAATCACACTTTAAAACTGCTTCCAAGAAAAATTGGAACGTTCCGGTTAACCACTTATGCACTTAGGCTAATAGATACATTCTGAATGACGATCACGATTTCTAAAATATTAGTCTGCATAACATGATTAAAAAAAAAAAAGAAAATGTTAGACACAAAATAATCTAAAAACAATATCATGACAACTTTTTAACATTCGTTATTATTTTTTTTAATCTATAATTTTATCCTAAGTAAACGACTAATAATTCATTTATTTTTATTATTGAATAAATGGCGTATATAAGAAAATTACAATAAAACAATAACTTAAGAAAATAAAATAGTAACTTTACTATATAATCACACCTATAATAATTATTATACAGGAAGATCATGGATATATTATATAATAGATAGATAGGTGAATGTCAATCATCCCAATATCATTTATTTAGACATTGCATTAACATAGTAAAAAGCCAACGTTTAAGACTATTTCGTACATCTTCAGGACAATATTCTTCTGTTATATATTTTCTTATCCTAATACAAAATGTGGATATATAAGTCAATACACCTACTATGGTTATAAAAGAACAAAGTTCAGTCAGTAGTAGATAGATGGGACAAGGACAAATTAAGTCTTTGTATGTGGCAGTAATTTTAATGTGTAAAATTGGAAAATATTCTATTTAAGAAAATGTGACCTATTACATTGTAATGGAAAAATGTAAGAAACATAGAAAATATGATGTGACCAGGCCACCAAAATATCTATGTACTAATTTATGTTAATTGCCACTTTGATCAAATATGTAATTTAATTTAGGTAACTGACTTAGATATATACACATTTTGTGCTAGGAAAAGAAAATATATAACTGAAGAATATTGCCCTGAGGATGGACTAAATAGTCTAAAACGTTGGCGTTTTGCTATATTAATGTAATGTTTATATAAATGATAATGGGAAGATTGACATTCACTTATCTAACGATTATATAATAAAACAGTAACTTATTATCTGATTTAAAAATCAAGTTTGACTTGATTTGTCGCCATCTCCCTAAAAGAATACTCGTATTTCTTGACTTTTTTCCAATTTTTACCTTTGTTTCGATTATCTCAAAAACGGTTTTAACGATTTTTATCAAATTCGTCATGTATAATGAAAATTAGGTTTTCTTTAATATCAGGTTAGCTTTATCATTGTTAAAATGTTCTGAGGGAGCTTTTTTTTTTTTGGGGGGGGGGCCTTTTTTGTTTGTTTGTTTCTTTCTTATAAAGTACCTTTGTTTTTGTTTACATGGAGAAATTAACTGTCTCTCGTTACGCCTAACAATAAAAAATTTCTAAATATGAGATATGATAAAAATAAAGAAAACATAAAGATGAGAAAAAAAGAAAAATATTCAGTCCACTCATAAAACTCGTCGAGCCCAAGCATGCGGAGTACGCCTTTAATGACAGACCATTGTTCATAATTAAAGCCGTTCTGTTCATTTGAGAAGTGGCAATTAACAAAACGCATTAATTTCTAATCTAAGTAAGTTGGTAAGTGAAAGTTGTGTGTTGCTAGCACGCACCAGATTTTTTTTATTAGTGCTTCTTCAATCTCTGCTTAAGCCTGTCCCAAGCCCGTTTGAAAATAGAGGAGGGTTGAGGGCGGCATCCCATCTTTGTCAAAATGTTTGCCTCGAAATCTCTTAACAGCTACTATGATATCGGTGAAGGTCATCGCTGGAGAAGATTTGAACCAGACAGAGCCGAATGGCGCAAGCTGTTAACGGAGCTTAACAGCTACATGGACTGTAGCGGCGATGTATGAGTTAATGAGTGCTTCTTTAAGGTAAAATACAAAGTGAAATATATTGTACTTCGAAAGCGATAGAAGTGAACACAATCCTATTTCACAAAATTCAATTTTGACTTCAGTTTATATATTGTGTTTAGTTCACTTAGTCTTTACACCGACCATATTCACATAATAGAAAGAAACACCAAAAATTCATATTATTTCTACCTTTGGGTTAATAAGATAGAAGCTTTGTATTTTCTTTCGCGTACGATCTGCTAAAGAAATCTTTAAAGGTTCTTTTCCAGTTGAGTGCGATATTCGCCCCCCCCCCTCCCTTGACTACCACGACCGACTTTGTCTATGCAAGCTCTAATTAGTTCTCGCGAACATAAATTTTACGGTTTATTTTTTCGTGACTAGATACCTCTCGGATAGGTAATTAGTCCAAAAATCTTTATTAGATAAGACTATATAAAAAAAACAGCTGAAGTCCTGAGAATCGGGGAAAGATTAACAGTAGTCCATTTCTGTGGTGTTTGTTTGTGGATGAAGGTTATCAATATTGGTTTTTGGTTTTTCATTTTACATTCTATTCTAATCTATGGCGGTGTTTAACATTATAAAATTTTGTTGCGATGGTTCATTTAGCAACGGATATTTAGTAATATCCGTGTTAAGTGATTTGGGTTAATTAGCAAGGGGATTAACGATGCCGTATTATAAATCCTTTCTAATTCAAATCCGGATCAATTAGTATCGAGTTGCCTTAATCAAATTTCTCTCCCCTTCCCGAGGGGTGTAAACACGGAGAGCTCTGAAATGGCTCCTCGCGCTCCCACCGGCAATATTTATAAAAGGGAAGTTGAGTGTTTGACAAGGAAGAAACCGAGTCCGGGGGAGGGGAAGAGCACTTTGCCGATCCCCGGAGATTTAATTTCTATTTTCCGGACTTAGTTCCCCAGTTAAGTTTCCCCTTTCAGCTAAGCCCCTAAAAGGGCCAAGTTATGATTGAGTCCTTTTTCTTTTCCTCCCTTCCTCCCTACCCTCGCTGAGGGGGCTTGCAATTTAAAGCCGCCGTCCCCTCGGAGGCAGTGCCGCCTAACAAATGGCTTGGTAAATAATTATCTCGGACGGGAATCCAATTTCGAGGGGGAGGTCGGAGGGCTTTATATCCGAGGGGAGTTTTATCTTCGGTGAGAAGGGGGGAGGGAGCCTTTAATAAACAGGCCCTTAGGGCATAAATAGAGCATGAGTGTGCCCGGAGGGTTGAAGGAGGCGCTATAAAGCCGATGGGCAGTAAACCTCGACCATATTCCCCCCACAAACCGCTAGTGGTCCTTTATTAGCCTCGACAGTGTTTTATTACAAGCGACACTGCTCTCTCCCTAGGAGGTGGGGGAGGGTGCGATAATTCGGTAACAGTTAGTGGTTGCTAATGATGTGCGAGAGCCAATTTCATCTCCTATCAGTGGAGGGAAATAAAAACCTAACAATAGATAGTGGATAAAATCGGATGTATTCTTCTCCTGCTAGCTGGAAAATATCTTTGAAGAAAGTAGGAAACCTTCTGGCCTAATTACGGCCACTGGCCATAACGGTTGAAATATAAACTGGTTAACTATTAACCCTCTGCACTCGAGGTCTCCGAAGCGGAGTCATTTAAAATTTGTCTTCAAACTCGAGGGCTCCGCTACGGAGACAATGCAAATAATTTTCAGTATTTAACATATACGTACATAAACAAATCGTAAAATCTATTTATAGGATATTTCGCTTTTGGTAATAAATGACGGTCGCTGCTCGCGGTGTTTTTTATTATTTTTTTAGTTGATCTTTTAAAATC
Source organism: Aelia acuminata (assembly GCA_911387785.2). Taxonomy (NCBI): domain Eukaryota; kingdom Metazoa; phylum Arthropoda; class Insecta; order Hemiptera; family Pentatomidae; genus Aelia; species Aelia acuminata. The sequence goes on from OU426984.1 coordinate 55,469,520, forward strand.
GGCTATATTTTGTGGTTTTAATTCATCTGTTATTTCCTCAATAGTACAATAATTTAGTTCGGGACACCAAAATGATCCCTTTACTTTGATTTAGTTTCCCATGTGCTTCTACTTCAACCGGAAAGTTAATAAGTAAAGATGTTCACATTTTAGGAGCTTTTCTGATTGGATATTTGACAAAACTTCAATTAAAAGGGTTCCATCTCGTAATTTTTTAACTGTTTTTACTTCTCCAATTAGATTTTTTATGCTTTTATATATAAGGAACGGCGAAACCTTGGTGATATCCAAGGGATTTCCATCCTTACGAGGGGTGATCAAAAAGTTCCAGGACTGTTGAGATTGCGCGGCAATGGAGTGTCATAGAGCAGTGCGGTTGGCAGCATTGTTTAGCGTGACTCTTCCTGAGCTCAGCTGTTTATTCAGTTTGTTGATAACCTTCTTCATTGCAAAGTTACTGCTGTTTTCGTAAAAAAAAGTTTTTTGTGTTCGGCGATTTTGTGAAATGAATGTAAAGGAAGAGCAACGCGTTTGCGTAAAGTTTTGTGTGAAGTTGGGTAAAATGTTATGAGACCATTAACCGCTTTCGTTATCTTCAAACCCTGAGAAATTTGCGCGAGGCAATAAGGAGGAAGAGATTGATCACCCCTCGTACTTTTGCCGTAACAGTTAGCGTTCTTGTCGTTTCTGATATAATTTGACGAAGAATTGAGGTTCGGGAACAACAGGAAACTATAACAATATTTATTTTATTATTTCTAATTCAACAAAAATCATCATCCAATGTTGATTAGATTACATATAGTATAGTCGAATGATTGAAGATTTTTGGTATATTCCAAAAACAAAAATTTTAACCCTTTGCACTCGGCACCGTTTCGAACGTTACCTACCGGCAACTCGACGCAACTTATTCGCGAAAACGTACACCATTTAAACGTAATATTAAACAGTAAAATTTTAGAACCAAGTAAGGAATTGTAATGAAATTTAGGTTATATGTATTTTTGAAGCTTCAAGAACACATAGTTACAAAAAAAAAATACTTTTTTTTTTTAAATTTTATATATTTTTTTTAATTTCATTATAAAATTTTTTGATAGTTAAGAGAACCGGAGCAGATACGAGGGGTGATCAAAAAGTTCCAGGACTGATTTTTTATTAATTTATTTAAAAAATCTACAGGCTAATGGACGTCGTCCCCTTCAAAGTACTCTCCTTGGGAAGCTATACATTTTTCCCAACGATGTTTCCACTGTGTGAAGGACTTTGAGAAATCATCTTGTGAAATGGTGTGTAGCTGCTCCAGCGATTTTTTTTTAATGTTTATCTACGGACTCAAATCTCTTTCCCTTCATGGGTCTCTTAAGTTTTGGAAACAAGAAAAAGTCTGCAGGGGCAAGGTCAGGTGAATATGGAGGCTGGGAAATGACCGTCATTCCATTTTTGGTGCTGTAGTCGCGAATGAGCAGTGCGGAATGAACAGGCGCATTGTCATGATGCAGCACCCACTCACCGCTCCGCCACAACTCTGGTCTCTTCCTCCTTATTGCCTCGCGCAAATTTCTCAGGGTAAACATTTTACCTAACTTCACATAAAACTTAACGCAAACGCGTTGCTCTTCCTTTACATTCATTTCACAAAATCGCCGAACACAAAAAACTTTTTTTTACGAAAACAGCAGTAACTTTGCAATGAAGAAGGTTATCAACAAACTGAATAAACAGCTGAGCTCAGGAAGAGTCACGCTAAACAATGCTGCCAACCGCACTGCTCTATGACACTCCATTGCCGCGCAATCTCAACAGTCCTGGAACTTTTTGATCACCCCTCGTAAAGTGCCCCCTCAGTTCGACCAATTTTGATGAAATGTTGGTTTTTACATATTTGGTATATACATACATCAAATACCCAGTTTCTTCAAAATCGTTAAAGCCGTTTTTGAGAAAATCGAAAAAAACGTAAAAAGTTATTAAATAAAGTACTCCCTCCCTTTGAGCAATTTTTATGAAATTTTTGCTGTCACATCGCGGGCATATACCTACAATAAATACACAATTTCAAGTTCCCACGGTTTATAGTTTTTGAGCTAGTCTGTGTACACACACACACGCACGCACGCACGCACGCACACACACACACACGCACGCACACACACACACACACACACGCACACGCGCGCACACACACACACCATTTCGCGGGACTTGGTTATTTCGACTCAGGGGGTCCCAAAACGTGTATTTCGGTTGAAAACCGGAAGTCGAAATTTTTCACGATCGCAATACTTCCACTTACTATATATTTCATATATAGGTAAGTGAAAGTAAAAAATAAAGGTAATTTAAAAAAAATATATATTAAATTGGTTTGGCGCTTAGTTCACTACGGCATTACACCGACCATATGATTGGTGAATTTGTTTATTTGTTTAACGTTATTTTATGCTACTAAGGCTAATCGGACGATGCTACATACACGGACGATATGAAAAATGTTGAAATTGATTTAGTCATTCCGTTATGTGAAAGGCTCATTATATCATATCAGTTTCTGAAGAAATTCGAATTAAATCACTGAACAATACTTTCTTGCAGGTGTAATATATTTATATTATATGATGATGATATTGAAATTCAGTAACGTTTTATAAAAATACAGATATTTAGCAAAGAGACTTTTAAATTAAGTTCATTTTTAGTAAGATTTTTTTGGTTTAATAAAATATGAGTAGTATTTTTTTGTTGTTGTTTTTTTAACGTCACTTTATACCAGCCACTAAAGCGAAGCGGACTATGCTATAGTGGGAGTCCTAAATTTTGCCTATCCAGGTATAATTAGGATGGGGATCTCTAACGAGTACCTGACATCGCACAGGCTCGGGACCTCCATTTTACGTCCTATCCGAGGGACGGCATGGCTGAGGATTTTTTACTCCCATTAAAAAAGTCACGTTTGGAGTTAGTATACTTTTTATAATTCATATTTTATAATGGATCGTCTCTAAATAGATCATCAACTTTTCTTTATTGCTGTAGTTTATTATATTCAAATTCGTATCTGTCATGATTTTGAAGGAAGTTCTTCGGTACCTTCGTTTCATTGATCAAATATAGTTTTGGGAATATTGACAGCACTAACTTCAGATATATATAAATTAAAGTGATAAAAAGGTTAGTAAGCTTTTTAAGAGTTTTATTACTGTACTAGTACAGTAAAGAAAACAGATGTTTCCTTTACACTACTAGTAGTATAATGTAAAGAACATTACCGGTCTTCCACTATGTTACTTTTGGGCAAGGAATATTTCAAGAGGTTGTGTGATGTAACATAAATTTACTCCCGCCGCGTCTTTTTCAGTGAAAAGGTGTCTGTTTTTATAAGCTTTATTAGTTCCCAGCTTTAGATTTGGGCTTCCTGCTCGCTACAATCACTCTCAGAGAAAAATAAACCAAGGAACGGGTCCTTTTCTGTTGAGATAGGTGACGACTAAACGGCGCCATATTGGCCAAACCCAGAAGTAGCATAGGGGAACTAGTAATAAAAACAATGTACTGAAAACAAATATGAATGATACGTAAACGCGAATCCCTGGGCATTTATTACTCCTTACAGGGAGAGTTATTACTCCTTAAGGCTCCAAACTTATCAGGACCTTGTTTGACTCCTGAACTAAATGAAGGGGGGTAGTACTAATGGACACGTATTTAGTACTCAACTGTGCTCAGAATTCCATTAAGGGATAATCCAAAAATCTTTAATTTCAGCTTTTTTATCAAACTCAAAGGGATTTATAGTGCAGTATTAACAAATATAGCCACTAAAACTGAAAATTCAAAGTTTCTATAATTTTAGTTGACTTCAATACCTATCAACGATTTTTGTTTTTTCTAGTAATTACATATTTTGAATAATAACGGAAAGAAGATTTATACAAAGTGGATTAAAATTCTGGCTTTGGAAGTTGATTTTTTTTAAATTATTGTGAGAACTTTTCCACTCAAATTATTAAAACAGATTGAATCTTGAATTCGACAGTTCAGAAAGCTTTATTTTTCAATTTGGGGAAAAACTTGAGGGCCATCCACTACCTAAAATTTAGGAAGATAATAGATGGGCTCTTATGCTTACTTACTTATGCTCGGTGGGGACAGGCCAAAAAATTCTTATGACCAGGGATAGAGATATTCTGGCTATGAAGAAAGGCTTAATTAATGGTTCGAATAAAAATTATTGATATTTGAAAATCAAAATATATTTTTATATAAAGCTTAATACATATAGTAAATGAATAAGAATTCCTGGATATGAAATATAATATAATTTTAAAAAACTTTTTTTCTGAGGTAAAATTGAGTTAGAAATCTATTCCCTCTGGTGATTTCGTCCTCTTTCTTATTTTAAATTTAATGTTTTTAAAAAATAATAATAAAGTAAAGCAAGATATAAGAATTAAAATATATTTTTAAAAAATTAACACTTTGCTTCAATAAAACTTAAATATATTTGTGTCATACAGAAAGATGCTGAACACCACAAGTGATAAAAGGGAAACTGGCAGAAATGGTGCATTAAACAAAATTTCTAGGACAAGAAGGCAAAGAACATCCGTGTGGATGTCCAACCAACAAAAACATTTTGAATGATCTTGGCAAAATTTTCATTGTGTGCCTATGTGTTTTAGTAACTGGACAGCTCATATACACATACATCTTTGTGGTTCTTGATCAACATCAACATAGTTATTAATTTAAATTTTTTGTTTCGTTTTTTGAAGTATTTAATAAGTTCAAAAATATATTTGATTGAATATAAGTACATGCTGAGAATATAATCAGTGTATAGAATAGCAAAGACAAGGAAAGGAGGAAGAGAGATAAGATGATACAAGCCCCCCCCCTCCCAAACCCTAGACAGACAGGAACAGATGGTGGCCCCCCAAGATACAATCCACTTACCCCCTCCTTGTAAATCAATAGCTGGCTCAGGTACTTGTCCCGGTAACCGCCCATCTCCATTAGTCTTATCCTCTCCCGCTAATTAGCTTCCTGTCTATATCCTCCCCAGTCCTACTATTCCACCAACCCTTGCCCTCATTTCACGGGAGTCTCCGGGGGAAAGGAGAGTAACCCCTTGGGCTCTCTCACTCTCACAGCCATTAACAATAAATGGACTTTTGGCTCTTAGTCGTTACTTATAGAACATTTGACACCAAGATGCTCGACTGGAGGTTGCTAAAGTGAGTCCTTCACAACAGCCATCATAACGATCATGGTAAAGTGTTATCTGTTGGTTGAAGTATATTTTTTACAAACTTAGTTACAAAAATAAATTTAATAAAATAAATAAATGTTAATTTTGTCATATGGGAAATGCTAATATGATAAAGAATCAGGCTTCAGGTTTACTTAAATTTAAGATGCCGAATGGAAACCAATATCACTAAAACCTTCTTTGGACTCTGCTCTATAAAACAACAGAAACATTTTAAACTTGCTAATTTCTTTATTTCTTACTAATAAAGAAATTCAAGGAAGTTCAATCCAACATTTCCGAAACTCCTGTAGGCAGTCATTTTAAAAACAAAAAGGATCCAGAACTACCTGATCCCCATATAAAAACAGAACACCCACCCATGATAGAAAATGGGCAAAAATAATACTACAGAAATTTCTTGGCATTGATTCGAAAGTAGTTAATTTAAAAAATAACACAAATATTACTAAAATAAAATTCAACTGCTCAGATAAGTATTTTATATCAGCACCTTTTTTTTCAAAATTTTAAATTGAAAATAAATTTAATATAGTATAATTCAGAGCGCAATTATAGAATAATACAACGAAATACTGCAATAGTACTAACAAAAGAACCAATTTTTAATAAAATACACCAAATTGAATTAATTTTATGCATTAAATTTTAAATTAATTAAATTTTGTTTTCTTTTGTCAGTCTTTCAAGTACTTTGTATTTCAAACAATTTTAAGATCTTAGTTTTGATGAATTATCCTCAAATTGTCCAGCCAGAGCATGCAGAAAAGTATAACAGCTGCATTATTAATCAGACCTTAAGTGACACCACAAAACTTTTCTCTCATTGCATTCTCTTATTAAGATTAATATTTTGTTTTACAAAACAACCACACTTCCGGTAACTTCAGTATATGGCTAAAATCTGCAGTCAAAACAATTTCTCTATATGGTAAAAAGTTCACAATTTTCAACAAAAACAGCTGGAGCACATCCTATTCTACCCAAAATGTGAAGGATAGAAGATAAATCTTAATAAAAAATTGAGAATAAAAAAAATACTTCAGCAGCAACGCAGAAAAACTAAATCCCTTCTTCGACTAATTTTCCCAATCCCTAGATCCTATTTATTCAGCATCCTTCATTGATTAAAAGGTGGAATGCCTCTCAGCCCAATCTTTCCACTTTCCTAAACCCACACGCTCCCCTTAAAACCTTCACTTATAGACGTCCTGCCGCCCCCTGGATAAGTCCTGCAATCAGAGAGTTAATTAAGAGAAAATATGCTGCCAGAAGACGTTTCTGACACTCCTGAAGATTATTTATTTTTCAATTCCCTCTCATCCAATCTACTTACGGCATCCAAGGCACAGTTTTTTTCACAAAACTGCAGATCATATATCACAAGACCACGATCCTAAGTCCAAATGGAAAATCTTTAAAAAACTATCAGTTGTCAAATCCTGTACTCATTATCCTCTTGATCCAGATGAATTAAGCTTGTATTTTACCAACCCTCCTTCTATTCCTCAAACCTCCTCATAATCCTTTACACAAACCTTCAATCATTTTAACTTTTACTTCCTGAATATTTCACCTCAAGACTTGGTCTCCTGTATCCTTAAATCCAGAACCAATGACTATGGCCTTGATCAAATCCCGGTAAAGATTATTAAACTCTGACTTCCCGCCATCTTCCCTGCTCTTTACCAAACCACTCGAAAGAATTGTCCACTCCCAGCTCAATGATTTCCTTGAACAGAATGCCCTCCTCAATCCTCTTCAGTCCGGCTTTCGTTCTAATTGCTCCATACAATTTGCTCTGTTGAAGATTACCCAAGACCTTCAATCCTCCATAAACAAACGTAAAATCGCTATCCTAATTCTCTTTGATTTCTCAAAAGCGTTTGATACCGTCAATCACGAGAGCCTCCTTTCTAGCCTCCAAAACCTTCCTATGTCAAACAACTTCCTAAAGTGGTTCCTTTCCTTTTGCTCACTAAACTTAAATAAACTTCCCTCCTCACCCCTCTTATTAACACGAGGCATGTTACAAGGGTCCCCCCTCTCACCAACACACAACCATATTTCCGAAATCACAAGAAGATCCATTGCCATCCTTAAACACTTCTTTAGATCATGTGATAGCATGCCCACAAAAACCCGTCAGGCTCCTAGTCTCCTCTTATATTCCCCCATTTTGACTATGGCTGCCTTGTATACGGGGGTCTGTCTGGTTTGCATGAGAGGAGGTTGAAGAGACCGGTCTCTATCCGTAAAACTTTATCCCTCACTTCCTTTAAAACCCAATTGTTTCTCCATCTTCTTAATCATCAATCTTCCGAAATATTTAAATAGTGAAACCAACAATGAGTATATATTTATTTGATTTTTAATAAAATTTTTCAAGCTCAAAAATATAGAAGCTGATACAATTTTTGTTTTCAAGACCCAAATGTTCTTCATAGTGTCTTTTACATTCATATACTGTCTTATCATCATAATGTCTTTTATTTTGTTCCTGAGATTTCCTTATGTTTTTAATTTTTTATTTTTAAATCGTTACCCATTTGTTTTCTTTTTAACTAGCTACACAAATGGCTCTGGATCTGACCATATTACGTTATTCTTAAGGGACTAGATGTCCCAGAATAAAAATTAATTAATTTCTTTCAACAAAAAATTAATCCTACTTAAAAATATGTTTCATAATAAGTAGTATTCATAATAACAGCCAAAATAGTAAAAATCACTCACAAGGGGAGAGCATAATTTTATTCCTTAAAAAAGCATATAATCTTAATATATTATAACGTTAAATCAATAAGCAAATTAAAAAAAAAAAATAAAAAACATATGGCGTAACCTCCCGGACCGCATGTTGGAACAAAATAACCGGTTGGAACGAACTGTTTTTGTCTAGATCATTCCGGAATGACGGAGAATTGCCGACATTGTTCTAGAAGATTCCAGGCCCCACTATTTACGATATATATAAGGGGCAGACTGAATGAGTTAGTTGAAGTCTATGTCTTGACTGTGTTGCTCAAGTCATATGATTGTGTGTGATAAAGTTATCAATTTTGTAATCTGCTCAATTGTTTAAGTTGTAATAATTCTTTGGCATTGTGATAATTGTATATTTCAGTTAAATAAATATTTGTTACCCACATAAGTGTTACAACTGGTGTCAGAAGTGGGATTTACAGAAAAAAAAAAAAAATGCCTGGTAAACGACTTGGAGAACTTAAAGTAGCGGAGCTGAGGAGAGAATTAGAAGAGCTTGACTTAGACACTACAGGTACGAAGACGATCTTGTTGGCTCGGTTACGTGAGTATTACTTGAGTCAAGGCGTAGATCCTGAAACTGTAGAGTTTGAGGATAGCTTTTTGAAGGCTATGTCGGCGGACATAAATGAAAAATTAACCAGCCTTAATTCTAACTTGTCGGCTGAAATAGATAATAAATTCACCAATTTGTCTGGTGACGTAAATGGGTTAAATGACAAATTGGCCAGCCAATCAGTTGAAATAAATGATAAATTATCCAATTTGTCTGGCGAATTAAATAATAAATTGACTAACCTGTCTGGTGAGTTAAATGAAAAATTGGCCAGCCAGTCTGAGGAGCTCAATGAGAAGATGAATAGCCTGAAATCAAGCTTATCGGCTGAGATAAATAACAAGCTGACCAAGTTATCTGGGGAGATAAACGATAAATTTATCACCTTGACCGCTGCGGTGAATGACAAGTTGAGCAACCAATCGACCAAGTTAAATGACAAATTGATCAACTTATCCGCTGAAATAAATGACAAATTGATCAGCCAATTAGCCGAGATGAATGATAAGTTGACCAACCTGTCTGGTGAAATTAATGAAAGGCTGGCTCAACAAGAAGCGGAGGTTGAAAGACTAAAAAGGATGTTGGAACAAGGGGAGAAGGCGGTCGTATGGGAGGAGCTCTGCTCACATCCGTTACAAGAGGGACACGTATGTGAACCCGCAGTTATGGAGAGAAGCCACCGACTTTTGATGGTAAGTCGTCCTGGTCGAATTACCTGAAACAATTCAACGCTGCGGCAAGTGCTAATGGGTGGTCCCCTAGAGATAAGGCGATTGCTTTAACAGTAGCCCTCCGAGGGGAAGCTCAGGATGTCCTCCAGACCCTGAAATCTGACGACCCCTATGATTTTGACTTGTTGATAAGCCGGTTAGAGATACGGTTTGGCCACGCCCACCTTGAGCAGGTGTATCAGTCCCAGCTGAAAAACAGGAAACAGAAATCAGCAGAGACGATCCAGGAGTTTGAGGCGGACATTGCCAGGATGGTGAGACTGGCTTATCCAACGGCCCCAGAAAGCTTGTTGGAGTGCTTAGCGGTCCAAGCGTTCGTCGACGGCTTACGGGACGCGGAACTTCAGAGAGCGGTGCGTCTTGCTCGCCCTAAGCTGTTGGTGGATGCCCTCTCTACTGCGTTGGAGTATGAAGCGGCTACGGAGGCTTCTCGCAGCCATGCAAGAGTCCGAGCCATGAACAGTACCGACGACAGCGAAGGGCATCAGGAACCCGCGAACCCGAACAACCTGGAAGAGGTGCTTTTAAAAGTTGTGAAGGCGTTGATTCTCGGAAAAGGAGACCAGTACAGTGTTGGGGATGCGGAGAACTCGGACACGTCAGGAGTGCCTGCAAGAAGCGGGCTGCTACTGACGCACCAACACCAAAATCCCAGGGAAACTAAGACGGGTCGACTCCTGGAGGGCGACATCGACCCAACAACGTCTTCAAGACCCTCGCCTTGTGGTTGTAGCCTCATTGGGGCACAGAACCGGTAGTTTATATGTGGATGGCATCATCAACGGCACTCGATGCGCCATGTTGGTAGACACCGGTGCTACGAAGACCATCATCGGCCCGAAAGTAGTTGGTGATAAAAGGCTGTCGCCCTCCAGGTGGCGACTGAGGACCGCTACAGGAGAAGTAGCCAAAGTGTTTGGAGAAGCAGAGGTAAAGATACAGTTGGGTTCAAATTGTGTCTCGCATTCAGCACTAGTGGCTGATATAGAAGAAGAAGTTATTCTTGGAATGGACATAATGAACTCATGTGGTTTCCAAATAGACCTAAAACGGCAAATCGTAAATGTTAGGGGGGAGGAACTTTTTATGCATAATCGAGAATTGGCCAGCTTAGAAGTCACGTTAGGTGAAGACGTGGAATTTCCTGCAAGAAGTGAGACTATCGTGGCCACTCGTCTCGATTCTTCAACCCCCGCGGATCAGCCGAATCACCCCGTCTTACTGGAGCCTAGAAATCATGACCTGGAGGTTGGGAAAGGCGTCCTTGTCGGAAAGGCGCTCGTATTACCAACTAATAAGGTTCCCATACCTCTTTGCAATATCAACGACTACCCAGTTACTGTCAAGAAGGGCACTAAGGTGGGAAGTTTAGAGCCTGTAACCTCCATGATACTTCAGGAGTCTACTAAGAAGAAACAAACTAATGAAAATCTCCGAAGGATGTTAGAAGGCCTTGACCCGTCGCTGTCAAGAAAGGAAAAGGAGAAAGTCAAGGACCTTGTGAATCGCTATCGCCCTGTCTTTGGCTCGGAATCCGGGAAGCCAGGTAGAACAAGCGTTGTGCGTCATAGAATTGATACTGGTGAAGCACGCCCCATTCGTCAAGCTGCGCGACGACTTCCCCAAGTCAAGAAGGAAGAGGCTGAGAATGCTCTTCAAGAGATGGTAAGAGACGGAGTCGTGGAACCGTCGAGTAGTCCATGGGCCTCTCCGGTAGTGCTCGTGAAGAAGAAGGATGGAACGACCCGCTTCTGTGTAGATTACCGGAAGCTTAACGACGTGACGAAGAAGGACAGCTACCCATTGCCGAGGATCGATGACGCCCTCGACGCTCTTGCGGGATCCAGACTATTTTCAACTCTGGACCTGAAAAGTGGATACTGGCAAGTAGAGATGGACCCTGCTGACAAGGAAAAGACTGCATTTACCACTGGGTCAGGACTATGGCAGTTCATGGTTTTACCATTTGGCCTCTGCAACGCTCCTGCGACCTTTGAACGCCTGATGGAGAACATTCTGAGAGGTTTGTCCTGGAAGATATGCCTCGTGTACCTCGATGATGTCATAGTGGTTGGCCGGACGTTTGAGGAACACCTGTCTAATCTTGAAGAGGTCTTCAAGAGGCTTAAAGCAGCCAATTTGACGTTAAACGCAAAGAAGTGTCATCTTTTTCAAACGAAAGTAGCCTATTTAGGACACATCGTCAGTGGAGAAGGAGTTGCAGTGGACCCTGCAAAAATTCAGGTAGTCCAGCAATGGCCTACTCCTGTCAATAAACAACAGATTCGAAGCTTCCTGGGCCTTTGTTCCTACTACCGTCGGTATGTAAGGAAGTTTGGAGATATTGCGAAGCCTCTGAGTCGATTAACTGAAGAAGGTAGACCTTTCAGCTGGAACAACGAGTGTCAAGTAGCGTTTGATGCCTTGAAGGAACGGCTGACCTCGGCTCCAATATTGGGCTACCCAATTCCAGGAGGCAAATTCATCCTGGATACGGACGCCAGCGAAGAAGGCATTGGCGGTGTTTTATCACAATTGCAGGATGGCCAAGAACGGTTATCGGATATTTCAGCAAGACACTATCAAAACAAGAGCGTAATTATTGCGTGACCAGGCGAGAACTTCTGGCTGTTGTCAAGTCCATAGACCATTTTTACAAATACTTGTATGGTACAAGATTCTTGTTGCGGACTGACCATGCAAGCCTGAAGTGGCTGCTAAACTTCAGGAATCCTGAAGGCCAAGTTGCCAGATGGCTACAAAAGCTCCAGGAATACAATTTTGAAATTGAACACAGACCGGGGGTAAGACATCGCAATGCAGATGCCCTGTCTAGAAGACCATGCCCGCCTAATTGCTCCCACTGTAGCCGAATCGAACAAAGGGAGGCCAACCTTTGCGCCGTTGGAGTAGTTAGCGAAGAATGGACACCTGAAACAATCCGGGACAGACAAGAAAATGATCTCGAGTTAAAAAAGATACGGGACTGGAAACTGGCCAATCGCCGGCCGACCTGGCTGGAGGTTGCACCATTCTCACCTGTTTTGAAGGCGTACTGGGCACAGTGGAACTCCCTTGTAATGGAAGACGGCTTGCTCAAGAGGGTTGTGGAGAATTTAGACGGCAGCCTATCCAGAAAGCAGCTTCTGATACCGAGGACCTGCGTGACAGAGGTACTTCGTCTGCTTCATAATGAAGTGTCAGGAGGACACCTTGGTGTGACGAAAACACTCCAGAAAGTACGCGAAAGGTTCTACTGGGTGAACTGCTCTGAGGATGTCAGGGACTGGTGCCGTAAATGTAACACCTGCTCTGCAAGCAACGGACCAGCTCGCAAACGCCGTGCTCGGATGCAGCAGTATATTGCGGGGAGCCCCTTCGAAAGGGTAGCTATGGACATATTAGGACCATTCCCAGAAAGTGAAGCTGGAAATAAGTACGTTTTTGTAATCGTGGACTGTTTTTCCAAGTGGGTGGAAGCATATGCTGTCCCCAACCAAGAGGCTGCTACCCTGGCCGACGTTTTGGTAAAGGAGTTCATCACCCGTTTCGGAGTACCAATTGAACTGCATTCAGATCAGGGGAGGAACTTCGAGAGCACATTATTCCAGGAAGTCTGCAAGAGGCTTGGGATTCGAAAGACCAGGACTACGGCCCTCCATCCACAGTCTGACGGAATGGTAGAACGGATAAACCGAACCCTTATAAAGTACCTTTCCAAGGTAACCTCTGACCATCAACTAGATTGGGACCATCAGATCCCATATTTCCTCATGGCCTACCGCTCTGCAGTTAATGAATCCTCTGGACAGACACCTACGAGAGTTCTCTTCGGTCGAGAGATGAGGTTACCTTGTGACCTCATTTTTGGCAGCAAACCTGGGGTGGATCTATCTGGGCAAGACTATGTATCCGGACTCCAGAAGAGAATAGAAAACATGCACGAGCTAGTTCGCAAGAATCTTCGTTTGGCCAGCGACCGGATGAAGAGGCACTACAATAGTAAAGTCGATCAGGGCGGGTACCAAGAAGGAGACCTCGTTTGGCTCTATAACCCAAGAAGAAAGCGAGGATTCTGCCCAAAGTTGCAGAAGAACTGGGAGGGACCCTACGTGATAAAGAAGCGCATCAATGATGTGATCTACAGGGTCTATAATCGCTTGGCGCCATATGCAAGGGATCACGAAGAAGAACAGGTGCAGCGGATTACGGAAGAGACCTTTCGTTTGACCAAGGGAGCAGAAGCATGGAAAAGAAGACATCCAGGAGGAATGTCTCTAAGGAGGGGGCGGTGTAACGTTAAATCGATAAGCAAATTAAAAAAAAAAAAAAAAAAATCTGGTGCGTGCGCGCAACACACAACTTTCACTTACCAACTTACTTAGATAAGAAATTGACGTGTTTTGTTAAATATCATTTCCCAAAGTCACACATTTTTCTACATTCATATCTTATTTTTATTAATCGTTAAAGCCGTTTTTGAGTAAATAAAAAAAGCACGTAAAAATGATACAAAATTTATTAAGTAAAGTGCCCCCTGCGGTTGATCAATTTTGATGAAATTTTTACAGACATATCTCGGGCATATAAATAGATCAAATACTAAGTTTAATCAAAATCGTTAGAGCCGTTTTTGAGAAAATCAAAAAAACACGTGAAAATGTTACAAAATTTATTAAGTAAAGTCCCCCCTCCGGTTAATCAATTTTGATGAAATTTTCACAGACATATCTCGGGCATATAAATAGATCAAATACTAAGTTTAATCAAAATCGTTAGAGCCGTTTTTGAGAAAATCAAAAAAACACGTGAAAATGTTACAAAATTTATTAAGTAAAGTCCCCCCTCCGGTTAATCAATTTTGATGAAATTTTTACAGTCATATCTCGGGCATATAAATAGATGAAATACTCAGTTTAATCAAAATCGTTAGAGCCGTTTTTGAGAAAATCGAAAAAAACCTAAAAAGTTATTAAGTAAAGTACCCCCTCCCTTTAAGTAATTTTGATGAAATTTATGCTGTCACACCGCGGGCATATACCTACACTAAATACCCAATTTCAGGATCGCACGGTTTATAGTTTTTGAGCTAGTCTGTTCACATACACACACACACACACACACAGACACACACACACACAGACCATTTCGCGGGACTTGGTCATTTCGACTCAGGGGACCCCAAAACGTGTATTTCCGTTGAAAACCGGAAGTCGAATTTTTTCACGATCGCAATACTTCCACTTACTATATATTTCATATTTAGGTAAGTGAAAGTAAAAAACATATGGCGTAAACTCCCGGACCGCATGTTGGAACAAAATAACCGGTTGAAACGAACTGTTTTTGTCTATATCATTCCGGAATGACGGACAATTGCCGACATTGTTCTAGAAGATTCCAGGCCCCACTATTTACGATATATATAAGGGGCAGAGACTGAATGAGTTAGTTGAAGTCTATGTCTTGACTGTGTTGCTCAAGTCATATGATTGTGTATGATAAAATTATCAATTTTGTAACCTGCTCAATTGTTTAAGTTGTAATAATTCGTTGGCATTGTGATAACTGTGTATTTCAGTTAAATAAATATTTGTTACCCACATAAGTGTTACAATTTTTTTTTTTTTTTTTTTTTTTTTTTTTTTTTTTTTTTTTTTTTTTTTTTTTTTTTTTTTTTTTTTTTTTTTTTTTTATGGTACCGAAGAATAATAAATGAGCTTTCTAATGGATGTAGTAACATTGAATTAGAATAAAATCCTGAGGAGTTTAAAATTATTTAGTTCTTAACTACTAAGGTGTATTGGAAAAAGTCTGGTCAAAATCAGTGTCTCATCAGCTATGAGTACGAAATAGTTTGAAAAAACAACTATGCCACATTTAAATTAACTTAATTAAATTAATTATTTGGTGGTCATTTCATGAAAGTAATAATTCATTTTAAAGTCCTTAAAAATGTTTAATCCCAGGGCAACATTAATTTTTATTTCTAAGAGCTTGCAATACCGACTCTTCTATACCCAAATGGCTGAATTATCCCAATTATTTAAAAAAAAAAAATACAGTAAATATATTGAAGGTCTTTAACACGTTCACACCACTGGTGACCCGCACTATACTGTCTCATCGGGCGGTGCGGGCCACCGGTGACCCGCACTAAACTGTCTTATCAGGCGGCGCGGGTCACCGGCGGTACGCATTCGATTGTGATCTGAATTATTAGCCGCCAGATGAAGCGCGATTTTAATTTCAGCGCCACCTCATAGCAAAACAAATGAAAAACGGCCCCGGCGTGAACGTGTTAAGGTAATTTTTAAATTGTAGAAAAAAATACATTCAAACTTGAACATAATAGTAAATTAAAACCTAAATCTATTTGAAAAACATTTAAAAATCTAAAAAAAAAAAGACCATAAGGTGATTTTGAAATAGAAATAAAACTTCATATAAACCAAATATGGTTTGGTGGATGTGCAAAATTATGGTACTGAAAAAAGAAAACCAATCTATAAATTGAAAATATGTTTTTGAATTTTTTTATATACTTATTTTTCTAATTATAATTATTTTTTTCTTTATAAGAAAAAAACTGAAAGATGACTTGAATTAAATCTAAAAGGTTCCTAACACCTCTACTGAGTGTGTTCTCAAAAAACTGTTTTTTCCATTTTTTATTTTTTGTTTCCTCCACTCATGGCTTTTAAAAAATTCCAAAATGAAAATTTTTATTAATTTTATTAATTTTAAGCCTACCTTGTTATTTCCATTCTTGCTGCCATTGGTTTCAAGACTAAACCACTGCCTGCTTGCATCATAGTTCAGAGCGCAAATCTTTGAGTCTGCCAAGGTACTTCCAAAGCGTATCAGTTTAAAAATCCTCGAGTACGTCTGAAATATAAAATGCAAATAATAAATAACTTAAATTTTTGCTAAAAAAACAACTAAATATATTCTTATAAATATATTACATCTGTCTGAGGTTTTTACAATCTAATTCATACTCTTTAGAGAGATAAAAAATTATCGATACTTCAAGAAACTATCGACCATGCTATCGAAAACCTCAACATTTCTTTTTAAAGGAGAAAAATTATAACCTTTCAAGGGAAGCCCCACATAAAGTGTAATTTACACCTCTCCACCAGTTATACCTCTGGCAAGGGTCCATCATTCGGCCAACACCTCTGATATGATTGTCCTCGAGGGGCAGGCCATCGAAACCCGTCATCACCTTTGACGAGGGGGATTTGTTGGGATCCCAAAAATATCAGGGGGGGCCCTCTGTGATCATCACCACTTGCCACCCAAAAAATACCTATAAACGCCACTGTACACCATCGATAGTTTACTACCGGTATTATCGATAGTGAAAACTATTAACAGTTCTACATCACTAATATATTAAAATTCAGAGCACAGTAAAACACTGGCAAACAAAGTAAAGTAAAAACACTATTCAGAAACAAACATTATTCTAAAGCACAAAAACTGACAAAAATAAAACAGCATGTTTATTGTATGTAAGATATCATTGGCTACAGGTCAAGACAGAATTCAACAGGTTAAAATTAAAAGGCCTAAAATGTTGCCAAATGGTACACCAGGAGGGAAGAGGAAAAGGGGCAGACCCAGGCGTAGGTGCATTGACGACCTGGAGGAAGACTTAAATTAAACTGGGAATCAGATATAGGAGGAGCCTCGCTGGAGACCGCGAGGAACTGGGAAGAATGGTGGCAGAGGTCCAGGTCCTACAAGGACTGTTTCGCCCAGCAGTGAGTGAGTGATATAACAGAATGTTTGGGCTATAGGCTAGCCAACACAAAGATACAGAGCTTAATGATAAAATAAAAATAAGTAAAATAATAGCGCTTCCAGAGAAATGAAAAACTAAGTTTACTGATGTGTGAATAAAAGCAGTCGACAAAAGTAGGAAAATAAAAGTCCTCTGCCAAACCAAACTGATAACTAAAACAGTAAGTTGATAAAGCAAGGGGAAAAAGTATCCCACCCAAAAAAAGGCTGCAGACAATATGGCAGGTTGCTAGAAGGAAATCATACTCATAAGTCAATGTAAGAAAAGAATTATTGCAAGTGAAGATAAAAACATGCAAACCAAAAAAAGGTGGAACAGAAAAGTCTTAAACAGAAAAACTATAGTATTGCCAATCAAAAGGGGAACAATGAAGGCAGGAGGATGTACATATTGGTGTACAGATATTAATATCAGCCAATATCAATTATCAGCAAATGATGACAATATTAATATCGGTATCGGTCAATTCCTAGTTTAATATTGGTATCAACCAATATACTGGAATATTTGCAAGAAAGTCAATTTTGGTCGACCCCTAATCTTAAGTAAAAATTGTTATATTAAAAAAAAGATGTGTAATGATAATATCAAATACCTCTTCCTCAGGTCTAAGTGTCCGTGTCCTTAAGCAATCCCAATTCAACTTGGCATGGGCTGCTTGCAGACAACTCAACCCTCTCACGGTAACATCTTCAGGCAGCGGAATAGAGCATAGGTCATCTTCGGTTAAAATACCTGAAACAAGGTCATACTTAAAACTATTTTTATTTATTTTATGATTAAAATTTTTCCATAAAGACATCTTTATAAAAAACTTAAAAGCTCTTAACATTATTGAGCCTTAAAATATAATTTCATTAATACTAGGTTGTTACAAAAGTCCTTGTGCATATCAAGTTGTTTACATTGAGGTCTCTAATTTAGTCCTTATTTAATCTCTGACAAATACAATTCTTATGTCAATGTTTACATTAACTAATCCTCTAATTATCTATGTACGCCAACTGTCCCTGCCTTTCATTCAGTTTATTAAATTTCACTAGAAATGTCGGAAGAAAAATTTGTCATCCGCGGCCTCCTTAGGCATTATTGGAAAAAATGTTTTAGTGCAAAGGCCTCAGCCGAGGAAATTTGTGCAGTGGAAGGGGAAAGTGTGGTGCATCGAAACACGGCCGCATTTTGGTTCAGGCGGTTTAATTCTGGGAATACAAGCCTTGAAGATGAACCTAGATCAGGTCGTCCTTCAGTCGTCGATGATACATCAAATACAACTTTTGGCTGAAAGATGGGTTAAAGTAGTTGAAAATGATGGCCTGTATTTTGAAGAATAAATTTGATTTGTAAATTTTGTACTCACATTTGAATAAAATTAATTTTGTGAACAAGGACTTTTGTAACAACCTAGTAGTAAACAATTTAGTACAATAAAAGCAAAAACTAAAAGTAATAAATGAATTTTATTTTATTATTAAAATTCATAAAAATTAAAATTTATCCAATTTATAAGTAAGTATGAGGATTATCCAGAATACAACAAATGATTAGGCATAGTTAAATAACACAAAACTATAATTAATAAGCAACAATAATAGTAGTAGTAGAGCAACAATAGCTTGCTCTACATTTCAGATAATTGCCATGGTTGATAAGGCAAATATTTTAGCGTGGTATCAGTTTATAAATACTGATGTTATATTTTTCAACTTTATAGAGATCTTTATCTTTAGTGAAATATTTTTCCATCGAAATACGAGGGCTATCCAGAAAGTAGATTACGTTTTCGTCTGTGTCCGCTAGGGGCGGGGCTAGCGCGGCCATCTTGGGGTCAGAGCGTTGCGCAGCTCAGTTGGCATCTAGCCGTGCTAGTGAGAGGTTCGTGCTGTGCTCTGTTAAGATACTGTGGCGGTTTGAAATGTCTGCGTTAATTGAAAATCCCGCGAGGTGCGTGCAGTAATAAGGTTTCTGACTGCAAAAAACTGTGAACCGATAGAAATCTATCGGCAGCTGTGTGAAGTGTATGGGGACAACATTATCACTGAAGGTGGAGTGCGTCAGTGGGTCTTAAGATTTAAAAATGGCTGAACCAATGTTCACGACGAAGATCGAAGTGGGAGACCCAGCAAAGTGACTGCCGAACTTGTCGAAAAAGTCGATGCTAAAGTGAAAATCGAAAGTTCACAATAACGGAACTTTCTTTGAGTTTTCCACAAATTTCGCGAAGTTTGAAGTTTGTCTGCAAGAAGAGGTAACGAAGTGGTTGAAGTGGCAGGCGGCAGAATTTTTCGACGAAGGAATTTCCAAGCTCGTACATCGCTACGATAAATGCCTTAATTTGAATGGTGACTATGTAGAAAAGTAGTATTTGAGTGTGGCTTTCATCTGTTTATAATAAAATTTGTTTCCTATACTTTGTTTATTTTTTATTCCAAAACGTAATCTACTTTCTGGATAGCCCTCGTATAACAAACTGTTGTTTTCCTTTAATTTTTCCCTCAACTTATTGCTTATCAGTGATGTCATACCCCTCAGCTCAGACAATTGTTGAACAATTCTCTTCATTAATTAAATAGAATGCACTTTTTCCAATGAAAAATGTATTAATTAATGTATTATAGCAACAATTTCGATTTGATGCTTCAAAAAACTAATCATACTAGAAAATTTAATTGGTGGAACCAGTTTGATGAAATGAAGAATAGAAATGCTTGATCAGACAGTAATAAAACTCAAACTAACCAGCACACAAACATTAATGGATGAAGGGACTTGAGGAAAAATTATTTGATTCCTGGAAAACCCTCATATTAATCTTTATAAATGGATTTTATGACATTTTAAAATACTTACAATCATCAAAAAGATCTTTCAAAGCATCAATACTAGGCACTGCAGAAAGGTGATTTAAAAAATTAACAAGTCGAGAAAGAAGAGGGCCAGTTGTAGAACCACAAGACTTGAGAAAGCCATTGTTGCTCACCAACCAATCACAACAAACCTAAAACAAATTGATGAAATTAGTAATGATGCATGTTGCGTGGAAAGCTGTTACTTTAGTATAGAGATCAGAGAGGGGAAAAGAGATAGTACAGGCGGTCACCGATCTAACCCCATCGTTTAGCGTCGATTCGGAGTTAGGCTGTATACATTTTTAGTCCATACCTTGTAATAAAAAGTAAAGTAAATAATAATAAAATAGTATTTCTTTTTCTTACAAATATAGATTTAAACCTCATGATACAACATGGGACAAAACATATGACAAGTTTGATTCCCCGAAGATGCCACTTAATTTTCTGGAAATTAGATTTCAGCTGTAAATTGAAAAGTTTTTATGCGTATTGCACATATAAATTTAAAGGAAAGCCTTTCCAGTCTTTCTGTTATTATAAATTTCTAAGAAACTATCTAAATCATTACATTTTTGTAACACATCTCTTTTACTAGTACTTTCATTTAAGGCCTATTAAGAATTTAAGGATTAAAATTTTCACCCTCTGTGAAATCACCTTTCTTTTGTATGTTTAAACCTCATTCCTCTAAATCCATAGCTCTTGAGGGAATTTCTATACAGTCTAGCGATAATTTTTATTCTACTATTTTTATCTAGACCCAGTTAGGATAGACTAACCATGGTGAGATTAATTAAGTAGTGTTAAATAAAAAAATAACATTAAAGTTGTTAAATTAAAAAAAAGTCAATTGGGAGGAATTTACTTTGATGCATAAAATAACAAGAAATAATGATTTCATATCAAGAAATGACATAAAAGCCCTGGCTACAGGGAAAGATGTTTTTTTTTTTTTGTTTTTTTTCTGCATATAGTTATTTCTCTGTATACTTATTCTTTCTCTTATATCCTCTAAGTTTCATGCTAGACAATGAATAATTTCTTAACCAACAAATGTACCACTAAATGAAACAGTAAGATAGGCCTTCTTTAGTTTAGTTATAAAAAAATAAGGATAGTGAGACAAAAGTCAATGCTATATGTGGAAAGCCACATATTAGCACCAGTAAAAATGTGACAGTGAAATAAAAAGAATCTAAAATGTGGAATATGCCATAAAATGTAATAAGGATAGAAATAAGTATTTATATACTGTTTAAAAAAATTTAAGATGACAAATGGCTATGGTGAAAAAAATAAGTTACTTAGGATAAGATAACCCCAGAGGATGGGCCAATAGCCCAAAACGTTGGAAAATAAATAAACTTCAAATGCAGAAGAGACTCCTTCATTAAAAAAATCCTATAAAAATCAGTTTTTGTAACATAATATTTTCGACCTCTTTAAATCAACTACCTGAGAACATGTTTTTGAAGTATGCACATTCCAAGTTATGTCTACAGAAATGTCACAACAAAGTCATTTTTCTTCAAAAACTCTTGACATTCGAGGATTGCGGTCCAAATGTAGTCTTTTCAGATCAACTACTTGGGCAACTGGAATCCTGGTTGCATGGTTACTAAATGAGGGTTAGTATAGCTTTCCTCTAAATACAGTTTCTTTGACCTTTTGATTTATTTATGTCAGCATTTTTATATTTTTTGCAGTTACGACTAAGCTTGAAACCAATAATAATCATTTTAAGGTATAATGGATCCCATTCTGTATTCACAGAAATGTTCATCTTATTTCTTAATAAAAAAGGAAAGAAAAAAGGGCAAACGGAAACACTATCTGGTTCGTTCCAAATGAAAAATTCTACTATTCTACCCTCCCCCTTCCCGTCATCACCTCAGACTATCAATAGTTTTATGTCTGAAACTATTGCTAGTTTTAGATTACTACATTGTCCTCCATACATTATTTTTTGTGTTATTGTAAACAATTGTTCAGAATCTACTTATTAATCTAACATTATTGTTGATATAAATACAGAACAATACCTTGATAGTCTGAAGAATATAGCCTTGATTACAGAGCTTGTGAATGTGCTGAAAAGACTTGTTCTGAGAAACCAGAGGGTGAGTCCAAGGCTGAGAGGAATCGGTTAAGTCGGAAAAACCTTTGATTTTACTACTATCACTGTGTTCACTATGATCATTGATTCCATTCAAATGGATGCCATTACCTGAGAATGAAACACAATTAAATAATAAAATTAATAAATAATTAAGAAAAATGGCATCGCATAAAATAAATTAATAAAAACTATTGTTGTATTTAGAAGAGTATTTATTTTAATATTTGTCTAAAATGAATAAAACCAGAAGATTTGTCTGAAATAATAAGATCCCACAAGAAATGAAAATGAACGAATATTCCAATTAAGACAGCCACAAAGGTAAAATGTGCAAAAATCATATTAAATTATCGTAAAAAATGTTAAGAAACTGTTGGAAAAATAAATTTAAATAGAATCAGTGTAGGTTCAACTAATTATTATTTAAAAAAGTAATAATGAAAAAAAATGAAATATAAATTTCAGATTTATAGGGTAAACCGAAGAGTTATTGGCACCCTTAAGACTAAATTTCTGTGGTTAAATTAAAAAAAATACTTTTTATACAGGGATCAAATAGAAACTTCCTATAGCTCCTCATTATCTATCATCACAAAGACTCAAGAGGTTTTTTGGGGTCAAAAGTTCAATAGTTTTACAATATGGCAATATTTATTGTTAAAAGTGCCAAATCTAGTTATTGGCACCCTGTGGATTTAATTGTGAAATCTTCCCTACGGTTAGTTTGTTAAGTCTTACTTCATAGATGACTTAGAGGACATTCAAACATTAGACTCATGTATATTTTGTAATAAAATTAGGACTTGTTTACCTATTTCTTTAAGTTAAAGTTGGGGAACCAATAATTGTATGGTTTACCCTATATAATTATTAATACATAGTGTTTTTTTTTTTTAAATCAGGACAGACTATCCAAGGTCATATTAATGAAAACAAAAATTAGTGAAAGCTAGGAGAAATGCAATCTGAAAATTTATAATGTGAAAACCAAAATTACCATTCAATATTGGTTCTTCATCAGATTCGTGACAGTCGAATATAAGATCCTCTTCACTGATGTCAGAGTCCAAACTGTACACTGAGTCATTTTCATCTGTAAATTATTCAATAGTAAATATTTTTTTAATAAATCTTTATACAGTAGAGTAACTATAAATTTTTTACATACCTTCACTCAGATCTGAAACATGAGAATTATTGATTCTGCGTTTCCTTCTTCTACGTAGGGTTTTCTTTTTTGCGTTTCCTTTATCAACCGGTTCTAATCGGGGTGGTAAAACAGCTTCAAGTCGTTTCAAGACAGAATTGATCAACTGAGACATTAAAGCAAGGCTAAGTGCAACACCTCCCATTGTGTTAGAGGAACCTAAAAAAATATATTGAAAATGGTCAGAAATATAATTTACCATTCATAATTAAACCAAAATTATTTTATTATAAATACCTTTATTCTTCAACTGCTGTATACACATAAATGAAATAATCAACATTTTAAAAAGGATGTCATCATTTAAAACAGTGGGTTCAGCAACAGGGCTCTTATTGTAAACTGTTATCAGATTTGATTCAATTTCAACAATGCAATTTTCCAGAATAGTCAAAGCATCACCGCACATCTGAAACATTTTAAAAATAGATAACTTGAACATTACTTGCAAAATTAATTTCCTAGTTGACCCCTAAATCAATTTCAAATCTTATAGAAAAAAAATAAGAGAAGCTTTTTGTATAATATCCTAGCATTACACAACTGAAGAGAAGTACAACAAAAAGTGTTGATGATGAAGAGGTAAAATAGTGATCAGTATAATCTAACTATAATAACGTTAAAGATGAAAATCATTTTGATAAAAATCAGGACCCTATAAGTTCAGCTATTTACAAAATAAAAACAAAAATATAGCTTAAATAATAAATATGGTTGAAAAAATGACACAACAATCATTTACAATAGCATTTAATAAATTTCTTTTTTTACATTTAAAATTCTAGCTGATTCTTTAGAGCTCATAATTTGTTATCCATTTAAACAGAATGGTAAAAGAATTGCTGAATTAAGGTAATTACATATACATATACACATATTTTAATAACCTAAGAATCACAAATATTTCACTAAAAACAGTAGTTATTAGTTAAAATCAAGGAGTAAGCGGGGAAGCTGAGCAGATTACATGTTGCCCCCCCCAAAAAAAAACCATATGATAGTCAAAGTTAGTATTATGAGCAAATTCCAAGACAGGGTTTTTCACAACTTAGCACTAATCACCTAGCCTTATCCTTCACCTGGGTAAAACCTAGTACAGCTGCAAAGGCTCGGAAGAGGAGTAGGAAAAGAACCTGAGTGAGAGTCTACATTAGGTTTAATTAGATCCTAACTTTTGACTTCTTCTCACTCAAAAGTCATCAACTAACTCTCTCCCCAATCCATTAATTTAAAGGTTATTAAATTGTTTCGTACGATTTATCTTTGGGGTCCCAAGAGACGTCTCCATCTCACCTTTATACGAAAGGTTAAAGTGGTTATATCCATCCTACCGCCATAAATATTTCTTGGCTTCCTTCCTTTTCCTAGTGATCCGATCTCGCCGTCCTTCATACATCACCGAACTTCTCCAGTTCAAATCCTCTGTCCATTCCCGCAATACCCGTTCTAGGTCTTCAGATCTATACACTCCGGCCCACCGAACGTCAGCTTTCGGATATATTATTATCCGGTCCTCATAACTATGGAACTCTCTATTCCCCCTTTTATCCATAACTCCAACACTCTCTCCCTACCTTTAAATCCCGCCTTTTCAATCACCTCCTATCCATCCAGTTTTCCTAACAATTGTAAATAGTTTCTGCAAATTCTCAATTTTAATTTTAAATTGGTATAGGCCTTTATTATTTATTTTATCTTTTAAATATAAGTTCAATTTATTTTATTTGTAAATAAGTATATAAAGGTATATATTATAAGCTGCAAACACATAGTTATTTTCACTTTAATTCAACAAGGATATTCAAATCATTTTTAATTTGTTCATCACTAGAAGATTATTTTATTATTTATATTTTTCTTCTAATTTTTTTTGTTTGTTTCATTTTTTGTTATAATACTCTAAGGTACTGAAGCCTATCATATGTTTTTGTATATTTTTGTTCCTAAGGGACTAGTTCCCGGGAAAATTAAATAAAGAGTTATTATTATTATTATTAATTAAATTCTAATCAGTTATAATAGAACAAGTCAAACTAAAAAAATTTATAATACTAAAATATTCAAGAAATATGGAAAAAATTGACTAGCAAGATTGCATTCATGTTATTATTATAATTTTTTTTAAACTTATAAATATAGGATCTATAACATATAATTCAGAGTTTCAAAAAAATTAATTTTCATTACATTATTTTTAATTAAAAAATAACCAACCTGCTGAATCTGAGAATGCTGTTTATCAAAGAACATGCTATAAGAAATATGAATAAAAGTAACTAAAAGCTTCTTCACATTTGGTGTATTCTCTTTTCCACGACTCCGGTTCATCTGCTCCCATATGGCAGCATTATTTTCAAAAAGATGCTGAAGATTTCCCTCGGCACCATCAAACTTCTGAGCACAGCACAAACTGAAAAAGATCAGAAATAAGAAACAAATTTAAATAAATATTTTCTGCAAAATAATGAATGATACACGGCGAACGTTTGATTTTAAGGTTCCTTATCAAATCTATGCAGATTGCTATATCTAAAGCAAGCTATGAGAAGTAAATGTTCTAAATATAAAAATATTTATTTAAAAATTCCTTTTATGAGCATCTCTGGGTATACCCAATAAAAAAAAAATTGAAAGAAATCAATTAATAAGAATTCTTAACATTCTTAAACATTTAAGTTAAACTGCTTAGTATTTTTAGAACTATAGAAAAAAAGTTTTGCATACACTCTATACCAGTTAAAGGTAAGAATCCATAGCAACATCAAACACTTTCCTCCTGTTTTCTCGAAAATGTTTGATTTTTGTAATTGTAAGGTACTTAAGTATACATTTTCTCAAAACCTATATAACAAAATTTTTCCTTCTGAGATCCATCTTTAACAATCTATTGAAAAGATAAAGAATGGAAAAGCTCTAAGACCAAAGTAGTAGGAGAGTTTTTGAGGAATGGGGGGAGCTAGTGAGATCTCTCCAAATACTTTCTCAAAAAGCCTGGAATGAAAAGACGGTGCTTATAGAATGGGAATAAAAAGTTATTATTCCTATACATAACAAAGGCAGCCAGGCAGATTGCTTCAATTATAGACCTATATTTCTATTTCCCGTGACCCATCCTAGAAAGTAAACTTAGAACTCTAGTGGAGCCGTTCATAGGAGAGGAGCAAGCTGGTTGGTTTCAGACCATGAAGACAAACTCAAGTTTAATTTACCCTCAGGAATATATTGAAAAAATCGTGGGATCATGATAAAAGTACATACCTTTCCTTTCTACTAAAATAATTTTCAGGCTTAATAAGCAAGAATCTGGACATTTCAGCATAGTTAGAGGGATGGGGGACACAATATGAAAATTTAATCCCTTTGCTATTCATATTGAATGTCGACAAAATAACAGCAATCTGCAAAAGAAGAACAGACAGGATGTTTCTGGAGCGAAGATACATGTTTCCAGTGGTGATCCAGCTTCTTCTGTAACAGCAAGTTCCTACCGCTGGGAAGGATACAGGAAGATTTTCAGAAGTACTGTGATGGAAATGAGATGGCAATTTAACGGATTTCACCTAGCTCAGCAATATGTGATCGGAAAATGAGAAGTAGGCAGAAGCATGATACTGCATATCTGCTGTCTATTGTCTGACAACACAAGAGCTAAGTGACTGCTGCAGAATTACAACAGGATTGAAGGAAGAAAGAAAAGATACTGCATCAGCAATGATAGGATAAGAGAGGAGCTTAGGGTCCTCTCGATGAAGTATATCCTACAGACTCGCCAGCTGAAATGGTTCGGCCAGGACGCTAGGAAAGAGGAACAGAGAGATTCTGAAACTAAGGACTGCATTCCTGAGGATAGAAGACCCATCAGCCAAGATAATCATATCTAGACTACTTCGACCTTTTATAAAGGAGAAGAAAAACTTGGCCAAGCCAGTGACAGTCCTGGCTTGACACTCCCCAATGCTGAAAGGCACTATAGGGTGATGCAAATGAATAAGAAGTGATCCATCAAATTTAATTTTCAGGGCTTTCAAGTCCAATTAAGATTAAGATCTTTGGACTGCCACTCTGGACCAATTTATTTGACATTTATTTAATAATACCGACACCGGCACCGAACTAGCTTTACAACTTAATTCAAAATAATTATTACATACCATCTCATATAGTAGTAGGCAGCATCAAGGCTATAATTTTGGGTAGAAGCAAGGGTGCCCAACTGATTATGAGGGGTTCCACATTCAGGTCTCCAATTCAAGGCCTAAACAAAGAATTAAACAATAAGTTCACCTAGACTATAACAACTTAACAAATAAACAAAAATTAAGGAGACCTGTTCATAGGAATGGCATCGTGAGGATACTAAAATATCATGTACCTGAGAATAGTATCGCTGGGCAAAGCTGTGATCGTAGAATGATTCAATTTCCGACAGATAGCGGCTGAGGTCTCCAAGGTAGATAAGACATCGGTGCAGGGCATGGTGGGCCCATTCAAGACCACCACTTTCGATTGGTTTGTTCCCCCATAAGTTCTTGTCTATAACGTACAGCAGTATTTTTTTATTAATAAATATGTCAATGATTTAGTTAATGTTAATAACTAAAAATAATGTTGATGACTCCATTTTTTATTCTTTGCACAACTAATATAAATGGAACAGGCAATATAGTGAAACAAACTAACAATAAGCATAAGCTTAAAAATTAAGAGAGAACCTAATGAGTGCAGCTTAGCCGGGGAAGAAAGCACTTATGTTAAAAAAATAAAACGTTTTCTCCCAATAAAAAACCTTCTGAGACAAATGTTCTCAAAAATACCATCTTGTAATTTATTTTAAATGTTTTTATTTGATAGATTAAAATAAATTGCTCCTGAGAGCTGAAAAAGGGATCTATAATAAAATGTAGATATATATATCGTCTTAGGCTTTAAGAACATAAGTAAAAAAGATATCGTTTCTAGATAATACTGTAATTAGAAATCCTAAATTGATATCTTTCTAATGATACTAACATGATAAATCAATTCTAAATGCAAAACCAAGTATTATTTAGTTTGTTATTTTTTAATTAACTTTAAATTTTTTTTTTTGTGTTGGTCAAATAAACAAGTCAAAAAAAAAAATTCTGTAATAATAACATACTAATGTAGGCAGTCCAGAAATCTAGTTAAATTGAATAAAATCCAATTACGAACAGACACAATAAGTAAGTTTATTAGTAGGAAAGAAGTGAAGATAACTTCGAAACCTGAAAAATTAGAATTTTTAGAACTTAGAACTTAGACTTATACTCGTAAGGCCTAACATGTTCGATATAGTAAATTAGCAATACATATGATTCGTGAGGATTCACTTTTATAAATCAATATAATGATAACTATCATTTGACACTGATAACAAACTTATTAAAAATAGTTCAACCTTTTTTTAATCCACAATCAGTAACTATGAGAGGAAAGTCTACTATTCCACGAAGATCCAGCCTAAAATAGGATTGAATCTTCATAATCAAATGGTGATAATAGCCAATTCCCGATTGAAGGTGACATTGCATCAAACTGGTGTCCTGAAGGTCCATTTTATTGTTCTAGAAAAACAAAAATAATTATCAGAAATAAATAAATGAAATAGGTACATTTGAATTTTATACATTTGAATACATGTGAATTTTATAAATAATTATAATTCAACAAACAATAGAGACTAAAAAATTGACCTTCAAGCAGAATGAGTAAAACATTTATGCCATTTAACTACAGTTGTTCTTTAATACAAGGGTACTATATATAAATAAGTAATAACAAATTTTATTAAGCATTAGTCATGAAAACGAAATTGAATAAAACATTTCAAATTTTAATAAATACAACTACAAGCAGAATTCTATATCTTTCATTAAAGTAATTAAGTATTCCAATATCAAGATGTAATCCTCATTAAAGAAGATGTGAAAACTATTTATATACAAAGCTTATTCAGAAAAGTCCTTGGAAAGGCTATGGGACTCCCAAAAAAAAAGTTCCTAAGTTGAAAAATGGTCCCCCAACTAAGATGGTCTGTTGAATTTACTAACAATTTTAGCTATCAAAACAAAACAAACATAAATGATATAATAAAACAAAAAAACTTCTAGTTTAAAATAAGAAAATATGGAAAATAGACCATAACAATCTGCCCAACTGAAATAATAGTCTGATCCAAAAAAAAAATTATAATTTAATACTTATATAGCATATAAAGTAATACTAATTATCTAGAAGTAATAAACAAAATCATTAAGGTCTACCTACCTTATTTAACCGCTTCGAAGTGGCAAAAACCTCGTAATAGCCTTTCCTCCAAAGCAGATCTTCAGCTTTTTTTCCATAACCGACAGGATCAATAAACATGAGTTTTTCACAATAATCTTTAAGTTTCATCTATCAAGAAATTACAAATTGATTATTAATCATTAAAATGAATAAAACTCTATGCCCTATAAAAAAATAATCAGTTTTACAAACTAATAGATTTAATTAATCTAATTCCTATTTCCAGAACTTATAAAGTAATAAAATAAATTGATGTGAAATGCCATTTCAATAACTTTTTGCCATGTAATAAATAAAGATATTAAAACATATGAATAACTGAGGGTGGGGGGGGGGGGGGGTCAAGTCAAACATTATGGTTAAACCATTTATAGAACAGGATAAAGAAGTTAAAAACATCTTCAGAACTCAGCATTCATGTATATATGCACATCGGCACAAATAAGAGAATTTCAATATACTAAAACATGATAAGATGGAATTCAGGAAAAGCTTCTATTTGATACTCACATGCATTCTTATAACTTTACTGTTATGTAAAACAGGAAAATCCAAATATTCAATTGTTTTCAAGAAACAGTATTTGGATAAGACTTATTAGAAAGTAATGTTTTGGCCATTGATACGAGATCGATAAGTAAGGTCTCCATATTTAAAAAAAATTAAAAAATTCACTTTCATTTTGTTGGAACTCTATTAACTATTTCTCAACATAATTTCCCTTCCATCCTTTTGATGGACATGATCCAAGCACTTTTAGAGTATTTCAGGCAACTTAATGACACCTATTGTAGAAATCACGCGCTTTCTTACTAAGCCAGCTTTGCACCTTTCTCTTCACTTCTCTATCATTATCATAGCATTTTAAGGGTTAAAAAAAGATGGCAATCACTAGGTGCCAAGCCCAGAATGTAAGGTAAATGGTCCACTAAGCCCTAAGAGAAGTTAGCCACATGAGGATGTGCACTGTCATACAGCAGTGACAAACATGCCCTTCCTGTAATTCTGCATTGCTTGCCATTTTTTGCTAGTGTCACAATATTCATAGGCATTAATTGCTATTCGACAGGGTATGAAATCAACCAAAAGAACAGCTCTTTAGTCATAAAAAAAGTTGCCAAACATTTTTCTGATCTAAATAGTTTTTGTGATCTAAATAGTTTCTGATCTTATAAAGTACTCATTTCAGAAACCACAAATATGAACATCTTCCACTTCATATCAGTTGCCATTAAATAGTATAGGCAAACAAAATCGTAATTTTTGACTTTTTTTCAGATTTTTGCTAATAACAAAAAACAATTCATTGCAGAGAAAACTGTATCCTCTTTAAATTGGAAGAGCATAAAATTTTGCTTGGAATGAGTTACTTAAAGTTAAAATCGATTGATTATTTTTGCCAAAGCTGATTATCAATTATCAAGTTTTTATGCAGCTTTAATCTGAACAACTTCTATCTGAAACAGTTTTCATTCAGTTTAGATGCTGTCGATTTATAGGCCACATGAATTTGCATTAAATTGGTAAAAATTACTGATTTAACTCTAATCTAATCTAAACCACGAATCCGATCATACCTTTAACGATTTAAATTATAACCAAACAACTGAAAAAAGTTCGAAAATCACCATTCTGTTTTCCTATAAAGTTTATGGCGACTGATATGATGTGGCAGACGTTTATATTTTTCGTCTATGAAATGAGTACTTTAAGGATCAAAAACTTTCTTCAAATCAGAAACTTTTTTGGCCCTCAGCTCCCGGACTATCAGCATTCAAGAAAAGGCTCCATTCAATGTCATTCTGGGCCTTTGTCAGCATTCTCAGAGCCCACATTATACAAACCTAATGCAACTGTCACTCAAAATGAAAGCTTTAGAAATGTCAACGAATGCAATAAAAAAAATTAACACATCTTTAATCACCAATGCATTGAGACTTTGGCCATCATCTCATCTATAACAGCTGTTTTTGGTCTCCCATTCCGCTTTTCATCATGATTATTTTTCCTGTCCTGTTTGAACTCACAAACCTATTTATACACATTTTTCATGTTCATAATCCCTCTACATGAAGAAATTTGTGCAAAGAATAATCCCTCAACATGAAGAAATTCGTGCAAAGATATCAGTTTTTTTTCTGTTCAGCTTGAATTTGGTGAAATCTCATGCTGACAAATTCGATCTTTAATTTTAAAAAAGGGAAGAATGTGGATGATTTGAAAATATATATAATTCTCAAGAATGTGTCAGCATGAAGTAAGCATTTCAGTCAGTCAGTTCAGCTTTTTATAAATTAAGAAACAGTATGAATTTGTGAAGGAAGCACTCGGTGGGGGCAAAAATCCAATTTACTCATTAACTTCAAAAACTAAAAGGTTCAGAGGCTGTAGGAATGGCGCCATCTCTCTTATTCGATGTTGCCAGCTCAGCCTAATGTTTGAGACCTTACTTATTGACAAATACTCCAACCTAAGCCACCTCTAGACTGGGGAATACTAAAGAGGGTTAAGCTCTAGTATGTTCTGTCATCGAGTGAATACCAGATCACGGCTAGAGATTAATCCAGATAAAAAAAGATCTAATGCAGTATTCAGGAATTACCCAGAAGATAGATTTAGTCCCAGGCAACATAGCTTTCTGGACCCATTCAAGCTACTTACACAGTTCTAACTTTAAGGAATGATAAGAGTCATTTTCTTCACGCGGTGGCTGTTAAATCAGATAATCAGAAACAAAACCTTAGTTGTTCTTTTTTTTTTATTTTCTTATTAATGATAGGCATGTTCAAATTTAGCTTGATAACATTTAGGATCCTTTCTACTTGTTTTTTACTAAAGTTGGAACTGGTATTATCAAAATGTTTTAATATGATAGCCAATTATTGGTCAACTAGGATGTATTGTTATGCCTTAATATGAGGACTCAGCAAATATTCTTTATCAGTTGTTTTTTGTTTTTTTCAAAGCTTGATGTGATACATTGAATTCATGCTGTTGTTTTTCTAAACAATAGACAAAATTCAGAAATAGCTTTTCTCCACCAATGATGCCAGTGTTTTTGTAGTAATTGCCAGATCCTAATTAATATTATGACCAGTTTCAGAATATAAAGTATCACTCTAGACTCATTTATTTCAATGGAAGGTTTCAGAGATCAGTCTCCAATATATTTGGAGCCCCACTCAACTATTTTTGAGATTTTACGTCTGTTTTAAGTGATCTTGAAAATTCCAGATTTTCGAGCATTTGAGAACTAATAACTACTGAGAATAAACTTAGATCAAATTAGCTGAAATACAAAATTTAAAAAAACACTAGTAACAATGATTAAAGCTTATGGGAAACAAACAAAGGTGGAGTAGATATCAATAACAAATATTCATTATTAGGAACAAAACTTTAATCAACCCACAACATTGCACGATTGATCATGTAAGGATCATCCTAAACATTCAAGAGATAAGTAACAAAGGCAGGTTATAAATAGTACTATTCTGATAGAATTATTATATAAATCTTTGAAAATATAATAATACAATTCAAAGTAGATAACTACAGTGTACCTTTCAGCAAATAAACTATACTTAAAAACAGGGACAAAAAGGGGAGCTATAAATACATCATATATGTGACAACTTTACTAGGCTGGGGAATATTTTTCAATAAGTGACAGTGACATTAAATAAATTCCAAATTAAATGAAAGATACATACATTGAATTTAACAACTTAGACAATCAGTAAAGGCCATATAACTGTATTCACTTTGACAATAACATGGTAATATATTAAGATTCAAATATAAATAAAACAATGCCAGCTCAAAGAAATAATAAGCTACCAGCATTTTAAATTGTAAAATAAAAACAAACAAATCTGGCACGTAAGAGCTATACATGGTAAACAACTTATAAAGCTAGGCAAAATTAGATAGCAGTATGTATAACTGATAACCCCCACCCTTTCAAAAATAAGATTTCACAACAGTAGATACTAATTTCTGAGGCTGATATTAAATAAATCGGAATGTAAATAGGACAAAAATGTTAATACAAATCCCTAATATCAAAAAGGGAAAAAATAAAATAAATCATGCAGTCGCAGTATTGTAAATATTGCTATCAAACTCACCCTCTGCAATTCAATGTTTTCAGAGAACAGATCACGAACATTTACAATTCGGGCTCTCTGATCGTCTAAGTGACGAATAACATCTGCTATTGCTCTAAAACAAAATAGCAAATTTTGCATCAAATTATAACATTTTGATAAAAAAAAAAGATAAACATTAACTAACTACAAATTGAAGGAGTCATTCATGAATTTCATAATTACAAAATAAGTATCTTTAAGCATGAACTATATTTATTAAAATTTTCAACCCTGGCGTTAATTGGTTTGTCAAACATACTTTTAATGCAATAAATATTTATTATAAATATTGTTTAACAAAAATAAACATAACTTACCTGTAGAGCCTAATAGTTAATTCAACAGACTCGCTCCGGGAATCTGATATGGAGTTCTGCGATTTCTTCATGCTGTCACATCATTCTAACCAACATTTTTATATTCGATGAACATCAGTCATCGAAATCTTTAGAAAAATAAACCATAATTCGACACTTCTTAGCCGCCATCTTTGCCGTGAACATCCTTCAAACGCAATGCTAACATAATTTCAAGGGCATTTAAAATTTCTTCTTTAATTACAATAACAAAGTTGGAGCAAAAATTTTATGATCCATTTTTTCACTAAAAAAAATTTTCATACCTTTAAGATAAACATTGTTCCTATCACTTACAGATTAACGGCTTCAAAAACGAACATCTGATGAAATAAAACAGCTGAAGTATTGGCACCAGGTTTGAATGGGTTTTGATAAGATTGATAACGTAATCTTTTATTTTATTTTACAGCTAGTCTGCCTTAGCTGTTTGAAGGCAGTAGCTCGTGTAGAATAATTAAATTTTCCACTCTAGAACTTGAACTCTTAGAATTGTGATTGTAAATTCTAAATTCAATTGTGACTATTTTTTTTTAGTTACCTTTTAAAACACTAGTTTTTAATAGATTCTTCCAACATAAACATCAAATTATGCATATTTTAACTTCTAGTGCTGGTAGAAGGCTATCTGTTTTAAATAACATTCTGAAAAAAAGAAATTTTCTTTTAAATGACTCTGAGAAAATATCTCTGTACTACTGCAGTTCACATTGTGCAGAAAAGCCCAAATCTAAACTTGATAAGGATGGTAAGTAAATAATGTAAATCTTAAAATACTTACTTGATTTGCCAATAATTATAAAATCCAATAAATCCATCAATTACAACTATAGGCTTATTACAGTGTCAATATAGAAAGAAACATTGTACTTATGAATTACAGAACGTCACAATGTTTTAGATAAGAATATTTTTTTGGCTGATATTTTCAGTAACATTTATTATAATATTGGCTGTATTTAAAAAGAATCACTAATTAAAACATGTGTTTTTTTTTAATTCATTCATCTTTGTCTGTAATTGGTGTCAAAACTACTAATTAAAGTATTTCTTATGCAAATAATTGAGAATTTTTTTTTATAGAATTTTGTCAATTCTAAGTTTTTACATAAAAACAACTACGCTGTCAACCTAATAATGATTTTAATCATATTTTTGCCCATTTTTTTGTAAACACTTGCCTTTATGGCTTTCATTTAAAACTGAAATATTACCTCATTTGATTTTTTTAAAAACATAATCTATGTATAACTTGATGCATCTTAATTATATGAAGTTGCAGTAACATGTATACTCAATACTTTAATTACTAAGCCATGTTTTTATGGGTAATTTTATTATAATACAAGTATTTTATTTTTAAATATTTTGATTTTATTTTATTGGTTTTAATCTGCTACATTTTAACTACTGAATTCTAATTTTTCTTTAGAGCAAAAAAAAAAAAAAAAAAATGTAGACCAACATAAAATAACCTGATAGCAAAATGTTACGTACTTTTATAGTTTCTTATTGAGACCAACATTCTTGATAAATATTTTGAGATGAATTAGGTTTACAACAACTTCTTCCTCAACATGTTATAGAATCCTGAAACTCAAAATGATATTGCTGAATTAAATTTCAATGAGTTCATTAGAGTTGTGAACTCAAACATAGAAATCAAGTAGTACTCGCAGTATCAGCAATTTACATGATGCAACCTGTATGTAATTAATCAAAATAAAGTCAGGAGCAAAATTCTAAAAATGCTTAATGAATGGTAGAATTGAATCTGGCCTTGGAGGATTGAAATTCATTTTGTGTCAGCCACATGAAATGAATATCAACCTAATTACTCTGTTTAGTCTAGTTTAATCATAATTGTAAAAAAGTTCACATTCACGTTTCACCCACTTATAAACTTTTATTTTGTTGATAAAAATTTATTTTATCGAAGTTAACCTCTGAAATTATTCCTTAATAATTCAAATCATTGTTCATGATTTCGTTCTTAGGTGAAACTTCTGTTACCATTGGAGATGTGAAGAAAGTACTTGTTCCTCCTAAACATCCGCATTTTGTACCATTGAATTACTGTAAGTAACAATTTTTATGCTCTAACTTATTTAGTGTTGCATTTTAAGGCTGAGTACTGATCACATATTCTGTTTTCAGTACCAAAAGATCTTGATCAAGATACG
This sequence comes from Aelia acuminata, assembly GCA_911387785.2. Classification (NCBI taxonomy): domain Eukaryota; kingdom Metazoa; phylum Arthropoda; class Insecta; order Hemiptera; family Pentatomidae; genus Aelia; species Aelia acuminata. The sequence goes on from OU426984.1 coordinate 55,505,838, forward strand.
CTACATCATTTACGATGGATGTTACAAAAGGACAAATTACGGCAAGATATTTTTCTTGTTGGACGACCTGGGCCCTTAAAGAGGAGGCTTGCAATGCAGTTTTTAGAAGTTACAGGACGTGAATTAGAATTTGTTTCTTTATCAAGGGATACTACTGAAGCTGATCTTAAACAGAGAAGGGAAATCCTGGCTTCTACAGCAAAGTATATTGACCAGGTTAGAATTTCATTCAATATAATTCTTATTGATTACGTCTTTATTAGTTATTTTTGTAATTCTTACTTTGTTTTTACTAAATTTATTTAAATAGATTTGCCAACTGGTTACTAGTTACAGTACTGTACTTTATAGTGAAGAATTGTTACATGAATCCACACTTTTTTAGTGTGTGTTTATATCTTTTTATTTATTTTATTTTTCAATTCTAGAGTGCAGTAAGAGCTGCTGTAGAAGGTAGAGTCCTCATTTTAGAAGGTATTGAGAAGGCTGAACGAAATGTTCTCCCAGTTCTCAATAATTTGCTTGAAAACAGGGAAATGAACCTTGAAGACGGAAGGCTGTTGATACCTGCCGAAAGATATGATAAACTACTTAAGGTAATTGCCTTGTTGTTTATTAGATGTATTTGAATTTACAATCAATTTGATGTGTCAAGTTTGATGGTAAAATAATATCGCTGAATTAGGATTTTAACTTTCTGATTCAATTTGTATTATATAAATTATTACATTAATATTGAAGAATGTTATAATGCAATGGGTTACAGATAATTAATGTTTGATTATTATTAGTAATTAAGCTCTACAAAGCCCGATTGCCGATGGGTTAGCACAGCAGCCTGTAGCGAACTTCACACGTCTTGTCTAGTTACCGTCATGCATAATTTAACAATCATGCGACCAAAGAAATAAGCTCTGAGAACTTTTTTGGAATAAAAAATTACTATACAAAACTTTAATGTCCATGACATGGCCTGTGAAATATGAGTCGCTTCTTGTTGAAATTTAGGCGATAATAATCAGTATTAAACAAAAAAATACTGCTTTTATGATATTAAGTAAATTATTGAAAGGGTGGAAAAATTCTGAAACATAAGGCCATTTATTTAATTAAATTATATAAATTATAATTTCGTATAAATTTAATTCAATTAAATAAATCAATAATGCATATCAATTATAGCAATCAATATCAATAATGGCATATCAATAATAAATCTATACAATCAATTTTAATACAAGATTATTCAAGCATTCAAAAATCACAAAAAAGTTAGTGAATTCTATTGAGAAATGACAAAGATCAATGTTTACTATAATAAAAGTAAAAGTGATTAATAAATGCTGGTAGTTTAAAAATTCCAATGGTGTTAAGTCAGAAGATCAGGATAAGTCAAATTGGGCTTTAAAGATTTCTATGCATTGATACAGCTAGTTATAATCTATAATCTCTTAGTTACAGGTTTTTAAACAGTAAATTTTGTAATTGTCATGTCACCGATTTTCAGTTTCTTTTTCAAAAACAGATCCTTGCCTTTGATAGAATTCGTGGGGGAAAAAAAACGGAATCTCTAGTACTATTTTTTTTTTTTTTAATTTGCAATGTTCCTCCATATTTTGTATGTATTTAAATTTATATAATATATTTTGTATGTAGTTAAACAAAATTTTAAATTGATGAAAACATTATTAGAATATTGGGTAATAACAACATAACAAAAAAAAGTAAAAAAAAAAAAGGATGTAGGTTACTAAAGTCAAGCAGTAGTTTCATATATTGAAGAAACGTTCAATTGCAGGTCCAAGCTTAATTTTTTCTTCATGGTCCTTTTTTTTTGTATTATCAGGATGAGAACTGTTTTTCAATATTTATGGTTTCCATTCACCCTTGTAATAAGTACATTACTTTGATCATAGAAATAAATAGTGTCTGGGCAGTTAGATCACAGTTTAGACACTCTTACCTTCCTGACCTGTTGTTCGGGAATCGTAATTTTTTCATTATTATTTTACTTATCATGAAAAAATACTTATTATTTTAGGAGCACAGTTCTGAAGAACTTTCAAAATGGAAGCTTGTTCGAGTTAGTGATGACTTTCGTGTCATCGCACTTGGTCTACCTGTACCCGGTTATCAAGGAAACCCCTTAGATCCACCACTACGATCAAGATTTCAGGCTAGGGATGTGCCTATTCCTCTGTATCAGGTAAGAAATAATGTTTTTCTTACATCGTTTTTATCATCTCAAACTTTTAAATGTGAAATCAGTCTCAATTTTGGTGATAATAACTGTTACATTCTTTTGTGTATAAGAGTTTCTTTCAATAATTTAATTTTTTTCTGTTAATTTCAACTTTATGTTATACTTACACTGAAGAATTCAACAGTTTTATGACATATACAAATAAATTTAAAGGTCAAATTTTAGTTGATTTATTATATCACTATTTTTTGTTATGAATACCTCTTTTTCTGCAAGATATAGTCTTAAAACTATTTTCTTTTATTATGGAATAAGTTAATAATCTTTAATTATTTTATTAAAATTTATTAAATATACTGAATGGCAGGCAGTTTGCCATAGCATCTCAAAAAGAACATTTGCATTCAAAAATCAATCCAAAAGTAACTTATATTACTTGACATCCTAAGGATCAAATAATTTTTTTCCTCTTTGATTGAGGCTATTTAATACTGGAGTCCTTAATACAAAAGAAAAATACAAGAAAGGTTGTTGCCACTGCTTTGTACAGTGTGTAATGATAAGTGGAGAAAAGTTATAAATTAATAAGCTTTACATTAATGAACTGAGATTATTAGATTATTATTTAGTTTTTTACATAAAAACTATAATTAGAACTTTGCTAATATTTTTTGAATAACTTGCCATATAAAATTACTCATTCCTGCAAATAAAATTACTATTGCCGAATAAAAAATCTACTTTCAGTTATGACTAGTTCTATTTCCAAATGGGTAAATTAAAACCATGAATTTTGATTCAGAAGTACAAACATTTATTTTATTAGAATGTTTTAAATTGCTAGATTTAAACCAAAAAAACTTCTGGTTGTTTACATCACAGTCCTTCCTGATGCAAGAAAACAATATTTCTCTTTAGAAAATTCATGCTTTTTTATTTTGTGAAAATATGACAGAAATATTCAAATATAACTAGCTGTTTAGTAAATTATAGATTCGAAATAAAAAGGCATGATTTTTTTTAAAAAGGAAATATTATTTATGCTTTCCTGAAAAATGTTGGAATCGGTGTTGGTCATTCAGTCAACTGAAAGGCACATATATTTGTTTTGTCATCCCTATTAAGCAGAGTAAAATCCCCTAAAATTAAGCCCTCACTCCTCAGATGTTGATGATTTTGACATGGTGCTTCTTCCAATATACAGTTCTCTTGTCAAGATATGTGCATCAAAATATTGATGTATTAAGTTTCAAGAGTTTACTTTTTAATCATATTGTTGCAGTGATTTTTACTTTCTCTTACCTATAGAAGGTAAGGAAGTAGGTATATGTATAGGTTTTTAGTTGCACATTCGTTACGTTAGCATGGTGACGACGATATGTGAAATATATAGTAAGGGAGAGTATTGCGATCGTGAAAAATTTCAAGTTCCGGTTTTTAACGGAATTACACGTTTTGAGGTCACTTGAGTCCGAATAACCAAGTCCCGCGAAATGGTCTGTGTGTGTGAACAGACTACCTCAAAAACTATAAACTGTGCGAATCTGAAATTGGGTATTTAGTGTAAGTATATGCCCGCGATGTGAGAGCAAAAATTTCATCAAAATTGGTAGCACGGATGGGTACTTTATTTAATAACTTTTTACGTTTTTTTTTCTTTCTTTCGATTTTCTCAAAAACGGCACTAACGATTTTGATTAAACTGAGTATTTGATCTATTTATATGCTCGAGATATAACTACAAAAAATTCATCAAAATTGATCAACCGGAGGGGGCACTTTATTTCATAATTTTTTTCCCAGTTTTACGTTTTTTTTTCGATTTTCTCAAAAATAGCTTTAACGGTTTTGATTAAACTCGTCATATCTATTGATAATCAAGTATTCTTTAATTTCAGGTAAGCTTTATCATTATTAAAATGTTCTGAGGGGGCATAAATGAGGAAGGGGCCTTTTTTTGTTTTCCTATAAAGTACCTTTGTTTTTGTTTATTTGTAGAAATTATCTATCTCTCGTTTCGCCTAAAAATAAGAAGTATGGAAAAAATCAAGTAAACATATACTCGAGAAAAAAATAAAAATATTCCGTCAACTCATAAAACAGGTTGAGCTCATGCATGCGCTGTACGCCTTTAATGACAGAGCAATGCTTTATAATTAAAGATGTTCTGTTCATTTAATGGAAATTATTTGTTTTGTGGGAACTATATGAAGCTTTCAATGATTACATAGTGAATTATAAAATCAGACGACTTGGAGTATTATGCTCGCATTGCCGAATTGTCACAAGTAAAAACTTTTATTTAATAATTAAAAAAAAATAGTGTACTTTAAAGAGCAAATAAAAACAAAAGTAAGTAAATGAATGTGGAAAATTTTGTGACTTTGAGAAATGGCATTTAACAAAACTCGTCAATTTCTAATCAAAGTAAGTTAGTAAGTGAAACTTGTGTGTTGGGCGCATCGCACCAGATTTTTTAAATATATATGTACAGAGAAGCTCAAAAGGAATCCAAAGATGGATTCAGTGCCGTAAGTTCATGTTGGAAGGTAAGAACCTATCTTTTTTTCGTACAAAAACAGGATATTCGCGCGTGTAGAAGGTTAAAAAATGTATGTTCACATAATGGAAGCTTGCCGTTATGTTCCACTCTTTTGACATCTAATGGCCATATCTGGTTTATCTAGGGCTATTTGAAGCTACTTGTCTGACAATTCACCTAGTGTTGTCAATTCGATTTCGGTGATTTTTTTCAGATTTACTAGTTGTTATTAACACGTTAGGTGCGGCGGCGTATTTTAGGGGTATCCTGAATTAGACGGTATCGGTCCCCGGGGTCCGACTGCTGGGATGAGCCACAGACGATAACGGACTTCGGGGTCCGACGGGAATACTTTGACTAAAGCGTTAGCTAAGTCTAGATTAAAAGAGAATTAAATGAGCGTCTCAAGGGCATTATCTCTTGGTAAGGATTGGAACTAAACATAATAGGCACAGGACAGGCCAATGCAGGATTTACGCCATTCTTTATCGAAAATCGGACATCGGAGTCCGATTCTAAAAAACAAAAAAATTTCAGCTGTTGGCAAAATTTTCTGTACTTAAATGCAATAACCTCATTAAAAATCGACTAAATTGAGTATTTGAAGTGTTCGGCCTTTAGGACATTTTCATTTGAAAATCGGCTGTTAAGAAGGGAATGTATGGCATCGGACCCCGGGGACCGATGCCGCACCTAACGTGTTAAGATTATTTAAATCACTTGGTAATATTTAGCTCCTACAAAGCATTGATAATTCAATATTTAAACGTCAGGGATCTATATATATCATTTATGAATGAATTCGGTTAGATTTTTTTGCAATTATTTGAAGAGGTAAGGAGCGTTCAGTAGGGGGATTTTGTCTCATTGCCACACCCTAGGGCAGTAAAAAAGGTATTTGTACAATTTTCTTGTTAGGAAGTTACATGTAATTTTCTCTATCTAGTTGAATTCATGTTAAGGGATAGTAAGTAAGTGGCCCTCCCTTTCTACTGGCAATGAGAGAAAAGTTAATTTTAATTCGTTTTATCATAGAATAACTCTTGAAGATGGATATTATTTCACGAACTCTCGGAAAAGGCAAATTAAAGTTATTATAAGCTTCTCTACAGACTTAATTCCTAACTGCGTGCAATGCGGTACTTTTAAGAGACTCCCCTTTTCCTAGTAATAATCTTTCTTATATACCGTTTTCACTGGAAAGGATAACGCTCGATGAAGCATTTACGTGAATCTTTAATTACATAATATATCATTCCATAATATATCATAATTACATAATCTTTTATTCTAATAGTTTTAAAATTTGTTATTACTCTTGAATATTGCTGAACTGGACTGATAGCCAACCTTAGTTCGTGGTATCTTTCAGTAAACTTGATTTGTTTTAGATATACAAAATATAAACTACTTTTAACAATTTTATAGGGGCTTAAAAAATTAAAATTAATGCCTATCGCCCTGAAACTGCCGCAATAAAACTTGGTAACTGATGAAAAATCCAATCTTTGGACTTGTACAATCACTAACGTTTTCGTCGCATGTGCTGCGATTTCAATAGAAGGTAAAATTAAAGGAAACTCGTTATGATAAATTAGTATTTAACTTTTTTTGGAATTTTTATTTGAAAAAAAAATTCATTGAAAGTTTTATTCTATTTCTTTATTTCAGTTCCTGTGTCTTCGCGATATGTATTTGTAGTATTCATATTTCTGATGCGTAAACGAATAAATCAGAAGGTTTTGTGACACGTGAACTGTCTACATACAGTTGGCCAATTTGAGAAGCTTGGATTCTCCAAAACTTGTCCAAACTCTTGTAGCGATTGTTCTTGAGTAATTGCAAATTCGAGTCGAAAGTATAAACGATTAAATTCATTGATATATATGTTAGGATCATTGGAATACCTAGCAACATTACTTTTTCCCCTTTTAATTTCTCGTTAAAAATATTAACTTCAATGTCATTATTCATAATTTTTCCCCCGATGGTCTTGTACCGTAGCTAGAACTGATGTTCCGAAAAAGAATGATAGGCTCGTCAATTTTCGATGTTTAAATATGTTGCGGTTATCTGTTTATTACCTGAGGTTAATACTCTTTTATTACCTCCATTCGACTTAAGGACCTCCTCGAGGAGGAGTTTATCAAAATTCATTAAAATCGGATTAACTTATTAAAACATTTAAGCATTTAAGATTCTTATTGCTGTTTACCTAGGAACACCCGGCGTATCAAAATACGTCAAAATAAGACCTTAATAATTGTTGGAATTAAATCCGGCCAAAGCCCAAATGAAATAGGCATGCCATTGAACAGTGAGTTTTTGACAGGTTTTCAACGCTATTGCGTGAATGGGAATCATTAGAGGTGGGTTTATGGTCTATATTTCATGTACAGGTAATTAAAAGTCAGAATATACCCTAATACAAAGGGAATTGATTGAAAAAAGTAATTTAATAATAAAGATTAGTACCTACATTTTTTTATGCTAGACATGTTTTTACCGTCTTGTGTATTTAGATGTTAGATTACTTATTATTTAATTGTATTTTACTGTATAACGAGTTATATGTAAAATAAAGTATAGTATATTACCCAGTGATGACAGGTAATGATAAATATGGGGAGGATTAGTTTTGGTAGGTGTAATTCGATTGGTGGAGGGCGCTGTCATTGGATGTCGTGCCTGTGGGATATAAAGCGGCCGCCAGTCCCCCGCTAGCACTGCTCTTGTTCGCTTCTTCCAGTCTAACCCACATCTTCAATACGACAGGATTCTCTCCAGTACCTGAAGACTCTATATCTTCGAGTATCTGTTTCTGATGTGGTAAAATACTTTGAGCGTTTAGAAAATCGGTTGCGTTTCGTACGGATGATGTGAAGGAATCTATAAATAACTCGGAAGACACGATGATCTGCCGATGGGAGGCGTCCGAACGCCCGCTGTTCGTCAGAACCGTCTGGGTCAAAGGCATCCGACACGCCATCCTTACTAGAGAGGAACTGTCCAAGAAGAAAATCCGCGGTAGTTCCGCCAAATCCGAACCGATAAGAAGCCTAGACCAGGAGTTCACTGATCGGGTCTGCAGATGGCTGAGAGGTCGCACGATCACCCCCTACCGCGGCACACTGTGGGAGACGCCGAGGCAGCACTCGCTGGACCTGAAGAGCAGCAGGGTACAGATGAGCCTGAAGACACCCGGGCCAGGCCCTACGTGTTCCCCAATCGTCCAGGGGACTCCTTCCCCGGAACCTCCTTCTCCTCCCCCCTCGCCACCGATGGTCTTGGAGTACAGGCGTCCACCTCCAGCGTCCGCGCCGCCAGCCGTGTCCTCTGTAAGGCCCAAGCTCCACATCTTCATGCCAGACACCAGGAACCCTCCAGAGGAAGAGAGCAGAGAGGAGAGTCTCACGTTCCAGGCACTTGTTGATACGTTTTCGCAAGACAGGCAACTGCTGTGTTGAACTTAAGGAACTAATTACTACAGTAATTGTTAAGGATACTTTTAACATTTAACAGTTATTAAGCTTTTGTATTGTTTTCTGCTTGTTTTGTATTGTTTACTGACGGGAACAAAAAATACTTGCTTGCTCAATCGTATTTTATTGTATATACTTTTGAAAATCAAATATTTTCCGACACATCTTGCTGATTCTTTAATATTTGGTCTTAATTTAATACCACTGATTTTTTTGTTTTAAAAATCGGTGGCTTATATAGGGGTAGAGGATTAAAAAAAAAAAGTGATTGGGGCCTTTTTTCAGCTAAATGATAATTTTATTTTAAAATATTTTTATGGTTTGGCGCGATATTTTTTTTAAGGTGGCCCAAAAAAAATAAATGAATGAATAATTGTTATTAAATATTCGCTCCGTGACCCAATACGTTTTCTCACATGATTACACATATTTTATTTCTTGTAATTTCCTATTTTAAGCGTTATTTTTTAAAATTAATCGACAGATGAATTAACGAAAAAAATATATTAAATTGCTCATATTATCAATTTGAAATTTTAATCAATTTTTTTTCTCCATTATTGTGTTGCTTTATCGCAAATTTGTACGAATATTGTTTGCGCTACTGATAATATGTCTGTATAATTTTATTTATTTTTATCATATATTAATTTAAACTGTGAAATATTATTTTTGCTTCGATATGTAATTATCATTCATCTTTATGGTAATTTTTGGTTTCAAATATTAAAAGAAAAAAAAAACGGTATTAAGACAAAGTTCTTTTTATGTAATAGTTTAATGCTAGTGGAAACTACCTGTCAGTGTCCTGTAAAATTCATTGTCCCCATTTCTAGTAAAAATAATTTTTTATAAGTATTGACTGATATTAATAATTATTGATATGTGATTGTAATCGTAAAAATAAATAAACAAAATACCTGAATTGTTTTTTTTTATATAATTGCTCATTTTTTTTCACACTGTTATTTTGATATCCTTCCTTAATGGCTGTGGATGAGTTCCTCAGGTTTTGAGGAATGATTTTGTGAAGTTTTGAGCCGCTGGGTGAAAAATTACATGATTCAGTAAAATTGGTATAAGAATGTCAGAATGTTAAAATAGAATTCTACATAATACCAATTTTTTGTTAGTTTTTTTGAATAAGTTACTTTGGTTCGGAGTTTTTAGGTTTTATGTGAACCTAAAAATTATTTTATTAGTACATAATTTAAATTGAATAATATGTATAGACTGCGTTTTTATATATTATTTTTGTGTAACATGAATGTGTGCGTGTTGCACGAAATTCAACTACGTTTACGACAGGTTAGAAATATTGCACATATGAGAGATGGAGGGTTTCTCGTTGCTGTCCCATTCTTTTATTCATTAGACTTAATAATATTTTAATAATTGCACTTTATAAATTTTAATTCCAAAACAATTTATTAGGCATGGTTAATTTTAGAATTCCTAATGTAAATAAACGGTATGTAATACCGTTTCGTTTTGTCAAATTTAATTTACAATAACAGTTATTACCTACTGTAACATTTTTTATGTTATAACAAAAGTAAATACAATTTAAATTTACTTTTAATTATTCATATTAAATATCGTAGCGTCTTAATGATTTAAATACAGTTATTTTCTAATAGATGCAATATAATTTTTTTTGTTAAATTGATATTTTAAAGAATTTATATTTAAACAACTTAGAACTTGGTGCGTGTTTTCCTTTCCGTGACGCGAAAGAAGAAAAGTAGAAATGGAACTGAAGATAAGTTTGCCGACAGGGCTCAAAAGTGACAGAAACAAATTAAAGGTTAAAAAAAGAATTACTGTCGCCAATAAAAAGACACTTTAGTTTTCCTAGTTTGTGCACGCAATTTTCAAAAGCCGTATTGGAATAAATTTTAAAAAATAGTAATAGAAATTATAATATTAATTCTGAGTGTATAAAAAAAGTGTCTTAGAAAAATACCTGTACGATTTATGATCCATCAGAATATGAATAGATCCGTTTGTACGTTGTAAGTAAAATTTACTAACTAATTATATATATAAAAAATTTCTGATTTATATTAATTAATATTGTGCATTTTTTTTTATTTGTGGAGGAAGAGGGAGTTGAAATGGGGGGAGGGCAGTGTCCAGCTTTTGATTCGAGCAATTTAGTGAAGTGATATATCGTTTTTAATAATTTCGACTTCTCTGACAATACCCAACCACCTTTCACCATTCCTAACCATCTCTGACCCTTCCCGACCAAACAGTTCATTTCTTCCACTGCATCCCCAACCAGACCACAACTAACCATTGTGACCATCCTGAATCATCTCTGACCTTTGATGACAAACCCCAACCATTTCTGACCATTCCGAATAATCTTTGACTATTCCTAACCATCATTGCCCATTTCCAACAAGACCTCAACGAACCATTGCAGTCCATCCCGAACCATCTTTGACCATTCCTTACAACAAAATTTTATTTATACTTATATACGTATTCACGAATTTAGGCGGACTCTAAAGATCTCAATTCTTACTACTACCGGAAAGTTGTGACTAAAGTTTCATATTGCTACAATTTTTTGTCTGTAAAAAGCTAATTTTTCCTGTACTATGTCTAACATAAGCGGTCCAGGTTAACGGTAATTTGAAATAACTTTTTACAAAAAATTATCTATTTTAATATTTTCCCAAACACGTATTCTAGAGGTTTTCGCCCTGTCGAATATTTTAGGATTGTGCAAGAGTTGTTTGCTACATGTAAACATGTATTCTAAATAAGGAATCATTGCCAATTAAGCTATTCGGACATATTACTAATCAGCTTTTCCAACTGATGAAACGCTCTCCGCGCCGGATGTCATTATTTTAAAACGTTTCTTTTTTAATCTCCTGCTTAGGAGCTTTCCTGGATAAACCTTTTCGCTCTGTTTTATGAAGTTCTTAGCAATTTTTTCACGCAGCTGACATAATAAAAAATTAATATTGTATAATCAAACACGCGACTTTATAAAAACGCGTTGAAATAATATTTTAACTAATTATTTTTATTTTCTTCTAAATTTGGTGAGAAAATCTTTATGTTATAAGTAATGATTAAATAGCAATATATCTTCCATTTTTTCCACAACTATTTATTTTCTACATTACAACATTGTTAAACAACAAATAATATATTGCTAATCATAGACTATATTATTTCTCAAAGCCTTTTTTTTTGTTTTTCGGTTCGCCATAACTTTCTTAGTACTTCATCAAAGTTCATGAATGAGGCATCATTTTAAAACTTTCCTTAACCGCTTACTCATTTTGCCTTCGATTGCAAGTTATAGGCGCAAAACCGCGGTTCTTGAAAATCAAAATGGTCGTAAAAGTTTCTATATGGTCACAATCTCTTCAGTGAGAACAATTTCGGTCATGAACATTTTTTCGATTACCCCTTCGTTTGTGAGTTGTCAGCGAAAAATTACAATTCTCAGCGAAAAACGTCAAAATGGTCGCAGGGCTTTTTCGAAGGTGTAATTTTTTTCAGTTTATCGAGACAAACATTTTTGGTTGTACATATGCCTTTTTCGGATTGTCGACGTCGTTTGCGAGTTACAACCAAAAACAAATGCGCACTATTCGATACTAAATAAACGATGTGAAGGTACTTTAATTAAGTGAAATTTAGGTAGGTTTTAGTGCGAATGCTTCGCACGGGTCAGCTAGTTAAAATTAATTTTAACTAAATATTATTGGATACATTTGACAGCTTTTATGCATAAAATGTATGCATGAGCCCTTTTTATGCAGCCGCTTACTCAATTTCCTTAAGAACTTTAATCAATAATATAGCGCTGAAAATGATGAAAAATTAAAAACTAATTAAACAAAAAAAAGTACTGATACTAGTGACCGACCGAAGTTTCGGGTTCGCCCAGTTTCGGCCGAAAAACCTGGGTCCAGACGCAGTTTCGGTTTAGACTAAATACAGGCCAAAACTTCGGTCCATCCGAAACTTTATTTATTTGTGTCTGATGTCTCTGAGGAGAAAGCAGGGCTAAAAGATTTAAGCCTGTATGCTGACCTAATCTCGTTTGAATGGCTCTAGATTCCTTGAATTTAGTATTGTTTAGTATCTGATATTTTAAGTTGACTAAGCATGAATTTTCCTTCCATTACGCATGATTGCCTTTGATATTTGCTATTTTTAATTTATCGAAAACCTCAAGATAGGTCTGATTACAAAAGTATGATATTGGCAAACAGAGGTGCCAATTAATTTAAATAAACTCTTTGCAATGATTTGTTGTGGTCCGGTTGAGATTGATCAGACATGATTATGAATGGTCAAAGATAGTTTGAAATGGTCAGATATGGTTCATAATGGCGAGCAATGGTTTGTTGTGTGTTTGGGGATGGTCAAAGATAGTTCATAATGGTCAGAAATGGTTTGTGGTGGTTGGCGACGCTGTGGAAGAAATGCAATGGTTAGGGATGGTCTAGTTGGGGGATGGACAGGGACGGTTAGGAATGGTCAGAAATGGTTTGTTGGGGATGGTCATAGATAGTTAGGTATGGTCAAAGATGGTTTGGAATGGTCAGAGATGGTTCGGGATGCTCAGCAATGGTTTGTTCTGGTTTGGTTGAGGAATTGTTGATGATTAGGATGATTAGGAATAGTTCAGAATCGTCAAAAATGGTTTGTTGGGGATGGTCAATGATGGTTAGGTATGTTCAGTGATGGTTCGGAAGGGTCAGCAGTGGTTTTTTGTGGTTTGGTTGGGGATGGTCAGAGATGGTTGGGAATGGTCAGATATGGTTTGGAGTGGTCAGAAATGGTTTGTGGAGATGGTCAGAGATAATAAACCCCCTTTCGGCGTTTAAAGTTTCACTTTATTTTGAAACTTTTCCAGCTTTCTTGGATTAAATTTACATACGACAATGAATTACTTTTAAGAAGCCAAACTACGTCATTGGCTTGTTATCTTTTAACACTTTATTGTCCTCAATATTGTTCAATTTTAAACCGGTTTGAAAAATATTTGTGAATATTTTTAATAGTGCTTTACAGTGAACCACGTGTTCATGAAATTCACAAAATTAAATTTTGTCAGGGCTACAAACAACTGATTGGACCCTCTAGAAGGGTTATTAGTGAAAGATATAAGCCTAACGTGACAATCCTCCCAATGTTATACCACTTATTGCAGAAATAAAAAAAAATAGATCTAAAGCCAATTAGTATTTATTTAGTACTTAATATACGATTATGTCTCTTGGACTTAGGTTTGGACTAAAATATACTTTACTTGGAATAGCAAGCTTAAAACTTTTACCTTAGTTTAAATTTTACGAAATTATGTTAATTTTAATAGTGTGTGATTATAATATTCTATAAATATAACGAAATACTCAAAGTATCTGCTTCACCGAAGGATTTATTAAAGTTTGCAAAGTTAGACTGCCAAGTTTCCGAATCACTCTGACGTTCGTACTCCTTCAAGGCCAGCGACGAATTTAGAGTTTGACTAACGTAAGAGATTTTGGGCTATTTCAAAATCAGATTGGATAGATTAAAAAAATAATTAATATGAAATCTTTTCTTGGGGAAATAGTTAGATTATACAATAAATATATAATTAGTAGAAAATTTGAGTTCATTGTATCGTTCTTTACATATTGTAGCGCTTATAGCCGACGTAGTAGATCGATATGTCAGTAAAATTAACATTGCATTTTTTACTGACAGTACCTATTCTCGGCATTGTCTTTTTTCAATTTTTTTTTATATAAATATTTTCATTAGTATTGTCTAATATTAACATCTTTAAACAATATCGAATAACATCACAAAAATTTGTATGCTTTATAAATACCAAGACTGCCATTTAACTAATTAAATGAGAATGGTTATTATATTGACAGATTATTCATAATAATGGCATACGATTTTTTTTTTTTAGATGAGGTTAAGTTTAACCCTGAACTTTATCCTGATGTTATCGTGCAATATAAAAATAAAAAAACTTTTTGCGTGACTTGACAATATCAAGCACAGAACTGCCATCGTTGCCAATTTACCTTAAGTATCATTACCTCAAAATATTACCAACGCTTCTTATCTTATAAATCTCTATTTTTAACATCTTTTCAACATTTAGCATTGATATGTATTATTTAATTATTTATATTTGAGAATTATTATTCCAAGTTAATAAAAAGAAACGCCTGTTTAAAGGACCTCAATTTTTTATTTTATTGAAGATTCAGCATTATCATGGATGACGAATAATTCATTATTCTTTTTTTTCTTTTTTTTTTTATCATTCATATTTGGACGCTAATACATTTTATATTAATTTTTCTTCCTAAACTGAATTTTTTTAAAGATGGTCACGAAAATTTAAAAAAAAATTAAGATACTTAAGAAGCAGGACATCCATTTCAAAAAGTTTTGCATCCTAATGTATGACGGCGTTAGTTGATACTGATTTTTCGCAATAAATCGTTAATATGTAACAAAATTTTATCTGAATTATGGAGTCCGCACAAGACTAATAAATTTGAAAAAAAAAATCATTTTTTTCAACATTATGTGGTTCATATTGACTTTCCAAACATGATAATCAAGTTTTACGAAATTCTTTCTCTGTTTAAGTTGTACAACATTCTATCATCTTTTGACCCAACTACCTATTTATTTTTATACTTGCAAAAACCTATCGAATATTCTCATTCTCTACACGTTTTCGTAATGAAAAATGGTTTGGTTACATTTGAATACAAAATACATATTCTTTCATAGGAACTCTTCTAAAGTTTGTCTGTTTTTAAACAGGGCTTCTTACAATTTCAAAATCTTTGTTTTTGTATTATGATATTTCATAAATATTTGGTATATGGTGACTAGTATTTATTTATTTTTATTTAAATAATTCAGAAGTTAGATCCGTGTAATAATTTGTTTATAAAATATATGTGCTCTGCAAGGTCGTTACTAATATGTGAGGTCCTGTGATATATAAAATAATTATATATAATAATAATAATTCATGTTAGTTGATATCATGTTTTTCGTAGTAAGAAAGCCGATACAACTTAAGAAAAAGGGGTTTAGTCTTATTAATCCTGCTTTTGGTGTACCGGAAATCACCGGATAAGCGAAGTGGGTAAAGGAAGAATGGGCGTACAAACGGAATATGGATTCTCACGCAACCCTGGGCTTTATCAGATCATGAAATAGGGCGGCTTACCGGAAATAGTGCTCCTTACGAGTTTTATCTTTTTGATTGTTTTATTCATTATATTATCCATTATTATGGTCGATACAAATTCTCTCGCACGTAATTACAAAACTTAATCCCCTCCTCCCCAGAAATAATGTTATGAACAGTGAATTAAAATTATGTACATATTTGCAATGCGATGTTGTGTTCGATTGAATATTTGTCTTACTTAATAGTTCATTGGCGTTTTTTTTTTTTTTTTTTTTTCATCTTAAACATTATTCTGATCAAAATAACTTATAAGAAATTTCTTCCCTCCCCCTTCCGATCATAATTATATCGTCACTTATCTAAACTTATCTTGACTAGGGTGTTTAACATCGTTTAAAACACAAAGTATTCTGTTAAAAAAAAAAAAAAAAAAGTAATCGAATCCCTGAATCTATTTTCCTTAAAACGCGAAAAGTGACGGATGGATGATTCTTACAGAAAGTTTCTGTTGAGCCAAATAGCGGCCATATATATTTATATGTTAATATATCCAATGAAATTTCCTGATTAAAAAATAGAAAATTTTATTTGTTTGTGCAAAGTAAGAGTTTTCCTTCTTAGCTACAAAATGAAAAAATCGTTAGAGCCGTTTTTGAGAAAATCGAAAAAAACGTAAAAGTTATTGAATAAAGTACCCCTTCTCTTTGACCAAATTTTGATGAAATTTTTGCTGTCACATCGCGGGCATATACATACACTAAATACCTAATTTCAGGATCGCACGGTTTATAGTTTTTGAGCTAGTCTGTTCACACGCACGCACGCACGCACACACACAAACACACACACACTCACACACACACACTCTGACCATTTCGCGGGACTTGGTTATTTCGACTCAGGGGACCCCAAAACGTGTATTTCCGTTGAAAACCGGAAGTCGAAATTTTTCACGATCACAATACTTCCCCTTACTATATATCTATATAAATAAAGATGAAATTCTGTTTGTTTGTTTGTTCTTAATAGAAATCCATACCGTTTGTCCTAAATTCTCCAAATTTTGCTCAGTGGTTCTTTCATATCAGGTGCGAACACCTGTCCATATTAAAATTGCATAACTTCAGCCGATCTTCAGCTGATATTCTTTGTTATAAAAATCGTAATGATCTCGCTTTACAATGGTTCTTTACGAAATCGACCGTTTCATTAGAAAAATACGGGTGAAACCGGGATACGCAGCTATAATCTATGTAAATAAAGATGAAATTCTGTTTGTTCTTTATAGAAATCCATACCTGGTGCGAACACCTGTCCATATTAAAATTGGATAACCTCAGCCGATCTTCAGCTGATATTATTTATTGTTATAAAAATCGTAATGATCTCGCTTTGCATTAGTTTTTTAGATTAGAAAAATGAAATTCCCCGCATAAAACCGGGAAATAAAGATGAAATTCTGTTTGTTCTTTATAAAAATCCCACTACAGTTTGTCCTAAATTCTCCAAATTTCGCTCAGTGGTTCATTGATACCAGATGCGAACACCTGTCCATATTAAAATTGCATAACTTACATTGGTTTTTACGAAATCGACCGTTTGAGTCGATATAAGTCTCACTTTATAGATTTTATAGATTTAAAAATGAAATTCTCCGGGTGAAACCGGTATATACAGCTAGTTTCATATATAGGTAAGTGAAAGTAAAAAGAAATGACGGAAATAGGACAATTGTTAACAGAGTTACGACATATTTTATGTTTTATCAAATGTTTTTTCTCCCTTTTATCTTATATATAAAAAAAAAAATGAAAGGGCCGTATGTTCGGTACGTCAAAACTCGGAAAAGTAGAGGATGGATGAATCTGAAACTTTAACAGAAATAGCCGCCATATATACATTTATATATCCCAATGAATTTTTTTTTATCAAGTATAGAAAATTTTCTTTTTCGTTTTTTGTCTATTATTTTTGAGCAAAATGCGTAGAGGAATGTAATTATCATTAAATATAAATTTTTTAAAAAAATCGGTGATATAATCTTTTCCTATTACTCAGTAATATAAATTAGGCTATTATGTGTATATCCATTCACTGTAATACGTTTATTTACTTTCCTAAAAGTTAATACAAAGCTTGGCCGTGTTTAGCTAGTATATTATAAATATATAAAACATATTTTTTTTAATATTAAATTAATTATAAGTATCATTTTTAAGATAATTACCGCCTGCTTAATTTATTTAATGAAAAAGATGGTAAAGGAATGCATATAGTGTTACGAAAATATTGATCAAGTTAACCCTGACGTTGACGCTTTATCAGTAAGGCCTTCTCTTTCTTAATATTTTTACAGTGACAGTATTTTATCTTAATGTATTGTGGCCGCCTATAAAAAAATAATAAAAAACCGAATAAATTAAAGGAACCACGAAATGACCGATCTATTCGTTCCCGAAAGAAGAAAAATTTAGTAAGATGACACACCAGTAGAGAAAAAAAAAAAAAGAGGACTTAAATATGAACTCCAAAAAAATGGTTCAAATTCTTCTTCATCTTGCTCTGTTCCGTAGTTCTTATTATCTTCAACATTTCCTCTACAGTTCTTAGGTTCGATTTCCATCTTGTGCATGCCACTTAGACTTTACGTCATCGCATCTATCAGAGCTTGGGGCTGCATCTCTTAATTTCCCCTCTTCGCTTGCTATTGAACAGTTTTGAGGATAATCAATAACGCTGTATACAATTAAAAGATATTTAATTCTGTTTATGTTCTTGAAATAATCTTGAGAGAAATGTTCGAGCTAATACAATAGATGGTTTTCTTTAAGAAATTAAAAAAAAAAAAAAAATAGTGTTGCTGTTCGCCAATATTACCAAGAAAAATTGAACATTTCAGGTTTAATCCGATTTTAGTGATTGAATGGAAATATTGAGGGCATTCTTCAAAAATATGTCTAACCGGGAGATTAGAATGACAAAATCGACACGACAGAGGAGAGAGAGTTAAAATAATAATTATTATTCCTCACTACATTTATGTTACTATTTAAAATTTCATTTATTTTTTATAACAAATAAAGTTTGAGCCCCCCCCCAAAAAAAAAAACCTTCAACACGCTCCGCACTTTGAATACCACCGCTGCTTTTAGTATTGATATTAACAGAAATATAGTCTGCCTTTCAGATCAAGCTACCTGTACAAATGGTCCCCTAAAGGCTAATTTAAACATTTTTTTTTTCAGTTTTTTTCTTAAAAACCGAAAACGATTCATCGCACGGAAAGTTGTATTCTTTATAAATTAAAATAGAATGAAATGTTGCGTCTAATAACTTAAAGTTAAAATCGGCAATTTTTTAAAATGTGCAGTATGTATAATCTTGATTCTAGTATGTATATTCATAAAATAATGAAATAAAAAAAATATTTTAGATCCCTTATTATACCATAGATGCATTTAAGCATCATTCCAAAACATGGGCTAACCAGAAGGTAAAATTTTGTATATTTACCAATGAGATATGTTTGACATGTATTAACTTATAAATATCACGAAACATCAAAAATTCATTACGAAATTGGTTTCGATTATGCAGCATGGAAAATCGCTTCTTTTTTTTCGGTATCATTGCAGATTGAAAAAAGTAAAAAATGTTTGTTCGTTAAATTGCATAATAAGGCTCTTGAAGACCAGTTTCACAATTAATCTTTAAAGTAATGTGGACAAGTGGTCATAGTTTACACCTAGTTCCTTCTTTCAAGGGCTCCATATTTTCCAAAGAAAAATCTTCCGAACCATTCTTGTACAAGTACTTACAATAACAAATTTTAATTTTAATCTATACCCATTGAACTCTTTTTTACTATCCCTCAATTTTTTCCTAATACATATTATTTATAAACGCCATTGTGAAGTATTGATACTATGTTGCCTTAATGAATTGCGGAAACACCTGTCGCCTCTTTGATATACATTAGGCATTGAACATTAACACCAATTGAAATTAGAATGGCATTGTTACATTCTCGTTGATTAATATCGATTGTTCCTTTTGTTGCTGAAACCATTCGTGGGTCTGAAAGACAATGTGATAATGCAAACGTTTCCATGCATTCATCTATATTGGCTTTCGGGATTTTGTATTTGAAACGAATATAAAAATATCTTTACAAAACAAAAATCTTTTTTCTTCCCTAGACTGGTTTTATCCTCTACTGTAATACTTATCCTTGGTGTTAGTAGACATCGTTACGATTTCCCCAAAAGATAAACTGAGAACCTTGGACACTGTGAAGTATTTGTTATCGCCAAGTCATTATTTTGATTGTATTTCGAGATTTCTCCGCGCCTTTTCTTCCTCGAATCTTAGTCATAATATTTTTTTTTTATCCTCATAGTCTACCATTTAAAAATTACCCTATTTTTCAAATATTTAATTCACAGATTGTCTTGCACATTAGACACGTGTGAATCAAGAAATATTATTTATTAGTGGCCAACAGAAGTTTCGGTTTCGGTTTCGGTTTCGGCCAGATTCGGCCGAAAAACCAGGTTTCGGCCGCATTTTCGGTTTCGGCCAAAAATCGGCCGAATCTTCGGCCAAGCCGAAACTAGCTTTTGTTTCTGATATCTCCGAGAAAAAAGTAGGACTACACGATTTCAGCTTGTAAGCTCGATCTCTTTCATGGCTTTTAAAACCATTGGATTTAATAGTGTGAAGTATATGTTATTTTAGTTAATTACACTAGTATTTTCATTCGATAAAACATAGAATTTTCTCCTACATTTGGTATCTTTAATTGATCGAAAACTTTAACCTGGTATTGAGGCAAAAATGTGTTTGTCACAAACAAGGATATGCCACGTAAATTACACCAAATCTTAACATTTAATGAAAAGCATTCTTTTCAAACAGAATATTTTTTGTTGAATGTAAAGAATAGTATACATTCTTTACCTTGAGCGCTAAGAACATTTTATTGCTTTTAATTATCTCCTTATTTATAATGAAATTTGATTCCTAAAAAAATAAGATTAACACTAAATAAGTGTTAATCCATTATTATCATCAGTCCATTATTATTATTATTATATTATTAACAGTCATATTCTAAATACTTGAACTTATTTCCACATATTCAAATCAAAAGATAAAATACTTATATACTTATTATATTGTTAAAATACTTATATATTTTATACTTGTAGTATAAAAAATATAGTACTTAGATAAAAAAATATTTTAGTCAGTAACCTTGTTCTAAATAGGGGCTCAAGTTGCATGAAATGGTCTACTTCCACCAGTTTTCTTCTTTGTTCTTATGGAATGAGACTTGAAAAAATTAATTTTTCGACCTTGGCAGCCCCCTTCCCTCACCGGATCACCAATAACATCCCAAAAACTTCTTTCTATTTTGATCATGAAAAAGTACATTTTTCGACAAAAAACTATTCTATACATTTTCAAACTAGATTATATTCGCTAATATTTAAGACAAAACTGACTCAGTAGACTAAATAGCTTCCTAGCTCCAGCTTTACATTTTCAATAGGCAGTCATTTTGTAATCCATTGGCTTTGTTGTGGCAGAGATTTACTACATTATTTATTATTTGTTAATATGAATTTTATATTGGTATTATGAATTATTATTGTTATCAGCCTGTTATTTCAAGATTATTTCATCTTTTAGGGCTGTACTAGTTAAGGAGGTATGGTCTAACATCCCGTGGGGACGAGCCATATTAGGAAGTAAGGACCGGGATTCGATCCTATAACCTAACTAGTACACCTGTCTTACCACTATTCTATACAAAACCCACTTATTAATTGATCAATTGAGTTAAATTACAATAGTTTTATAAGCTTTTATTGATTTTATTGCTAAACTATACATATTACACACTTACATATATTATATAAACACGTAAATGATTTTCGGTTTCGGCCCGAAACCAGGTCTATGGCCGAAATTCGGTTTCGGCTAAAATTTTGTTTTCGGTCGGACACTATTATTTATGGAATCCCCGCTATGAAAAGCAAATTCTTTATTGTTTTATAAGCAAGTTATTTATTCATTTACACAAGCCATAGGTGGAATATCTCTTAGAATATATACTTCCAGACTCTATAATGTATATACTATAAATTGGATAATTATTTAAGGATTGAAAACTGTTGGTTAAGCTTGATCTCATTCAAATCACTTCCTTCTCAAAATTTTGGCCAAGAAAACGTTCTCCCTTATAAAGTAATTACCAAAGACCCCTCATGGGTTATTCATTTTTTTAATTCTCCAATAAGCGAATGAGAGTTTTTATCACAATTACAAACGTTTTTCGATTTATTTATCGTATGTAAGATTAATTTTAAAATCATCTTAGTGGCTTATGTTTTTTTTTAAAATTTATTATTATTAAAAAAATTGCTCCCTGGACTGTCAACTTTTATTAGCCCTGAGGCACATTAAGATAGAATCTTTAAGATAATGGTATGCCGAAGTTCGGATCCAGCCGGTTGTTAAGGAGGGCTGCTGCCCATGAGCTCTTTATTACCCACCTCTCAATGAACCGATTCGGCCCGGAAGTGTCACAATGGGGAGGACATTGAAATGATGTTATTCAAATTGAATTTGAAACCAAACAAACGGGTGAATTTTGGCCATTTTTTTAATATTTCAACTCCTATTTGCTCAGGTCTTCCCCACGAACTGATTTTGCGAAACGATGAATCAATAGAAAGGACATCAGAAGACTGTTATTAAAATTGAATTTGAAGGCAATCCCCCCGTTCACGAGGTATAAGCGCAAGGACAAGTGAAATTCGGAAAATTTGTCACACTCATTTTCGTTTTAGCCTACCTATGTATTTGATAACATAGGTTCCTATTTTATTTCAACAATCCAGTTATAATTCAATTACTTTAATGATTACAAAGTAATTCGTAATTGATGTTATAATTCAATTATTTTAATTCATGACGTGTTAAATTCAATTACAGTACACAATTCAAATACAATATAATCCAAAATGTAATTGGATTTCGCCTAACTCTGAATGACATTTATGCCGAAGATTGGCTTTTGGATCGCCTGAACCTTAAGAAGGATTGATGGACTACAGTGACGGTTTTCCCAGATGTCTTTATTGTAACAATCATTTAAACTGTCCGTGAGGTAAGGCAGATAGTCTTTGGAAAGCTCCTTCTTGAAATAATTGTTTGGCTGTTGAGTTCTCCTCGTTGAGGTTTCAATTAGAGAACACTCGACGAGGTGCTAAAGGTTGGCTTGCGTGTTCGGTCTCAGTTAGGGAAGGAAATTCTAGAGTACATTAACACCCGCAGTGCCAAGCACTAGCCAACTTCCAGATTAATTACTATGGCTTCCCTTCATGCTCACCGATATTTTTCTCTAAATTGTTTTCTCTCGTGCTTTACCCTATATTATGATAGTCTTTTTTTAAAATCACTTAGCAAAATAACGGATCCTCCTATAATTATGAAATGAATATTTAAAATAATTGAGATAACAACGTTTGTACTGCTTGAAAAGTATATAAGTGCTTGCCGCGTTGTTTCTCAATCCAAACAAAAAAAAAGTTTTGTTTAAATGTTTGCAAATGACTCTTGACTTTTAACACTTAATAAACGAGTCCTTGATAAATTAATTTTAAAAATTAACACGTTAGGTGCGGCATCGGTACCCGGGGTCCGATGTCTTACATTCCCTTCTTAACAGCCGATTTTCACATGAAAATGTCCGAAAGTCCGAACATTTCAAATACTCAATTTAGTCGATTTTTAATGAGATTATTGAATTTTAGCGCAGAAAATGTTGCTAACAGCTAAAATTCTGTTTTGATTTTTAGAATCGGACTCCGAGGTCCGATTTTCGATAAAGAATGGCGAAAATCCTGTATCGGCCTGTCGTGCGCCTATTATGTCTAGTTCCAATCCTTACCAAGAGATAATGACCATGAGACGCTCATTTAATTCCCTTTTAATCAAAAGATAGCGCTTTCGTCAAAGTATTCCCATCGGACCCCGATGTCCGATATCGTCTGTGGCTCATGCTAGCAGTCGGACCCCGGGGACAGATATCGTCCAATTCAGGATACCCCTAAAATACGCCGCCGCAGCTAACGTGTTAAGATCGTTGTTAACCCTAAATAAACTTTTAAATAGCTAATTTTATAAAAGCCCAACGTTTTTA
The DNA here is from genome assembly GCA_911387785.2 of Aelia acuminata. Taxonomy (NCBI): domain Eukaryota; kingdom Metazoa; phylum Arthropoda; class Insecta; order Hemiptera; family Pentatomidae; genus Aelia; species Aelia acuminata. The sequence continues at coordinate 55,529,475 of OU426984.1, forward strand.
TCTAAGATTTTACATATAACAAACTTTACAATGCAAGCACAGATAATGATTATCCAAATGTGTGGTTCTCGATAAAACGAAAAAGAGACAATTGATTGCTTCGTTTTTTAATGTGATCCCCCCCCCCCCCCCAGTACTTTTTTTATTTAGGTACGGTAGTAATATTTTTGCTGGCTGTTTTAAGCCGGGTTTATATATACAAAAAAATCTTAAAATCGTTTCAACGAAATAAAAAATCTGGTGCGTGCGCGCAACACACAACTTTCACTTACCAACTTAGATTAGAAATTAATGCGTTGTGTTAATGCCACTTCTCACTCAGTTACACATTTTTCCACATTCATTTCTTATTTTTGTTTTCATTTCCTCTATAACAAACACTAAATAAAAGTTTTTACTTGAGATAAGTCGGCTTAAGAGTTAATTTTTCCATATAAACAAAAACAAACAAACAAAAAATGTCCCTACCCCATTTAAGCCCCCTCAGAACATTTTAATAATGATAAAGCTTACCTGATAATAAAGAACACCTAATTTTCATTAAACATAACGAATTTGATTAAAATCGTTAAAGCCGTTTTTGAGATAATCGAAAAAAGATTAAAAATGGCAAAAAATTTATGCAATAAAGTGCCCCCTCCGTTTGACCAATTTTGATAAAATGTTGGCTATCACATCTTTGGCATATACATACATTAAATGCCCAGTTTGATTAAAATCGTTAAAGCCGTTTTTGAGTAAATAAAAAAAACACGTGAAAGTGATACAAAATTTATTAAGTAAAGTCCCCCCTCCGGTGCATCAATTTTGATAAAATTTTTACAGTCATATCTCGGGCATATACATACATCAAATACCCAGTTTGATCAAAAAAATTAAAGCCAATTTTGAGTAAATAAAAAAAAATACCTGAAAGTGATACAAAATTTATTAAGTAAAGTCCCCCCTCCGGTGCATCAATTTTGATAAATTTTTTACAGTCATTTCTCGGGCATATACATACATCAAATACCTAGTTTGATCAAAATCGTTAAAGCCAATTTTGAATAAATAAAAAAAAACACCTGAAAGTGATACAAAATTTATTAAGTAAAGTCCCACCTCCGGTTAATCAATTTAGATGAAATTTTTACAGTCATATCTCAGGCATATCAATACATCAAATATCAAGTTTAATCAAAATCGTTAGAGCCGTTTTTGAGAAAATCGAAAAAAACCTAAAAAGTTACTAAATAAAGTACCCCCTCCCTTTGAGCAATTTTGATGAAATTTTTGCTGTCACATCGCGGGCATATACATACACTAAATACCCAATTTCAGGTTCGCACGGTTTATAGTTTTTGAGCTAGTCTGTTCACATACACACACACACACACACACACACACACACACACACACACACAGACACACACACAAACAGACCATTTCGCGGGACTTAGTTATTTCGACTCAGGGGGTCCCAAAACGTGCATTTCCGTTGAAAACCGGAAGTCGAAATTTTTCACGATCGCAATACTTCCACTTACTATATATTTCATATATAGGTAAGTGAAAGTAAAAATCAATTGATGTTTCACACAAACGTTGTCCACGTAAAACAGCATACTTCAGTGGATCGCCAATTCTTTGGAAAAATGTAAATCATGGTTCTAATTCGTTTTATGAATTTGGTCCTGCAGATTATTACGTTTTCTGAGGTTAGAATGCATGAGACGTATATTAAAAAATACTCCTGCTCTATTTCATTACGATTTTTATATTGCGTTAAGAATATTGTTACGTAAAATTTAAGTTTGTGTTGGACGGGAATAATACCTAATACAATTGCATTTTATATCAACATATTTTTTATAACACATTTATTTCCCCCATAACAGAAATATTAAGTACTAAGTATGTTTGTACGATTAAACCAATACAGTATCCATTGGAATAGGCATCCGAAGGGGGGGGCTAGAAAATATGATAATCAAAAGCTCCAAAATTAAAGAAATTCTTATTCATTTACTGTATTTATCGTCATGTATGAAAAAATATTTTATTTTTTTAAATATTAACCAGTTTCATTTAAAAAATTAATTGAGCCATGCATAGACAGAATACCTCGTCCCCTCCCACCGGTCATAAGAATTTTACGATTCTGCCTCCCTAGACGAATTCCTGCGGAATCCCATGTATGTAATTGTGAAATGATTTTGTAACATTGCCGAACTTAATTGATAGAATTTGAGTAATATATTCGACCATATAATTAATATATGAAAATCAAAATCTAGATATAACCCAACCTGCCTACACTGAATGCATACAGCTGAGAGCGTCAGTTATACCTCAGTTAATGCTCTCTGTTAAGATTTGGTCAAACGTAACCGCACCGCAACTCGGCATCATTCAATTTAGGGGAAAATTCAGCTATCTAATTATTTCTTTAGTAAGGTAATGGAAATAAAGAATCAATGACAAAAGGCTAAAGGTCTGGTCACAAATAACCGCACCGCAGCTCGGGCTTGTATCGGATCTGATTTATTTGCGAAGGGTAGATAGTGACCGGTAGGTTGACCCGGTGTCGGGCACGTGTGACCGGTTACTATCTGTCCTTGGTAAATGAATCAGATCCGATACGCGGCCGTGCTGCGGTGCGGTTATTTGTGACCAGACCTTTAGCCTTTTGTCATTGATTCTTTATTTCCATTACCTTACTAAAGAAATAATTAGATAGCTGAATTTTCCCCTAAATTGAATGATGCCTATTAAATCTAGCAGATTTTTAAATATTTTTATCAGGGGGGGGAGGGGCTATGAAGGATTATCTACTCCCGAAATTTCGGAAAAAAATATAATGAAATAAATTTACCCACCTGATTATTATAAATTTACTGGAATAGTAGCAGTGACGGATCCAGGGGAGGTGAAGACACCAATCAATTACAGTAAACCCTCATTATTACGAACTCGGATATAAAGAACACCTCGATATAGCGAACCAAAATACTATCCCCCCAAAATTACGATTATATTTCTGCTGAACCCCTCGTTATAGCGAAATCCCTCGGCTAGTGCGAACTACGCTCTAAATTTGATGCCTGAGAATTATTATATTCGTAATTTTATTTTTTATTTTTTTTACTGTATTACGTAGAATGAGCGCGGGAAGACGAAATAGCTCCAGTTTCTAGAATTAAAGTTTTTTTACTCTTAACTAATCCGATTTGCTTTTGATCTCTCTCTGATTCCATTGACTTTTTTTCTCAAAACTAGCTCAGTTCTGTTTCGACCTCTGTATTATTCGAATCAGTGTTCTGTAGTCGTTTATACTACTTTTTTTTTTAATACACAATGAGTTCGTTGGTAAACGTGTGTCACAATCGTAAATCCTTATCAATCGAGGAAAAATTGAAAATTCTCCAGGATATTCTACCAATCTTAGACCCTCTTATTAAAGCTAAGGCTAAAGAACTTTCAAGTGAACTTGGCAGGTAAATTAATGAATCTCATCGTTTAATTATTATGTAGTTTATCTAAAAATAAATTACATACATGCGTTTTAATTTAACTAGTTCTAATGAATGAATTTCCTCCTAAATATGATCGAATTAGTGTGACCATTGGCTAAAAAAATATATAAAAAAAAAAGAATCCTCGGTTATAACGAATCTCGTTATAGCGAACTATGAATATCAAACCCCTACCAGTTCGCTATATCGAGGGTTTACTGTATTACTATTTCATTATAAAAAGGACTATATTTTATAATTTTTTAAACTCCTTAAATTAAAAATGGATTGTATTTAAACATTTAATAGAAATTTACTTCTTAAATGTGCAATAATATTTTAAATAAGGTCCTTTATGATGCAAAAATTTAAAAAAAAAAAGTTCGCCACCCCCCTGAGGAAATTTCTGGATCCCCTACTGGATAGTAGTGTTAATGTACACAAATTTAATAAAGTTATTCTTTCGGCGAACAAATAAGTGTGCTATTTTCAGTCTGTAGCGATCACTGTAACCAGTTAATAATGAAACATGAATGGTGTCACTTGGTAATTTTTATTTAAAATTCAGAGATTTTATCCTTCCTTAAATCTTTTTGTTTGTTTCGAGGTTTCTAAAGAATTTTATTATTAAAAGAATTGATTTTTTGATAATTTTCCATAATGGATAATAATAAAATGTATAAATGAATTGCATTAATGTATGACTGCAAAATTTTAGCTCTATCATTTTAGTAATTAAATTATTATTATCCTAAGTCCCCCTGTAGCATCCTACATTTTATCAATTAATTTATTAAATTATTCCACTATATATTTTATAATGTATGTACAAATATAATTTTAGACATATATAATTAAATTTACCATTAACTTTTATTATTCTATTTGCTAGATGAGGCTAATTATTTTTTATTATTTTGGTTATAAATGATCTAAATAGTAAAATATAATAAAAATCTTTCAGGATATGTTAAGGCACCTGAGTTCTGAATGCAAAGATGTGGATGAAAAAAAGTTAAGCAATCTTTTGTCTTGTGCCTATTCGTTGCTGTCACCAGAAGCTGCCAATCTTGGACTACCTGACTTTCCTCTTGGCTCTTTAGAATCTGCTGTAAAAATTATGGTAACTAGACAATATTTAGAAAGAACAAATTATTTGAACAGATCTTTAATGTATAAAAATATGCGTCAAGGTTTATTATTTTGAAAACTTGGGAATAAATGAAATGAGATAGAATAAATTATATGAATTATATTTTAATCAATGTGTGAATTGAAGGGGTTGGGGCGAAATAGTGCCAAGCAACATTTTTAATAAAAATAAACTGTAGCTGCCGTATCTTGTATATTATGTAATACTATGTGTCTATAATGGAAATGCCTCCTGAAATATGAGTATAGAGCACTCTATAGTCATATTTAGATGGCATTTCCATCATAGACATATAGTACTGTACAATATACAAGAGACGGCAGCTACAGTTTATTATTGTTAAAAATGTTGCTTGGCACTATTTCGCCCCGACCCCTTCAATTATTTAATATTAATTGTAAAATTTACAATGAGGGTGAGGTCCAAATATTTTTCTTAGGAAATCACAATGACATTGAAAATAATTTTCATTTTATAGCTTTGTCCTCCATTGTTTCTGAGTATCAAAAAAACATTTTTTTTATAGAGAAAGGTTGTCGATAGAAGAACTAAGTTAACAATTTAATGGCAAAAATTATCCTGCATTAATATAATATAATAAATTGGCCTGTAATTACATAGAAAGATTGGTAAGGTAGTTTAATTATTATGGATGTAAATAATGTTTTAGATATTAGTTTTTATGTATGCTATAACTGACTTTACATTCAGTATATTGGGGTCCTGAATTATTGTTCTGTCTTCTTTTATTATGTGCAAAATACTGCATTAATGGTTATTTTATATATATGAAAAGTAGGTATACAATACTTTAACACTAGAAAGACGGGAGCTTAGTATATACCTATATTGCCTGAAAGCAGTCAAAATGACTGCATTGTGAAAAAATAACTAATGCGCAAAGAAATTTGTTTAACAGTAATTTTTAATATATTTTATATCACTTACAGTCATATAACAAGTTATTAATAAGTATTAACAATAAAAAAAATGTATTTCAGTTCGAAAAAAAAATAATTTATACATTATCTGGACATTTTAAGCAAATGAAAGTGCAAATCTTTTTGGATGTACATCTTCCGCAAACATACTTTTTACATTTTTGACAAATATTATTTGTTTTGTTATTGTGGCAAAGTCGTATTTGACAAATTTTTCGTTTGGTAGATATATAACACATATATATTCCGGAAGTGAAGGACGGGGAGGGCAACAACAACGATTAATTAACCCATTTATATGTTGTAGAAAAAGTCACAAAATTATAAGAAGCTGTGTCATTATTTTCTTAATTGAAATTCAAAAGCAGTCAAAATGACTTGCTTAGGCAATCTAGTGTTAGAGTATTGTATACTTGTTTTCAATACTAGCTTATGTATTTTCTTATGTTTACTTTCTCTCTATTTGTAAACTCTAATTATAACATGCATACTTAGCATTTTAAGTTGGCTTTTACAGAAGTAGATTACTTACATGAGAAAGAATGTCTAAGACACTTCTTGGCAAAGCTTGAAATAGAATCTACCAACTTTTTTAACAATTATTTGATTCTCTATCCTAGTGTTTGAAATTTCCCTATTAATTATTTTTAAAATAAAAAAACATATTATGTAACAGTTCTGAATGATGTCTGTATCTTTATTTTCAGGAAAAGTTTCCATGGTTGTCAGTGAGAAGTATCCTCAAGAGACTTTATCCTGCTGGAAGCATGTTGAAAAAGGAAGGAATTGCTAGTGTTGAAAATATCTTGGAAACTTTCCATGTTGGTTCGCTTAGTATAGGAACTCAACTTACTTCTGTCCATAGAACATCTCCATATACTGCTGCAGCTACTTTGTTATTCAATAATTCTGAAAGTACTGTAGAGGTATGTGTTTCATATTCATTAGCTCTATTATCTTTGTTAATAAAAAAAACAGCATTTGTACAAATAATTTTTCTCAGGTGTCCTGTGGCCCTAATGAAATGAAGCGTCAAATCGAGAACTTTGTCAATACTTCCTACCATGAAGATCTGCTTGCTGAAATGGTTGAGAGTCATTCCGTTGGAGATTTCTGCATTATTGGGCCAAGAGGTTGTGGAAAATCTCTGGCAGTTTCCAGGTTTGCATCTGCTCTTGGGTACACAATTGAGCCAATAGTTCTTTACCAGGTTTCTTTTTATTATTTTTTACTTTTTTTTTACACTAAAAATTTCCTTTCAATTAATTATATTATTTCAAGAATAGATTAAAATTGCAGAGATTTCATTTTTTTTTTTTAATTCAACTAGGGAATTTATTTATTTATGTATTTATTAAAGGTCAGGCCACACATGTCCGCATCCGCATATCTATCATTCGTAAATGAATCAGATCTGTGCTGCGATGCGGACATGTGTGGCCTGACCTTTATACATATAAATTCCCACCAACTGACAAATTGCCCAATCACAGGTGGTAAACAATATTAAATCATATTACAAATTTCCTTAGAATTAAAATAATAATAAAATAAGATAATAATAAAAATAATGAATGTAAATTTATTGAATAATTTGTGACTAAAACCTTATTTAAAAATATTTATTTTTAAATTAAATTAAATTTTTATTTTTAGTGAATAACCCTACTAAGCTTTGTTAGTTTGTTAATGTAATGCGGTCCTATTGTGCTTTAATTAGTTGTCAATTATCTGATAAATTGTTTGTAATTGTAATTGTTTCCTCAATATTAAAAATTAGTTTCTATTAATAGTAATAAAATCTGCTTTAATTGTTAAAAGAAAAACTTATTTCAATATTTCTTGAAGGATATGACTGCAAGAGATCTAATACAGCAACGTACGACTTTAGAAAGTGGGGATACAGTGTGGAAAAACTCACCGCTAGTAATGGCAGCACTCGAGGGAAAAATTGCCTTATTGGATGGTCTCCATCGTGTTCACCCAAGTACTTTATCTGTTCTCCATAGGTAGTCTTTCATTTTTTACTACTTTCATAGTAACTGAAAAATAGGTTTTTATTTGTTTATTTTTACTGTTTAGATTGGTCCATGATAGAGAATTGCAGTTGCATGACGGGCAAAGGCTTCTTCAGCATGAAAGATATGACGCTCTTGCTGATAAAATTGGAAAAGATATTCTCATTCAATCTGGAATTCATCGAATTCACCCAGCATTTAGGATAGTAGCCCTGGCAGAACCTAATGGTAAATCAATTCTATACTATTAGTGCATATTACCTACTTTTTTATTTACGTTTTTTTTTTTTTTTTGTTATTCCCAGGCATTAATCCTACATCCATTTTTCCTATTGCAGCTTTGCAATTCAGTTTTTAAAAACTTAATTACTTGTGTAATCAGTTTCAAATGTTTCTCTTAGCAGTATAGTTGAATAATATAATTGAAAAATAATTCAATTATAATATAAAATATTTCAATTTTGATAAATAATTCAAATAATAATTAAATCAAATACATTCAAAAATCTTTTAGTCAAAACATGTCCATCGAACTTTTTACAATAAAAACTCAGCATTTGGTCTCTTGGAAAATTCTTGATAAATAAAAAAAACATATGTAATTAGTTTGGCTATTTGCAAATGTTTTAACTGTGGAAGAGTTTGAAAAACCAAATGAATGAAGCCACTTGTTGAAATTTTATTCCTTCTCAAGTTAGTTTCACAAGATTGTTCTTGTAATATTAATTTATGCTTAACTTGACCAAAATTATTTTTTTTTTTTTTTTATTGATATTTCATTCTCTTTTTTAGCAATAGATGCATCTCCATGGTTGAACCCAGAATTACTAAGTTTATTCCTTTATCATGAAATGCGACCTTTGAACGCTGGGGAAGAGGCACATATTATTCGTACAATGGTAAAATGATGTATATAAATATAATAATTAAAAATAAAATTAAAATAAGTTTAGACATGAGTGAATGAAGGTGAAGAACAAATTCAAAGTGATTGATAATAAAGGTTTAGGGTCCTTTTACATGAAAAAATCATTCCTATAAAACTACCAAAAAAAAAAATCTTTATTTTCATTTTCTCAAAACTTTGTAACATAACTTCTTTATCCGCTCAGTTCTTCAAGTGTTATTTTGAACTTTATCTTGTAATGTTTTTATTATAGCCTCTATAATATTTTGTTCCTAGGTAGGTAAATTGCCTGACTCTATATCAGGCATACTCAACCTGTCAGACAGTTTGAGAAAAGGATCCGATCCGCTATTGGCATCTCTCTCAGGATCTTTCTCTACTCGCCAGCTGATCAGGATGGCAAAACGCGCTACTGCATTTTATGAGGAAGATCCTTACAATATAATTCACAATGCTTGTTTAGCCAAGTAAGTTCCCTTACTTATAATACTTCATTACTTACTTACTAATAAAATCCCTTTGATGTTAAATGTAAGGTAGTTGAAAAAGTTTATCTAAAAATTTGAAATGTCTGTTTTACGTTCTGAAGTTGTCTGACCATTCAATTTTGAGATGTAACAGGATTGTATTGAAGATTGAAAAAACAAAAGGGATTTGCAATATAAATGTCTTAATAAACAATTGTAGGAGGAAATGTGATTAAATGTTGGATTAATTTTTTATGCTCTTTGCAATAAGAAAATAAAAGAAAACCATTTTCTTATTGATGTTGGTTTTATATGCTAAAGATGGTATTTTTTCTAATGTATTGGGCACAGTATCTGCTATTTTTTTTTAATGGTTCGTCATATATTTTCAATTTTACTCTAAATAATTTGTTTGATATTGTTCTATCTACTAGTTATAATTAACCCTCTAGCGGGCACTATGCTGTCCGTTGGACGGCAGGTAGGTGTTTTGGCTATTATTAGGAAATGAAAATTTTCAATGACTTTATGAGTTCAAGTTATTCTACCTGCTATTCATCCCCTACAATAAAAGGATAAAAGTGGACCTCAGTCGTTAAAGGTACGGTGACCAGCGAGCCTTGAAGTGCAAAATGTCTGCTGCCGTCCGTAGTACGTCTAGCGCCCACTGGTGTAATAGAAATTTTCAAAAAAATGTAAGAAGGAATTGTAGTTCGCCAAGAGGTTCGTGTAAACAATGTAAATCACAAAAATCACACATTACAAAAACATGTGAAAATGTATTCAGCGTTTGTGTGCGGCAAACATTCCAAAATAATATGTAAAGATTGCTTGAATGCCATTGAAGGTGTTAGCGAAGGAAGTTCGTAATAAATTTTGTGATATAATATATTATGTAAAATATATAATCTATAGTGTAATAAAAATATGTTATATTTGCTCACAGTAATAATATAGTATTTTGATACTAGAAAATTTTAATAGTAATATGAATAATACATAACATATTATGTTGTTTCCAATTGATGTCATATCTCATTTGAATTCAATCATATTTTTTTTAATTAGATTATTTTTAATCTTTTTTGTTAAATATTAAAATATGACCGCATTTGGATACGAAATATTGATTTAGTTAACTGTAAATCATAATCAAATATTGTTCGTAAATTTTTAATCTTATTATAAATAAATTCATATAATTGTTTTGTTAATTCTCATTTTTTTACCTATAAATGAACAATCTTATAATTATAGTAAATAAAATCATCATTAGGAGTCACTTGGAAAGTGAAATAAAACAAAAGTTGTACCCCGTCCAAAATATGGCTAGGACCCAGTGGTGTTACAAAAGTCTTAGCGCCCAGCGGAAGGTTAAGAATGCGATTGCACTTTCTGTTAACCCTATGATGGCCAAGGTTTTTCGCCCACTTAATTTGGCCAAGGGGGGACTCCGGGAGCCCGCACATTTTTATTACCTATTGATGGCCATGTTTTACTCATCCTTCCTTACAAAATGTTATTGTTTGTTTGAGGGATGTCTTTATTTCATTTACATTCTTAAAGTTGTTTATAATATGACTATTTTTTCTTGTAAGTTGAAAACTAAAAAAAGAATGTATCTATTTCCTTATCTTTAAAAATGTTTAAATAACAGAAGATAAGAGGCTGTAAAGTAATTTTATTTTTTATATATTCTTACATATAAACAAATAAAAACTATTATGTTTCTTCAACCTTGCATACAATTTTTTTCCGAATGTTTGTTGCATATGTTCTTTTTACAAAGTCCACAAGTTTGCTTACTTTTTGATTCATTGTTTTACTTCTGTCCTTTTGAGTTGACTTCCTTTATACACATGTAGTATCGTTTCTTCTCCAATCGCATGCTTGTGCTTCTTTGATTAGATGACAGCAAAAGTCCCAAAGTTTATGACATAGCGTTCAGTGTGTGTCTCTGAAGTCTGCTGAGGTTCTGGCTCCTTTCTTGAATACAGGGCTTTACAAGTAAGTCAGCAACCTCAAAAAAAAAATAATTTTCGTCTGTTCGACTTACTTAGGTTCCATGTTGGCTGGCTCATTGTAAGCAATTTATATCCATTGAGCATGGGCACCACTTGGCCAATGGAGGGATCCCGCGCCTGCAAGTCCGCTCAGCCCTTGAAATTTATTAACTATAGCATAAAAATATATATGAATATTCATTTTATCCCAGTTTCCATAATCTGCAATATTTTTCTGACAAATACAATTTTTTCAAATTTTTAAATACCTTATTTGTGGAAATTTCAGCATTTAAAAATCTTGAGGGCTCCAGGAATCCCCCCCACCCCTGGCCATCCTATGGTGTTAAGATATGATTAAGTATGATTCTTACAGCAAAGATGAAACCTTTACTTCTGACACCTCTGATCATTCTTTTATAAATTCAGTTATTAGCGCAACAGTAAAGTCATTGTGATAATCTTTCCTTTCTTAAGTATTTGTTCCATTAATGTTGCTTATGTTTCATTAAAATTTGTTATATATAATTTGTTTTCTTTCTTTCAGATTCTTACCCCCTCTTGTCAAAAAAGCTCTGGAAACTGTACTTCTTCGAGCAAATATCACAAAACCGAAAACTGAATCTGATTTTGTTGGAACAATTAAAAGAAATGGTAATAATATTACTATTGGGCAGACTACCGCTCCTATTTACGAAACTTCAGCTACAAGCAAAGTTCCAGATATCTTATTCTTTGATATTCCACAGGTATTTTTTTTCCCCCACAGTTATTTTATTAGAAATTATGATCATTGTAATAAACAAACACAAATATACTGAGTAATTACAGTTTACTCAAACCAAATTATGGTGATTTTGATGCTATTTATATGGTTAAGATATTTTTCTGATTGTATTTCTGTAATCATCTATCCATCATGCCCCTGGTCCCGACAGTGACGGTTAATCGAAGTTTTACTGTACATATGTCTACATGTCTATGTTTAAATTCCAAATCTCCTCAAGCTATTATAATAAAGTTGTTAGTCAGGAAAAAGTACAAATGAAAAAGAAAATTAAAATATGTTTATAAGTGACCAGTCAAGTAATGATAACTCAATTTTTAGCTGATAGGACAAATTGTGTATTCACAAAATAAATGTATGAGATCTGAAGATGGGAAAAAAGCTACCCTGAAACAACAAGTGTTATAATAAATAAGGAATTTACCAAGAAAAAAAAATGGAGATTCCTTGCCTTTAAATCAAATAAATAGTTTATTCATAAGAACGTAAATATTATTGGTTATATCTAACACATTCCAATTCTAAATCTGCTCAAGCTGTGAACTATATTGATAACTAGCTGTATATACCGGTTTCACCCAGAGAATTTCATTTTTTAAATCTATAAACGGTCTATTTCGTAAAAACCAATGTAAAGCAAGATCAAAAAAAATTTTATAACTATAAATAAGATACCCAGAGATTGGCTGAAGTTATGCAATTTTAATATGGACAGGTGTTCGCACCTGGTATCAAAGAACCACTGAGCAAAATTTGGAGAATTAAAGACAAACGGTATGTATTTCTATAAAGAACAAACAGAATTTCATCTTTATTTACACAGATTATAGCTGTATATCCCAGTTTCACTCGGGAAATTTCATTTTTCTAATTAAACCGTCGATTTTGTAAAAAATCCATCGTAAAGCGAGAGATCAATACGATTTTTCAATACGACTATAGGTGTTTATACCATAGATAACATAGCAGTTTGAGCTGTAAAGGACATTGGAAGTTTTGAGCCAACTAACTACAAACAAACAATTATAATTAAAAATTATTTTACTTTGTTACAGCATGTGAAACTACTCGAAAGGCTCCTGCAGGACTTCTTGTTAGGAGAACATCTACTTCTTGTCGGTAATCAAGGAGTGGGGAAGAACAAAATTACCGACAAGTTACTTCAACTTCTCAATCGCCCAAGAGAATATATCCAGCTTCATAGGTAATCACATAAGATTAATGTGCTTAGAATACTAAACTATTTCTTTCTCTGCAGTATCATAATTGTTTGTGAAATCTCACTTTGTCTTAATATAACTCAAACTTAGTTAATTTTAGTTACAGTGAGGTTTTGGAATATTAGGTAGAAATGTAAACAACTTGCCATAATTTTGTTATTACATTTTTAGGGATACAACTGTTCAATCATTAACTTTACAACCGACAGTCAGAGACGGTGTAGTTAAATATGAGGATTCGCCTTTGGTCACCGCTGTGAGAACAGGCCATGTTCTTGTTGTAGATGAAGCCGACAAGGCACCAACCCATGTCACTTGCATACTCAAAGTACATTTTAAGTTTTCTATTGCTCTTATTTTATTTTAACTGGAACTATTTTTCTTTAAATATTAATTTTTATTTGATTTCTCAGACGCTTGTTGAAAGCGGTGAAATGATTCTATCAGATGGAAGGAGAATAGTTAGTAATTCAGACCCAAGAGCTAGGAAACCCAACCCAGGAATTATTCCTATGCATCCAGACTTCAGGATGATTGTTTTGGCTAACAGACCTGGATTTCCATTCCTGGGAAATGACTTTTTTGGAGCATTGGGTAGTTATATCTCTTATCCTGATGTTTGATCTTTTTTTTTTTTTTTTCATCTCTATCAGAACTCATTTTCACATGTTTTACAGGTGATTTGTTTAGTTGTCATGCAGTTGACAACCCTAGTAGAATATCAGAAATTCAGCTATTGCAAAGTTACGGTCCAGATGTTGATATAGGTGTCATAAATAAACTGGTATCAGCTTTTGGAAATTTAAGAACCATGGCTGATGAAGGTCTTTTGTCCTATCCCTATTCTACTAGAGAATTGGTCAATATCGTTAAACATCTGCAGGTAAATTGAATTCTAAATTAAAAAGAAAATGTTCGTGAATATTATGTTCGCATAAAATGTCGAAGCACAATTAATTAACACAAATATTAAGATTTGGTAAATTTCTAGGCATTCCCAGGGGATAGTATATCGGATGCTGTTGGTAATGTTTTTGATTTTGACCGTTATAGCAAAGATGCCAAGGAGGCTCTTATTGAAGTCTTATCAAAATATAAGATACCCGTTTCTATGTCTCCTGATGATAGGGTTAACGGTAAGTTATTTTAATTTAATCTTTCTATATTTTATTTTATGGTTATGCTGTGACCAACACTGCTAGTTACCCTGGCAAAGCTGTAATAAATAACATTGACTGGAAAAAAAAAAAAAAACATCTCTTAATTTTGAATGAGTTAGTTTAGAGGCATGCTAGCATGTTCTGCTCTACGTTAATACCTTTATTTTGATGTTATGGACTAAGAGACTATTTCTATTACTATTGCTTCGCTTGCATGTAAAATGGCTGTATATAGTTTGTATATAATTTTATTCCTTAGTTTTAAGTTGTATATATATGTTTAGGTTATTCATTTCATTTCTTTATTATCGTTCTTTCTTTATTTTATAATTGTATATTAATTTTAACTGTACATATTTTTTTAATAGACTGCATGTAAATAGTAATGTCCACTTATTAGGAAGACCCAGCCCTATCTCCTGAGCATTGCATGGAACTTGTTTGACTTTAGTTTACCTCTGGGTATGACACTTTCTTTTACCTTTATTATAAATTTAGGAATATGGCTCAATAGTCAGGCGCTCAAAGATATAACTATCTAGCGTACCTAGGGTCATAATGCCTTGTATGGAAGTACCATTTTTTGTAAAAATTATTTTTAAATATGAGAATACCTTTACAAGGTATTCTAAATCATTAGTCAAATTTGTATTATATGTATTTCACTAACATTGGATTATTTGTACACATTAAAAATTAAATTTATTTTCAATTAAATTACAGTTGAGGGTCGATTATCTGAAGTAATCAATTTCAGGCCTAGTCAAGCTACTGAAATTTTCCGGATAATCTACAAAATATTACTCTAAATAAAATTAGAAATAGGAAAAAATAAAAACACATGATACAAACTTGATTTTTAAAACACGGAATCACCAACACGAAAATAGGCCTAACATTTTTTTCACTTTTTACTATGCACTGTTATTATTAACTATGGTGAAAACTGAACTCCAGTATGTCACAATGTGAATATAAGCTATCCCTCTTTGTTAGTAGAGGCCTCATAACATTCTCCATCCAAAATGTAATCAGGATTTTTAATTATTTCTCTCTTTTATGAGTCGTATTTTGCGATGGTCCCATTCATGTTTGAATGGCTTGATTTTATATTTTTTTAAAAAATTGGGTTTTTTCATGATTGTCTGAGCTTTATCAACTCTAATTTACTTCCAATACCAAACATTTAATTAATTAAATTCATGAAACCAACTTTAAAGATGGGCCTACATGCTTGTAACAATGTCTAACAACAAAGGTTGAAGTTTTTGTTTTTTAAATTTAATAAAAATCATGTAATAAGTGAAAACAATCTTCATTGTGATTTTTATCAAAAGTGAATTATTTTCAGGAAGGAAGAAGATACAAATGACTATAAACAGAGACAGTGGTCAAGACATGTCTGGTCCAAAACATGGTAAAGTAGATGAAAAGAATGAACCTCATGTTGGCGGCAATACTTGGGCCGGTGGGACTGGAGGGAGGGACACTGCCGGGCTGGGTGGGAAAGGTGGGCCTTACAGGCTCGATGCTGGCCATGACGTCCATCAAGTAAGGTTTCATTCTAATTTTAAAAAATTAATTAAATAAAAAATAAAATTGAATTAAAAAAAATTCCGAACTGTATTAAGTATCTATGGTGTGAGCCATCATAAAAGTAAATGTGTTGATAATTTTACTAGTGCTGCAAAAGATCAAAGAACATGAAAAATCCACCTGGAAGTAATTTTTCAATAAGTAAAATGTGAGAAAAAATAGGATTTTAATTGTTTAAAATAAAAGAAAATCCTCATAGGAGGAAGAACTAATTTTGTTAGGAAGATTTGTTTGTATCTCATCTTCAGAATCAAAAATTTCCTTTCACATCTACCTAATCTAATCTAATCTAACGGCGCTATGGTCCTTGCAGGACCCTGGCCTCCTCAGCAATCCTCTTCCACTCCAACCTGTCCGTAGCTGCCCTTCTCCGTCCCGAAACACCCAATGACTGAAGATCCTCCTCCAGATCCTGCAGCCAACGCAGTCTTGGTCTACCTCTACTCCGTTTACCACCAGGGCGTCCCTCCATTATCATTTTTGGGAGCCTACCACCTTCCATTCTTTGTACCTGACCCAACCACCTTATCCTGGCACTCTTGATGGT
Organism: Aelia acuminata; assembly: GCA_911387785.2. Lineage (NCBI taxonomy): Eukaryota > Metazoa > Arthropoda > Insecta > Hemiptera > Pentatomidae > Aelia > Aelia acuminata. The sequence continues at coordinate 55,545,768 of OU426984.1, forward strand.
GGATACAAGATCTGGAGTTCCATAAAAATCTCTTAACTCACATCTACCTACCTTTTAGAAATAAAGAATAAATTTGGTTCCATGGCTGTTTGTCCATATCCAAATCCTTGTGCAATACATTCACTACCACTGATCAGATTTTTATGAAGTTATCATAAATAGGGTTTGCGATTTGATATCTCCCATACTAGTTTCAGTGCACTTCTTTCACTTATAAATATATTTTCCTTGATAAGTTTATATTTCCAAAATGGGTCAGCTGTTTTCGTTGAAGTTGAAGAAAAGTTTTAGCCTTTGCACAATGTACAATATCAGTTATCTGATTCCGTTCACTAGTTTTCTCAACAAATGAATGTTTCTTCCATCTCGATTTTATTAATTAATTAAGAAGAGGATCGTCGTGAATGCAATCAAGGTAGTTAGATTAACATACATTATTATTTTATAGCCAACGTTTTGCAATTCATCCTTAAAAGACAAATAAAGAATGGTAGATAAAATCTGTGACTTATAATGGATGAAAAAAATCATGAAAATAATATAATAATGATTATATATATATATATATATATATATATATATATATATATATATATATATATATATACCTTGTGCATAAAAATAACTGATAGGTTGTCTCCTATACAGTTTACCTACCGTAAACTGTCCTCAATAATCCATCTTGGAGGCACTCCAGCCAGCCTATTCAAACCTTTAGGAGTAGGGTGGGTCCTCTTTCATTATTACCGTTTATCAAACTTTTTATTTTATATCTTTTACTTTACAATTTATTATTTATCATTGTACCGTTGTATTATTATTTATTATTTAGCAATGTATCAGATGCTTCTACCCACATTTTCATGTATATACTTATTTACTATACTTATTTTTATATTTGGCTGTTTTCAAATCGTCAATGTAAAATTTGCTTTAGATAAGTGATGAAGAAAAAGCAGCTGTTCCTGAACACGTTAGAAAGGCAGCTCGAGAAATGGGTCAAAAAGCATTCAAGAAAAAGCTCGAAGAGATCCACATGAGTGAATATGATGCTGATCTATATAATCAATTTTATCAACCCGTCGAAAGACAGGTAAGTTTTATGTTTCTATTTATAAGTTATTTTAATATAATTGTAATTTAATAATTAATATATATATATATATATATATATATATATATATATATATATAGTATGTATTCATATATATGCAGCTTAATCAGTTACAGTGGATTTTATACACAATCATTTAGAAGGCTCCTTAGTATCCAAATTGAAAAAATAAATCCATAAAATTGGAATCACCTCCATTTTACGTCCCATGCTAATGGACAGCATACAATAGCCAAGGATTTTTTATTCCCCTTAAAAAGTCCTACAGGTCAAATCACCTTGCACGACCGCTGACCAAGAAACAGTACTTCCTTACACACTTACACACTGCACCCAAGACCCTTCATGGGCTGTAGTGGTACAGGTTTTTTTTTTTTTAAGTCCCAGACCATCTACTGGGGTACGAAACTGTGACCTTGGGTTTAGTAGATGGCTTTGCTCACTACTACACCACAGTTGATCCCCAGTTAAATCTTGTTTATAATACCAATACTGTATAAGTAATTGTACTTATAGTATTGTTAAATCTTATTAATCATATTGGGATCAAATCTTATTAATTGTCAGAGACTTCAGTCAAATAAATTCCTGACTATTAACCATTCCAGGAGAGTTGACCGTTTTCCACCTCTAGTTATTAATTATTATTGTTACATATTCTTTGATAACCAATTTATTCTTTTTATACTACTCATAATTAAATTTGTATTGTTTAATCAGTATTACTAAAAAGGAAGAGTCTTTTCTCTCTTTTGCTTTTACGAATTTCATTATGCTATTTCTATTAAACAAAGTCATAAACTTTCTTAATGTAAGCAGTTTTTCAAATTCTTTGTATATAATAAACCTATTCTAGTTTGCTTTTTCTTTTTTATTGAAATATTTAACCTGTTCTTAGATTCAAGCTTTGAGAGTTATTTTGACTAGTTTACAAGCTAAATCAAAGGAAAGACAGTGGCACAGGCACCAGACTTCAGGGGAACTTGATGATACTAAATTAATAGAAGGTAGAATTATTCATTTTACATCTTAGAGATAAAGGAATAATCATGTATTATAGTTGTATTATTATACTTTTATAGAAAAATTCACTTATCATATGTATTCTTTTTGTTATTCTTAGTGGACTAAAAGTCTTAGAATAAAGTTATTCTTTTTCATTAAACTCGAGATATAAAATAAAGTATTTTTTATATTTAATATTCAGAAAAGCCTTCTCTAATAAAACCTATGGTTTTTTTAACCCCACCGTGTAGTTTGACAATGAGTCTCAGTCTGACCAAACATTAAATTTTTAAATATATATATACACACAATTTTATGAGATTATTGATTTTAGTTTTAATTTTATATAACGATTGGAATATTCTCAATTATCGATATTGTGAAATTTCGGAGACTACCAACTATCTAATCTGTTATCAAGCTTTTTTAATTTACTCTGTTATCACTCTATTTTTCACATGATTGTTTGATTTTTATTATTTTTACCTGTCATTAACATTAACCCTAGATTGACACTGCTCTTTACCTTTACATTAATGACACCCCGTGGTAATGTTTACCCCATATTCTGAGAGATGTCAAAAAATAATACTTAATTTTCTCTTTATTAGGAACTATAATGAATTGGAACAGGAACATTAAGAAAAAAAATCCACAAAGTAATCCAAGTGTAAAATATTTATTAAAATTCACAAAATATCTAGGAAACCCTAAAACTCTATAGTATTTAGACACCAACAATTATCCTAAGGAAAATAATACAAATAACTGGATTATTAATATTTTTTAAGATCAATAAAGAAGAATTATCAAACAGCCATAGAAAATAGGAACTTTAGGAAAATTTAATGTTTGGTCTAATTGAGACTATAGGCAAACAATACTGTGGAGTAAAAAATACCATAGGTTATACGAGGTGTGGCTATTAAATAACGAGACTGACGCTGCTACAGAAGAAGTGCGCATGCGCCAAACGCCAGCAACCAACAGCTGTTATCGTGAAGCCTTCCCTTTCGAATGTAGTGCCTCTCGCTTCTGTAAACAAATCAGTACAGCCGTAGCCTTCATTCGCATTAGAGTTGTTTTTTTGTTTCACCGGAAAAATGTTAAGTGTAACAGTTGAGCAACGAATTGTTGTGAAATTTCATGTGAAACTTGGAAAAACCGCTACTGAAACTTATAATTTATTGAAAGAAGTGTATGGCAATGAATGTTTATCGCGTGCACGTGTTCCATGTGCAGTGGTTTAAGCGTGTTCAAGATGGCCGAAAAGACGTTCAAGATGATTCACACCCGGGTCGCCCTTCCACATCGAAAATGGATGACAATATCGAAAAAATCGGTAATCTGATTCGATCTGACCGTCGGTTAAGTATTCGTGCGATTGCTGAAACTGTACGAATTGATATGGCCTGAATTGTGGAAGGATAAGTCATAGGTTCTCCACCAAGACAATGCGCCGGCTCATTCCGCATTGTCTGTTAAGAGGTTTCTAGCCAAATTCAGCATCCCATTGTTAGACCATCGGCCTTATTCGCCGGATCTTGCGCCGTGCGACTTCTATCTGTTTCCTAAGGTGAAATCTGCATTAAAAGGAACAAGATTTGAGTCTGTTGAAGCTGTGAAAGAGAAAGCGGCACGCGTCCTGAAGGAGCTGACAGAAAAAGACTTCCAGCACTGTTTCGAACAATGTAAGATTCGCAAGAGCGTTGTAGGGATAGAGGAGGGGTGTATATTGAAGGTGATAATAAGTAAAAATGTATGAAATAAAAATAAAATGTTTTAAAGCCTCAGTCTCGTTATTTAATAGCCACACCTCGTACTATTGAAGGCTTTTCTGAATATTAAATATTAAAAAAATACTTTATTTTATATCTCAAGTTTAATAAATTGAATTAATAAAAAAGAATTACTTTATTCTAAGACTTTTAGTCTCCTATGAATAACAAAAAGAATACATGTAATAAGTATTTTTTTCTGGCTGTATATTGAACAGTAAAATGTAAATATAAATTTTAGACAGGATAGTAACGTAGGAATAAATCATAAATGTTTATGCGTAGACCTAAATATTGTTATATAATTATACCTATGTAAATTAACCTATGACCTAAATGTAATATAAATTTATATTACATTTGAACAGAAGATTGATTATGTAGGATCATGATCAATGGATCTATGAATGGTGTTAGATAAAGAATTCCAAAGATAGGTCGCATGAATAGTAAAGGATCGCTCAAAGGATGCAGTTCTATGGAAAGGGGTATACAGATCTGTGGGTTGAGGTCTTGTGTTAAATAGTTGGATAGACAAAAGTAGTGAAGGAGGTCAAGAATATAGATGGTTTTTGTTCTAAAGGATTGGGATAGCTAGGTACCAAGGAGATATTGTCGAAAAAGTATAAAGGAAGTATGTGGGACTCAGTAATTCACAGGAATTGAGAAACAAGCTGTAGAACTACTTGTCGGATATTTTTCACCCCACGGTGTCATACAAGGTTAAAATATAATTTTTTCCATTAAATTACTATTCTACTAAAATAATAGAAGATTAGCCCGGTTGCCAAACACGTCCAGGTCACATTATTTGGTACAGGCAAAAACTGGTTACCACAGAAAAAAAGCTTATACCAATAATAAACTTTTTTTTGGAAATCAATATGAAGTTAAATTGAATGTATTATAGACCTGATACAGTATACATAATAATAAAGTTGAAATGGTTGGTATTATCTATGTGGACATGGTCGTCTTTCACTACCAGGTCTGCAAGTTTAAAATGTCGTTTTAATTCCAATAGAATGCGCTCTTAGCCTATTGAAGGATTTGCTTATCTCTAAACGCTATTTTGTTTGTTAGTCATTTGTTTACAAAAGTCAGTTGTTTTTAAGTCGTTTACGTGGACGTATCATACCTTTCTTTGGTGTTAAAAATGTCTCATTTTAAGCCAAATAAAGAGCATTTGCGGCATGTCATGATTTTCTTATTCAATCAAAAGAAAAAGGCATCTGAATGTCATCGAATTCTTGTTGAGACTTATGGCGATCTTGCTCCAACCGTCAAGACATGTGAACGTTGGTTTCAAAGTTTCAAACGTGGTGATTTTGATGTTACTGATAAAAAACGAGAAAATCGACCAAAAAAGTTTGAGGACGTCGAATTGCAATCTTTATTAGACGAAGACAATACCCAAATCCAACAAATGATGGCAGAACAGTTGAATGTCACTAGGCAAGCCATTTCCGATCGCCTGAGAGCTATGGGAAAAATTCAAAAGGTTGGAAAATGGGTTCCACATGAATTGGACGAACGACAGATGGAAAAACGAAAAACTGTGTGCGAAATGCTGCTTTTACGCCACGAAAGAAAGGGTTTTTTGCATCGAGTTGTAACTGGCGATGAAAAATGGATTTATTTTCAGAATACCAAACGAATAAAATCATGGGTAACGCCAGGACAACCATCCACATCGAGTGTAAGACCGGATCGTTTTGGGAAGAAGACAATGCTGTGTGTGTGGTGGGATCAGAAGGGAGTAGTCTACTACGAGCTTCTCAAACCCGGCGAAACAGTCAATACCGACCGCTACCGACAACAAATGATCAATTTGAGTCACGCATTGATCGAAAAACGCCCAGAATGGGCTCACAGGCACGCTAAAGTCATTCTTCAGCATGATAACGCTCCTGCACATTCAGCCAGATTGACTAAGGAAACGATTTCTTCGCTTGGTTGGGAACTCCTACCCCACCCGCCGTATTCACCTGACCTGGCGCCTTCTGATTATCATCTCTTCTCATCGATGGGACACTCATTGGCTGAGCAACACTTTAACAATTTGGAGGATGTAAGAAAATGGCTCGATGAATGGATTTCAAATAAAGATGAAGCATTCTTTTGGAATGGTATCCATAAATTGCCCGAGAGATGGACAAAATGTGTAGAAAGCGAGGGCCAGTACTTTGAATAAAATATATTATACTTTTTTTTTAAATTACTGTTTATTTCAAGAAATAAACGACATTTTAAACTTGCAGACCTGGTAAGTTTTAAATAGATAATTCAATTAATTAATGTTAAGCATATTTTAAAAAGTTTACGATTTTTTTTTTTAACTTTTCTGTTGAAAAATTTTTAGTCGACAAATTATAGAACTTCATCCTACTTATCTTCGTCATATAGCACCACATTCACGTGTTTTCTGGCTGCTCAGTTTATTTTCGTTGGCATGTAATTTTGATGTGTCATGTTTTATTCTGCTCGGGATAGTTTGGTTTGTCCTAATTGATATCATTGTGTTTTGTTGTTGCTTTTTTAAGGAGTGTTTCAATTTTTTTTTAGTTAAGTTGGTTGAGTTGTAAATGATTCTGATCCCTACCACTAAGATTTTACGAGTGACAACACCTTACCTGCAACATAAAAGAGCTTCTTGCTAAGGGTTGTTTTAGTTAAATAAATTCTTCTTAGTCTTGATACTTTGAAATATAATTGATTTTTATCCTTAAAAAATTGTTTTGCCTTTTATTTATCATCATAGTTTTCTCATATTATCCTTCTTTTTTTTTTAATACTACGATAAGCTAAAAAATCAGTTTACACATACTTATGATGTCACTGGCTAATATTTCATTCTTAAAGCAGCCAATACGTTGCTTTATGAATCACCAGTGATGACCTTCCAATATTTATATCGCTACAATAGTTGACCATTAGCAACAGAGGGGGCTTGTGATTAGCTCCGCCAGTAGAGGAGTTAACCATTATTTTAAAATAAGTCAAATATTTAAATGCATTCTTAACATGTTTATGATAACTTTTTAAAAAGGCTTTAATGTTATATAGAAGATAAAGCTAGCTATAAAACAATTTATAACCCATTGTGTAAAAAATAGGTGATACTTTTTAAAAAGGCTTTAATGTTATATAGAAGATTAAGCTAGCTATAAAACAATGTATAACCCTTTGTGTAAAAAATAGGTGATGGTTGGAACTGTCCTACATAAATAATTAATGTGTGAAACTTTTTCATATCAATGAATAATATTGAAATTTAATCTCTGTTTGTAACATCCAGTGAAGGACTGTGTTTAAATCCCTAGTATACTGTTAAGCACTACTTAGGGGAGAGCGGGGTTGGTTGGCGTAGGGGGTAGGTTGGCCATCGGCTTATAGTTTCTGTCACACCTGTTGTGAAAGCCCCACCATTGTACCATGTCACCCGCTCGACCTCGGGAGCCTTGTCCTGAGTTTTCAATCCGGTGCTAACAGTGTAGAGAAGAGTGTGCTTCATTGATTGATTTTACAACATCTAAGTAAATTTTTATATTTTCAGTAAATATGGTTTAAAGGCATGGTAAAACATTTGACTCCGATTCTGTTCACATAGCCCCAAACTCCTTTGAAAAACCTAACCTTTCGATTAACCAATTTCTTGTTTGATTGTTCTCCCCTGTTCTGGCAGCCATCTTTCATATGATCCCTCCTGTGGGGTTAGTTGGCTCTCTTCAACTGGGTTTTGTTGGCGCAATAGCAATTTACAAAAGCAAGGTAAACATAAAGAAAGGTGAAACTACCAATTGTCTTTAGTTCCAGCAAGGAGGATGAGAGCAATTTTTCTTGTTCAGAAAGTGACGACAGTCTAAATTTCTATCTTCTTCTATTGTCATTCTGCTTTCCCTTAAAAGCTGTTAAAAACCGATTCAAAATTATTATACCATTATAATGCAGCTTTTAATAACAATAATTAGTGTCAGGCAGTACTTGAATGAGATGGCTAAACAACGCCACCTTCTAGGCCAACTTGCCCCACCTTGGGGGTTAATTGGCCTACTTTGGATTGACGAATTCTTTAATTTTCTTTGATCTTAGTATTAAATATTATGTGGTGAAAAAAATACTTGAAGTACTCTAATACTTGGAGTTTACAGTGGTATCAGCCCTATTGGGATTACATGAACAGGAACGACTCAACAATCAAAAAAGTGAAAACTGTTGCCAACCAACCCCGCTCTCCCCTACTTATTAATTTTCTTTAGGTTATAATATTTAAATTTGTAGGACTAACTGGGGAGAAAAACATCTACCGTCGTAGAAGCGAGAAAGATCCCGAACTTGGAGCTCCTCAGCAGAAACCGAAAAGGCTGAAATTGGTTGTTGATGTTTCTGGAAGTATGTACAGGTATACATCAGTATATTAGTCTTTTATTCAAATTTAGTAATGGTAAAGGTTTAATTCCAAATAATGTTTTCTTTTTTAAAATATTTATCTGTATTTTATTTTTGATCCCCTCACTCTGTAGAGCTACTATGTATTTAACGAATATGTGTGGTTATAGTTAGTATAAATCTAGTTATCTACTGATTCCATCAACATAAACCTGTTGGTTGGCTTTATTTTGGTCAAATGATCTCCTTGTTCAACTGTTGCTTAAGAAACTGACAATACATCCTTACAAAGTACTTGTAGTATACGGTGACTAAAAATTATATTTTCATTAATGTAATAAACTCCCGGTCAAAAGTATCGCAACACCTGCATATTCTTAATTTAATTGAAAAAATTGCCTTCTAGGGATTTGGGCCAATAAAAAAGTATTTTTCACAACAAAAATAAACAAAAACTAAATTGATCTATTGAAGTAAATAAATTTTGGATTGAATGCAGAATGTTCTTAACCCTCGCGAGGCGACATTTACACCACACTTCCGAGAAAGAGCTTTGTCATGTACGGTAGCGTGGCGTCTCTTTGACTGGATTTTATGGATTCCTGGAGTCGACCCCTAGGGACATGTGGTTTTTTTTTTTTTTTTTTTTTTTTTTTTTTTTTTTTTTTTTTTTTTTTTTTAGCAAATCCGCGCATGTGTTCAGTTGCAATCCTGCCTTCTTTAGTGATAGTCACGTTTGCGGCATTTACACCGCTGCGTCAGTCATGAAAGTAATTGTTTTTAGGATATTTTTGGGATTCGATTTCAATTGTTTTAAAAAATATTAGAATATGTATGATAGGAGTGTTTGTTTATTTCTAGGTATGGCAAAGTATATAGCACCCCAAAGAAATTTTGGGACTATTGAGGGAGAGTTATGGTCAAGCAGATAGTGATATAGATTGTAATGAATAAGAAATTATTGAGACAAAAAGTTCCAAAAGTGATACTGAGCAGTCATTAGTCATCACTGATTGGTCGGAATGCATTTCAATAGATGAAGAATTTGAAGTGTTCTTAGAGAAAGACCAAGAAATTATATGATTGAATAATCCCGTTATTACTACTTCTAAAACAAAATATAAAAATCTCATTCATTTCAGTCCAGGTCCTACAAGTTTTTGTATTGATATACAAGAACAATATAAGAAATACAAGATGAGATATAAAAAAGTGATGCATTCCTAAAATTTAATTCATTAAATTCATTTATAAGGGCATAAGATTTGTAATTTATAGGAATTTAGTTTTGAACGTACAGACATGATCCTGAGAAAGAAACTATCTTAAAAAATACTACTGCTAGAACTTTTAGTAACGGATACTTTAAATACGTAGATAAGTGAGAGTGCAGCACTAACAACGAGTACAGGTACTGACATGACTCCTCCTGGCGCGGGCTCCAGAGTGTTAATTGCCCCTAGCTCTGATTAAAACTTCCATGTGCCTTAGCATGATTCTAATGAGGTCTTGAATGGCTTCCTGTGGAATTAGCTCCCATTCCTCCAGAATTGCTATTTCGAGCCCTGCCAAAGTCATGGGTGCAGGATTTCGGAGGATGCAGGATTCTAACCCTTCTCTTTAGTGTGTCCCTCAGGTGCTCTATAAAATTTAAATCAGGGCTCATTGCAGGCCATAGAAGTCTTTTTATTTCAGCATAATCGAGGTAGTCTGTGATGCAGCTCGCAGTGTGGGGCCTTGCATTGTCATGCATGAACAGTGTTTCTTGGCCAGTGAAATGCATGAAAGCCATGACATGTTCTTGAGTGGTTTCCTTCACATACTTGAGGCCCGTCAGAACCCCACCACACACCACGTCAAGCTCTGTACGAGCTCCCCGGAGATCCCTCCCCAGAACATTAAAGAGACTCCTCCATAAGGCATACGGGGACTGATGCAGCATTGGCTGAACCGTTCCTGAGGATTCTTCAGACTCTGTCTCAACCATCTGGACTATGGAGAGAGACTCTCGTTTCTAGAGTGAAGAGTACGCGCTTCCAATCAACCGAGCTTCAATTCACATTTCTCTTACAATACAAGCCTCGCTACACGATGTTGCCTTGTGATTTGCGGGCCATCTTGAGGTAAGGCCTCCTCCTGACAGTTCGCCTTGATATGCGTAAGTTACGCTCCTGAAAGAGTAGATTTTGGAGCTCTGAATTCGTTGATTCCCGTCTTCAGAGTGCTATAACCCTCAGAAAGCGGTCATCAAGGCACTGGTGACCCTTGGTCGTCCTCCAGTTAGCCTTCTTAAATGCCTTCCAGCCTCCCTATGCCATTTGATGCATCTGGAGAATGTAGAATAATGGACGTTTATACTCAATGCGATATGAGGTACAGAAAGGCCCTCCTCTGTTAAAGTTACGACACGAATTGATTCCTCTGGACTGAGGAAGTCTGTTCATTTTAATGTCTGGATACAGCCACTAGGCCAAAATTATTCACAATATGACCGTAGTCAGTGTCAAACAATGAAATGGATGAAAGCACTGAAGGAAATGTGTGAATTATAACTGAAAAAAAGATCTTCTTATGTCCCAAATCCTTTTATAAGATTCCTAGATAATCTTAATGCTTATAATACTTCACCCTGTAATGGAATTAGGAGAGACACTCTCCATTTTATTTTAAATACCATAAATCCTTATGTGCTGCGATACCCTTGACCTGGAGTGTATTACAATTTAAAAACAATACTAATATTTTGTCTGATAAACATTTTTTTAAATCATTCATTATATGTTTTCCAGATTCAATGGATATGATGGTCGTTTAGATCGTCAACTGGAAGCAGTTGTGATGGTAATGGAAGCTTTTCAAGGTTTTGAATCTAAAATTCAATACGACATCGTCGGACATTCCGGTGAATCTATATGTATTCCATTTGTCGACAAAAATAATCCTCCAAAAAATAATAATGAAAGGCTAGTAATTTTAAAGGTTAGTATAAATAATTATTTTTGTTGTATTATATTTTGGATATTTATTGTCCGGAACTTCATAAATGTGCTATTACTAATTTTATATTTTAACATAGATCATAATATTTTATATTTATCTAAGTTTGTTGGACATAGTTATATTTTGACTTTTTGCTGCTGACTATTTTGTATTAGATGTGTAAATTGTTGCATGTCTCTCCTTCTAGACATTTTGTTTTTTGTTTGATGAGCTCGCTACATCCCTTTGATCTTTTGAAATTGAATTGTTACTTAATTTGTCTGTGACAATGTTTTGCCTTTATTTCAACATTCCATGTCAGTCAGCTGTGGCAGCAGAGCATGTTCTGAGTTGCTCCTTTGCAACATAAGGTTCAAACCATATTTAAACAGGATTTTATTTTTGTTTGGTACCCCTATCCAGCCAAGTGGGTTCTTCTATAGGTTTAACCATCCTATTTTAACCAGGGTGGAATGATTAAGATTTATTCTTTGGATCCTCAACATGCAAACTCAACGAAAACCCGCCCAGGGAGGGTTTGAACCACAGCCTTTAGTCTCGAGAATGCTAAAGCAGGTGCTCTAGCTTCTCAGCCATCCTGACTCCTTGCCCTAGCAGATTATTTGTTTTGTTGTGAATCCATTAAATGAACCCAACCTTCCCAGTCTGGTTAAAATAAGTTGGTCAAATCTGTAGAATTGCCCAATTTAGACCCAAAACAAATAAAGGGTAATGAAAACTGAAGTGAATATTTTAGTTTGAAAGTAACAAGAATAGTGTCAACTGTGTTTAAAATAACAAGAGTATTTTTGCTAACTTATACATCCTAGATGTGTGATGACTGTAATTTTGTCTCATTTTATTATTATGCAAATGGTGAATACAAATCAAATTAATTTATATCCTAATTTTTTTAACCTTTGAAATTAATATTTTTACTTACTTACTTCATAGAGACCTCTTTTACCGCTGAGCAGTGTGAGGTGCTTTCCTGTAGAGCCTGACCCAAAGATCTCTATCCTGTGCCAACTGCCTTCTCCTACTCCATTCCATTCCTCTCTTGTTGATGGCCTCTTTCACTCCTTCCTAGGTCTTCCCTGTGGCCTCCTCCTGTCCACTTTAACCTCGTGGGTAGCCCTGGCGATTCTGTCTTCAGCCATTCTGCGAGACGTGTCCAAACCACCTAAGCTTGTTCTCCTCGATAACTTTCTCAGCTGGCCTCAGATCCAGGTTTCCTCTTATTAGCTTGGATTTGGCTCTTATGTTTGGTAGTAAGGGTCCAAGATTCGCTGGCATATGCTAAAATAGGGAGGAATGTGTTTTTGAAGACTACCTTTTTAGTATCCTTTGATACTTCCTTCTTGTCTAGGAAGCCTTTCCTGAGGGAGTAAAAGCACCTTCCTGCCTTTTTAGCCTTTCTCTAATGTCTCCGCTGACCCTTCCGTATTCATTGAGATGGGCCCCCAGGTATTTAAAGTCCGCAACCTTTTCCAAACGGATTCCGTTAAGTCTGACGATTCGGTCTCCATGGTCATTCCTTTTTCCGATTCTCATGAATTTGGTTTTGGAGACATCTATTTCCATGTTTATGGTTTCAAGGTCTGCTTGAAGGATCTTCAGGTTAAACTGGAGGTTGCGGCAATTGTTCCCGAACACCACCATGTCGTCAGCGAACGCGAGCACTGTGTACCGAACACTTCGGAGGTTTCTATATCCGAGATGGTATAGCCTCATTTTCGGTTTTGCTCTGTTCAGGGCAGAATCTAGCACCAAGATAAATAAAGATTAAAACATTTTTTCAAAGCATTATGAGTTTTCTAATGCAAATAAATTTGTATGTAGAATTCCTATCCTTCTGAAATTAAAATTCACAAACCTTTTTGTCTAACAAGAACTATTATTTGAAATGATTAGTTGTTGTTCAGTCTTTTTCATCTATCCACTAATTAAATTCCACTGTAAACTAATTAATTAAACAATTGAATGAAAACAGACTTTTATTAGCATGTTACTGTCCCCACATTTGATGTAGAACATAGTTACCCAAACGTTGGAAATGTGTAATATTGCTAAATCTATGTAAAATTGATGTATTGTCACTATTAACTCTAAGGTATATGTATGATATTAGTACTTTATGATATTTTTGAGTTTCTATTTGTGTTTTTATTTAGGTAATGCATGCGCACTCCCAATTCTGCATGCAAGGAGATTACACTTTGGAATCAACCAAAGAAGCAGTGAAATCACTTGCCAAAGAAGATTGTGATGAAGCTATCGTAATTGTCCTTTCAGATGCTAACTTATCACGATACGCCATTCCAGCCAGAGAATTCGGTGAGGCCCTCACCGTGGACCCGAAAGTTGAAGCTTATGCTATATTCATTGGCTCATTGGGCAATGAAGCTGCCAGGTTATTATGTTATTCATGTTACCAAATTTTGTTTTACGTTATTTTCATTTTCAAAATATTCAATTAGGTATTTGTTTCAGCCTTTGTAATGCCTTGCCAGCAGGAAGGGGTTTTACTTGCTTCAATCTGAAGGATCTGCCAAATATATTACAAACAATATTCGCCTCATCCATGGTGAAGAGTTACAAATAAGGCACTCGATCTCATCCATGGTGAAGAGTTACAAATAAGGCACTCAGGGTATCATCGATTACTGCTGGAGAGAGCTCTCTTTAAAAAAATGTATTGTGATCTTAGTTTGTAATATGAAATATTGTTAAATTTTAATCCTTTTGACTTTAATTTCAGTTATTGTTATTTATTTATTTTTTTAATAAAATATTGTTACATAATTATTGTTTATTGCTTTTTAATTCCTTAAAATCAATGAAGTTAATAAAAACTATTAACTTCTTGCTATTTAGTTAATTTATGATATAATCTTTGGTTTTTAGTAATAACTAATTTTGTTTGTGCAATTTCCCTTCCATTCATCCCTAAATCCTACTCATCCTGCCTAGTTTATTTTTTATGATATCATCAAAAAAAGGAAGTGAAACCCAAGCAAGACAAGAAATGTGACAGTGTTCTTATATCTAAAACTTTCCCTTGCAAGTGCCAGATATTTTTACAACTGTTGAGCTAAAAACGGTTTTGTTCAAATTAAAGAAGGCAGGATGAATAAAAATCATTATCAGGATATCATTATCCTCCAAGCCGTTTCTAAGTAAATAATGGATACACCTAAAACTGAAAAAAAATTTACAAAAGTTACGACCCCCCTCCATGGTTCCGATCTTTATGACATTACAGCTGTGAATTCGCAGGCATATACATACGTCAAATACGCAGTTTTATCATTATCGTCCAAGCCGTTTCTGAGTAATAATGGATACACCTAAAACTGAAAAAAAATTTATTAAGTTAAGTTCCCCCTCCATGGTTCGGATCTTTATGACATTACAGCTGTGGATTCGCGGACATATACATACGTCAAATACGCAGTTTTATCATTATCGTCCAAGCCGTTTCTGAGTAAATAATGGATACACCTAAAACTGAAAAAAAATTTACAAAAGTTAAGTTCCCATTCCATGGTTCCGATCTTTATAAAATTACAGCTGTGAATTCGCAGGCATATACATACGTCAAATACGCAGTTTTATCATTATCGTCCAAGCCGTTTCTGACTAATAATGGATACACCTAAAACTGAAAAAAAATTTATTAAGTTAAGTTCCCCCTCCATGGTTCGGATCTTTATGACATTACAGCTGTGGATTCGCGGACATATACATACGTCAAATACGCAGTTTTATCATTATCGTCCAAGCCGTTTCTGAGTAAATAATGGATACACCTAAAACTGAAAAAAAATTTACAAATGTTAAGTTCCCCCTGCAAGGTTCCGATCTTTATGAAATTACAGCTGTGTATTCGAAGACATATACATACGTCAAATACGCAGTTTTATCATTATCGTCCAAGCTGTTTCTGAGTAAATAATAGATACACCTAAAACTGAAAAAAAATTTACAAAAGTTAAGTTCCCATTCCATGGTTCCGATCTTTATAAAATTACAGCTGTGAATTCGCAGGCATATACATACGTCAAATACGCAGTTTTATCATTATCGTCCAAGCCGTTTCTGACTAATAATGGATAAACCTAAAACTGAAAAAAAATTTATTAAGTTAAGTTCCCCCTCCATGGTTCGGATCTTCATGACATTACAGCTGTGGATTCGCGGACATATACATACGTCAAATACGCAGTTTTATCATTATCGTCCAAGCCGTTTCTGAGTAAATAATGGATACACCTAAAACTGAAAAAAAATTTACAAATGTTAAGTTCCCCCTGCAAGGTTCCGATCTTTATGAAATTACAGCTGTGTATTCGAAGACATATACATACGTCAAATACGCAGTTTTATCATTATCGTCCAAGCTGTTTCTGAGTAAATAATAGATACACCTAAAACTGAAAAAAAATTTACAAAAGTTAAGTTCCCATTCCATGGTTCCGATCTTTATGAAATTACAGCTGTGAATTCCCAGACATATACATACGTCAAATACGCAGTTTTATCATTATCGTCGAAGCCGTTTCTGAGTAAATAATGGATACACCTAAAACTGAAAAAAAATTTACAAAAGTTACGACCCCCCTTCATAATTCCGATCTTTATGACATTACAGCTGTGAATTCGCAGGCATATACATACGTCAAATACGCAGTTTTATCATTATCGTCCAAGCCGTTTCTGAGTAATAATGGATACACCTAAAACTGAAAAAAAATTTACTAAGTTAAGTTCCCCCTCCATGGTTCCGATCTTTATGAAATTACAGCTGTGGATTCGCGGACATATACATACGTCAAATGCGCAGTTTTATCATTATCGTCCAAGCCGTTTCTGAGTAAATAATGGATACACCTAAAACTGAAAAAAAATTTACAAATGTTAAGTTCCCCCTGCAAGGTTCCGATCTTTATGAAATTACAGCTGTGTATTCGAAGACATATACATACGTCAAATACGCAGTTTTATCATTATCGTCTAAGCTGTTTCTGAGTAAATAATAGATACACCTAAAACTGAAAAAAAATTTACAAAAGTTAAGTTCCCATTCCATGGTTCCGATCTTTATGAAATTACAGCTGTGAATTCCCAGACATATACATACGTCAAATACGCAGTTTTATCATTATCGTCGAAGCCGTTTCTGAGTAAATAATGGATACACCTAAAACTGAAAAAAAATTTACAAAAGTTACGACCCCCCTCCATAATTCCGATCTTTATGACATTACAGCTGTGAATTCGCAGGCATATACATACGTCAAATAAGCAGTTTTATCATTATCGTCCAAGCCGTTTCTGAGTAATAATGGATACACCTAAAACTGAAAAAAAATTTACTAAGTTAAGTTCCCCCCTCATGGTTCGGATCTTTATAACATTACAGCTGTGGATTCGCGGACATATACATACGTCAAATACGCAGTTTTATCATTATCGTCTAAGCCGTTTCTGAGGAAATAATGGATACACCTAAAACTTATAAAAAAATTTCAAGAGTTGAGTTTCCCCTGCATGGTTCCGATCTTTATGAAATTACAGCTGTGTATTCGAAGACATATACATACGTCAAATACGCAGTTTTATCATTATCGTCCAAGCCGTTTCTGAGTAAATAATGGATACACCTAAAACTGAAAAAAAAATTTACAACAGTTAAGTTCCCATTCCATGGTTCCCATCTTTATGAAATTACAGCTGTGAATTCGCAGACATATACATACGTAAATTACGCCGTTTTATCAGTATCGTCCAAGCTGTTTCTGAGTAAATAATGGATAAACCTAAAACTTAAAAAAAGTTTACAAAAGTTAAGTTCCCCCTCCATGGTTCCGATATTTATAAAATTACAGCTGTGAATTCGCAGACATATACATACGTCAAATACGCAGTTTTATCATTATCGTCCAAGCCGTTTCTGAGTAAATAATGGATAAACCTAAAACATAAAAAAAATTTACAAAAGTTAAGTTCCCCCTCCATGGTTCCGATCTTTATGAAATTACAGCTGTAAATTCGCGGACATATACATACGTCAAATACGCAGTTTTATCATTATCGTCTAAGCTGTTTCTGACTAAATAATAGATACACCTAAAACTGAAAAAAAATTTACAAAAGTTAAGTTCCCATTCCATGGTTCCGATCTTTATGAAATTACAGCTGTGAATTCCCAGACATATACATACGTCAAATACGCAGTTTTATCATTATCGTCGAAGCCGTTTCTGAGTAAATAATGGATACACCTAAAACTGAAAAAAAATTTACAAAAGTTACGACCCCCCTCCATAATTCCGATCTTTATGACATTACAGCTGTGAATTCGCAGGCATATACATACGTCAAAAAAGCAGTTTTATCATTATCGTCCAAGCCGTTTCTGAGTAATAATGGATACACCTAAAACTGAAAAAAAATTTACTAAGTTAAGTTCCCCCCTCATGGTTCGGATCTTTATAACATTACAGCTGTGGATTCGCGGACATATACATACGTCAAATACGCAGTTTTATCATTATCGTCTAAGCCGTTTCTGAGGAAATAATGGATACACCTAAAACTTATAAAAAAATTTCAAGAGTTGAGTTCCCCCTGCATGGTTCCGATCTTTATGAAATTACAGCTGTGTATTCGAAGACATATACATACGTCAAATACGCAGTTTTATCATTATCGTCCAAGCCGTTTCTGAGTAAATAATGGATACACCTAAAACTGAAAAAAAAATTTACAACAGTTAAGTTCCCCCTGCATGATTCCGATCTTTATGAAATTACAGCTGTGTTTTTGCAGACATATACATACGTAAAATACGCAGTTTTATCATTATCGTCCAAGCTGTTTCTGAGTAAATAATGGATAAACCTAGAACTGAAAAAAAATTTACAAAAGTTAAGATCCCCCTGCATGGTTCCCATCTTTATGAAATTACAGCTGTGAATTCGCAGACATATACATACGTAAATTACGCCGTTTTATCAGTATCGTCCAAGCTGTTTCTGAGTAAATAATGGATAAACCTAAAACTTAAAAAAAGTTTACAAAAGTTAAGTTCCCCCTCCATGGTTCCGATATTTATAAAATTACAGCTGTGAATTCGCAGACATATACATACGTCAAATACGCAGTTTTATCATTATCGTCCAAGCCGTTTCTGAGTAAATAATGGATAAACCTAAAACATAAAAAAAATTTACAAAAGTTAAGTTCCCCCTCCATGGTTCCGATCTTTATGAAATTACAGCTGTAAATTCGCGGACATATACATACGTCAAATACGCAGTTTTATCATTATCATCCAAGCCGTTTCTGAGTAAATAATGGATACACCTAAAACTGAAAAAAAATTTACAAAAGTTAAGTTCCCCCTGCAAGGTTCCGATCTTTATGAAATTACAGCTGTGGATTCGCGGACATATACATACGTCAAATGCGCAGTTTTATCATTATCGTCCAAGCCGTTTCTGAGTAAATAATGGATACACCTAAAACTGAAAAAAAATTTACAAATGTTAAGTTCCCCCTGCAAGGTTCCGATCTTTATGAAATTACAGCTGTGTATTCGAAGACATATACATACGTCAAATACGCAGTTTTATCATTATCGTCTAAGCTGTTTCTGAGTAAATAATAGATACACCTAAAACTGAAAAAAAATTTACAAAAGTTAAGTTCCCATTCCGTGGTTCCGATCTTTATGAAATTACAGCTGTGAATTCCCAGACATATACATACGTCAAATACGCAGTTTTATCATTATCGTCGAAGCCGTTTCTGAGTAAATAATGGATACACCTAAAACTGAAAAAAAATTTACAAAAGTTACGACCCCCCTCCATAATTCCGATCTTTATGACATTACAGCTGTGAATTCGCAGGCATATACATACGTCAAATAAGCAGTTTTATCATTATCGTCCAAGCCGTTTCTGAGTAATAATGGATACACCTAAAACTGAAAAAAAATTTACTAAGTTAAGTTCCCCCCTCATGGTTCGGATCTTTATAACATTACAGCTGTGGATTCGCGGACATATACATACGTCAAATACGCAGTTTTATCATTATCGTCTAAGCCGTTTCTGAGGAAATAATGGATACACCTAAAACTTAAAAAAAAATTTCAAGAGTTGAGTTCCCCCTGCATGGTTCCGATCTTTATGAAATTACAGCTGTGTATTCGAAGACATATACATACGTCAAATACGCAGTTTTATCATTATCGTCCAAGCCGTTTCTGAGTAAATAATGGATACACCTAAAACTGAAAAAAAAATTTACAACAGTTAAGTTCCCCCTGCATGATTCCGATCTTTATGAAATTACAGCATTGTTTTTGCAGACATATACATACGTAAAATACGCAGTTTTATCATTATCGTCCAAGCTGTTTCTGAGTAAATAATAGATAAACCTAAAACTTAAAAAAAGTTTACAAAAGTTAAGTTCCCCCTCCATGGTTCCGATATTTATAAAATTACAGCTGTGAATTCGCAGACATATACATACGTCAAATACGCAGTTTTATCATTATCGTCTAAGCCGTTTCTGAGGAAATAATGGATACACCTAAAACTTATAAAAAAATTTCAAGAGTTGAGTTCCCCCTGCATGGTTCCGATCTTTATGAAATTACAGCTGTGTATTCGAAGACATATACATACGTCAAATACGCAGTTTTATCATTATCGTCCAAGCCGTTTCTGAGTAAATAATGGATACACCTAAAACTGAAAAAAAAATTTACAACAGTTAAGTTCCCCCTGCATGATTCCGATCTTTATGAAATTACAGCTGTGTTTTTGCAGACATATACATACGTAAAATACGCAGTTTTATCATTATCGTCCAAGCTGTTTCTGAGTAAATAATGGATAAACCTAAAACTGAAAAAAAATTTACAAAAGTTAAGATCCCCCTGCATGGTTCCCATCTTTATGAAATTACAGCTGTGAATTCGCAGACATATACATACGTAAATTACGCCGTTTTATCAGTATCGTCCAAGCTGTTTCTGAGTAAATAATGGATAAACTTAAAACTTAAAAAAAATTTACAAAAGTTAAGTTCCCCCTCCATGGTTCCGATCTTTATGAAATTACAGCTGTAAATTCGCGGACATATACATACGTCAAATACGCAGTTTTATCATTATCATCCAAGCCGTTTCTGAGTAAATAATGGATACACCTAAAACTGAAAAAAAATTTACAAAAGTTAAGTTCCCCCTGCAAGGTTCCGATCTTTATGAAATTACAGCTGTGTTTTTGCAGACATATACATACGTAAAATACGCAGTTTTATCATTATCGTCCAAGCTGTTTCTGAGTAAATAATAGATACACCTAAAACTGAAAAAAAATTTACAAAAGTTAAGTTCCCATTCCATGGTTCCGATCTTTATGAAATTACAGCTGTGAATTCCCAGACATATACATACGTCAAATACGCAGTTTTATCATTATCATCCAAGCCGTTTGTGATTAAATAATGGATACACCTAAAACTGAAAAAAAATTTAAAAAAGTTACGACCCCCCTCCATGGTTCCGACCTTTATGACATTACAGCTGTTAATTCGCAGGCATATACATACGTCAAATACGCAGTTTTATCATTATCGTCCAAGCCGTTTCTGAGTAATAATGGATACACCTAAAACTGAAAAACAATTTACTAAGTTAAGTTCCCCCTCCATGGTTCGGATCGTTATGACATTACAGCTGTGGATTCGCGGACATATACATACGTCAAATACGCAGTTTTATCATTATCGTCCAAGCCGTTTCTGAGTAAATAATGGATACACCAAAAACTGAAAAAAAATTTACAAATGTTAAGTCCCCCCTGCATGGTTCCGATTTTTATGAAATTACAGCTGTGTATTCGAAGACATATACATACGTCAAATACGCAGTTTTATCATTATCGTCCAAGCCGTTTCTGAGTAAATAATGGATACACCAAAAACTGAAAAAAAATTTACAAATGTTAAGTCCCCCCTGCATGGTTCCGATTTTTATGAAATTACAGCTGTGTATTCGAAGACATATACATACGTCAAATACGCAGTTTTATCATTATCATCCAAGCCGTTTCTGATTAAATAATGGATACACCTAAAACTGAAAAAAAATTTACAAAAGTTACGACCCCCCTCCATGGTTCCGATCTTTATGAAATTACAGCTGTGTATTCGAAGACATATACATACGTCAAATACGCAGTTTTATCATTATCGTCCAAGCCGTTTCTGAGTAAATAATGGATACACCTAAAACTGAAAAAAAAATTTACAACAGTTAAGTTCCCCCTGCATGATTCCGATCTTTATGAAATTACAGCTGTGTTTTTGCAGACATATACATACGTAAAATACGCAGTTTTATCATTATCGTCCAAGCTGTTTCTGAGTAAATAATGGATAAACCTAAAACTGAAAAAAAATTTACAAAAGTTAAGATCCCCCTGCATGGTTCCCATCTTTATGAAATTACAGCTGTGAATTCGCAGACATATACATACGTAAATTACGCCGTTTTATCAGTATCGTCCAAGCTGTTTCTGAGTAAATAATGGATAAACCTAAAACTTAAAAAAAATTTACAAAAGTTAAGTTCCCCCTCCATGGTTCCGATCTTTATGAAATTACAGCTGTAAATTCGCGGACATATACATACGTCAAATACGCAGTTTTATCATTATCATCCAAGCCGTTTCTGAGTAAATAATGGATACACCTAAAACTGAAAAAAAATTTAAAAAAGTTACGACCCCCCTCCATGGTTCCGACCTTTATGACATTACAGCTGTTAATTCGCAGGCATATACATACGTCAAATACGCAGTTTTATCATTATCGTCCAAGCCGTTTCTGAGTAATAATGGATACACCTAAAACTGAAAAAAAATTTACTAAGTTAAGTTCCCCCTCCATGGTTCGGATCGTTATGACATTACAGCTGTGGATTCGCGGACATATACATACGTCAAATACGCAGTTTTATCATTATCGTCCAAGCCGTTTCTGAGTAAATAATGGATACACCAAAAACTGAAAAAAAATTTACAAATGTTAAGTCCCCCCTGCATGGTTCCGATTTTTATGAAATTACAGCTGTGTATTCGAAGACATATACATACGTCAAATACGCAGTTTTATCATTATCATCCAAGCCGTTTCTGATTAAATAATGGATACACCTAAAACTGGAAAAAAATTTACAAAATTTACGACCCCCCTCCATGGTTCCGATCTTTATGACATTACAGCTGTGAATTCGCAGGCATATACATACGTCAAATACGCAGTTTTATCATTATCGTCGAAGCCGTTTCTGAGTAATAATGGATACACCTAAAACTGAAAAAAAATTTACTAAGTTAAGTTCCCCCTGCATGATTCCGATCTTTATGAAATTACAGCTGTGTTTTTGCAGACATATACATACGTAAAATACGCAGTTTTATCATTATCGTCCAAGCTGTTTCTGAGTAAATAATGGATAAACCTAAAACTGAAAAAAAATTTACAAAAGTTAAGATCCCCCTGCATGGTTCCCATCTTTATGAAATTACAGCTGTGAATTCGCAGACATATACATACGTAAATTACGCCGTTTTATCAGTATCGTCCAAGCTGTTTCTGAGTAAATAATGGATAAACCTAAAACTTAAAAAAAATTTACAAAAGTTAAGTTCCCCCTCCATGGTTCCGATCTTTATGAAATTACAGCTGTAAATTCGCGGACATATACATACGTCAAATACGCAGTTTTATCATTATCATCCAAGCCGTTTCTGAGTAAATAATGGATACACCTAAAACTGAAAAAAAATTTACAAAAGTTAAGTTCCCCCTGCAAGGTTCCGATCTTTATGAAATTACAGCTGTGTTTTTGCAGACATATACATACGTAAAATACGCAGTTTTATCATTATCGTCCAAGCTGTTTCTGAGTAAATAATAGATACACCTAAAACTGAAAAAAAATTTACAAAAGTTAAGTTCCCATTCCATGGTTCCGATCTTTATGAAATTACAGCTGTGAATTCCCAGACATATACATACGTCAAATACGCAGTTTTATCATTATCATCCAAGCCGTTTGTGATTAAATAATGGATACACCTAAAACTGAAAAAAAATTTAAAAAAGTTACGACCCCCCTCCATGGTTCCGACCTTTATGACATTACAGCTGTTAATTCGCAGGCATATACATACGTCAAATACGCAGTTTTATCATTATCGTCCAAGCCGTTTCTGAGTAATAATGGATACACCTAAAACTGAAAAAAAATTTACTAAGTTAAGTTCCCCCTCCATGGTTCGGATCGTTATGACATTACAGCTGTGGATTCGCGGACATATACATACGTCAAATACGCAGTTTTATCATTATCGTCCAAGCCGTTTCTGAGTAAATAATGGATACACCAAAAACTGAAAAAAAATTTACAAATGTTAAGTCCCCCCTGCATGGTTCCGATTTTTATGAAATTACAGCTGTGTATTCGAAGACATATACATACGTCAAATACGCAGTTTTATCATTATCATCCAAGCCGTTTCTGATTAAATAATGGATACACCTAAAACTGAAAAAAAATTTACAAAAGTTACGACCCCCCTCCATGGTTCCGATCTTTATGACATTACAGCTGTGAATTCGCAGGCATATACATACGTCAAATACGCAGTTTTATCATTATCGTCCAAGCCGTTTCTGAGTAATAATGGATACACCTAAAACTGAAAAAAAATTTACTAAGTTAAGTTCCCCCTCCATGGTTCGGATCTTTATGACATTACAGCTGTGGATTCGCGGACATATACATACGTCAAATGCGCAGTTTTATCATTATCGTCCAAGCCGTTTCTGAGTAAATAATGGATACACCTAAAACTGAAAAAAAATTTACAAATGTTAAGTTCCCCCTGCAAGGTTCCGATCTTTATGAAATTACAGCTGTGTATTCGAAGACATATACATACGTCAAATACGCAGTTTTATCATTATCGTCTAAGCTGTTTCTGAGTAAATAATAGATACACCTAAAACTGAAAAAAAATTTACAAAAGTTAAGTTCCCATTCCATGGTTCCGATCTTTATGAAATTACAGCTGTGAATTCCCAGACATATACATACGTCAAATACGCAGTTTTATCATTATCGTCGAAGCCGTTTCTGAGTAAATAATGGATACACCTAAAACTGAAAAAAAATTTACAAAAGTTACGACCCCCCTCCATAATTCCGATCTTTATGACATTACAGCTGTGGATTCGCGGACATATACATACGTCAAATACGCAGTTTTATCATTATCGTCTAAGCCGTTTCTGAGGAAATAATGGATACACCTAAAACTTAAAAAAAAATTTCAAGAGTTGAGTTCCCCCTGCATGGTTCCGATCTTTATGAAATTACAGCTGTGTATTCGAAGACATATACATACGTCAAATACGCAGTTTTATCATTATCGTCCAAGCCGTTTCTGAGTAAATAATGGATACACCTAAAACTGAAAAAAAAATTTACAACAGTTAAGTTCCCCCTGCATGATTCCGATCTTTATGAAATTACAGCTGTGTTTTTGCAGACATATACATACGTAAAATACGCAGTTTTATCATTATCGTCCAAGCTGTTTCTGAGTAAATAATGGATAAACCTAAAACTTAAAAAAAGTTTACAAAAGTTAAGTTCCCCCTCCATGGTTCCGATATTTATAAAATTACAGCTGTGAATTCGCAGACATATACATACGTCAAATACGCAGTTTTATCATTATCGTCTAAGCCGTTTCTGAGGAAATAATGGATACACCTAAAACTTATAAAAAAATTTCAAGAGTTGAGTTCCCCCTGCATGGTTCCGATCTTTATGAAATTACAGCTGTGTATTCGAAGACATATACATACGTCAAATACGCAGTTTTATCATTATCGTCCAAGCCGTTTCTGAGTAAATAATGGATACACCTAAAACTGAAAAAAAAATTTACAACAGTTAAGTTCCCCCTGCATGATTCCGATCTTTATGAAATTACAGCTGTGTTTTTGCAGACATATACATACGTAAAATACGCAGTTTTATCATTATCGTCCAAGCTGTTTCTGAGTAAATAATGGATAAACCTAAAACTGAAAAAAAATTTACAAAAGTTAAGATCCCCCTGCATGGTTCCCATCTTTATGAAATTACAGCTGTGAATTCGCAGACATATACATACGTAAATTACGCCGTTTTATCAGTATCGTCCAAGCTGTTTCTGAGTAAATAATGGATAAACCTAAAACTTAAAAAAAGTTTACCAAAGTTAAGTTCCCCCTCCATGGTTCCGATATTTATAAAATTACAGCTGTGAATTCGCAGACATATACATACGTCAAATACGCAGTTTTATCATTATCGTCCAAGCCGTTTCTGAGTAAATAATGGATAAACCTAAAACATAAAAAAAATTTACAAAAGTTAAGTTCCCCCTCCATGGTTCCGATCTTTATGAAATTACAGCTGTAAATTCGCGGACATATACATACGTCAAATACGCAGTTTTATCATTATCATCCAAGCCGTTTCTGAGTAAATAATGGATACACCTAAAACTGAAAAAAAATTTACAAAAGTTAAGTTCCCCCTGCAAGGTTCCGATCTTTATGAAATTACAGCTGTGTTTTTGCAGACATATACATACGTAAAATACGCAGTTTTATCATTATCGTCCAAGCTGTTTCTGAGTAAATAATAGATACACCTAAAACTGAAAAAAAATTTACAAAAGTTAAGTTCCCATTCCATGGTTCCGATCTTTATGAAATTACAGCTGTGAATTCCCAGACATATACATACGTCAAATACGCAGTTTTATCATTATCATCCAAGCCGTTTGTGATTAAATAATGGATACACCTAAAACTGAAAAAAAATTTACAAAAGTTACGACCCCCCTCCATAATTCCGATCTTTATGACATTACAGCTGTGAATTCGCAGGCATATACATACGTCAAAAAAGCAGTTTTATCATTATCGTCCAAGCCGTTTCTGAGTAATAATGGATACACCTAAAACTGAAAAAAAATTTACTAAGTTAAGTTCCCCCCTCATGGTTCGGATCTTTATAACATTACAGCTGTGGATTCGCGGACATATACATACGTCAAATACGCAGTTTTATCATTATCGTCTAAGCCGTTTCTGAGGAAATAATTGATACACCTAAAACTTATAAAAAAATTTCAAGAGTTGAGTTCCCCCTGCATGGTTCCGATCTTTATGAAATTACAGCTGTGTATTCGAAGACATATACATACGTCAAATACGCAGTTTTATCATTATCGTCCAAGCCGTTTCTGAGTAAATAATGGATACACCTAAAACTGAAAAAAAAATTTACAACAGTTAAGTTCCCCCTGCATGATTCCGATCTTTATGAAATTACAGCTGTGTTTTTGCAGACATATACATACGTAAAATACGCAGTTTTATCATTATCGTCCAAGCTGTTTCTGAGTAAATAATGGATAAACCTAAAACTGAAAAAAAATTTACAAAAGTTAAGATCCCCCTGCATGGTTCCCATCTTTATGAAATTACAGCTGTGAATTCGCAGACATATACATACGTAAATTACGCCGTTTTATCAGTATCGTCCAAGCTGTTTCTGAGTAAATAATGGATAAACCTAAAACTTAAAAAAAGTTTACAAAAGTTAAGTTCCCCCTCCATGGTTCCGATATTTATAAAATTACAGCTGTGAATTCGCAGACATATACATACGTCAAATACGCAGTTTTATCATTATCGTCCAAGCCGTTTCTGAGTAAATAATGGATAAACCTAAAACATAAAAAAAATTTACAAAAGTTAAGTTCCCCCTCCATGGTTCCGATCTTTATGAAATTACAGCTGTAAATTCGCGGACATATACATACGTCAAATACGCAGTTTTATCATTATCATCCAAGCCGTTTCTGAGTAAATAATGGATACACCTAAAACTGAAAAAAAATTTACAAAAGTTAAGTTCCCCCTGCAAGGTTCCGATCTTTATGAAATTACAGCTGTGTTTTTGCAGACATATACATACGTAAAATACGCAGTTTTATCATTATCGTCCAAGCTGTTTCTGAGTAAATAATAGATACACCTAAAACTGAAAAAAAATTTACAAAAGTTAAGTTCCCATTCCATGGTTCCGATCTTTATGAAATTACAGCTGTGAATTCCCAGACATATACATACGTCAAATACGCAGTTTTATCATTATCATCCAAGCCGTTTGTGATTAAATAATGGATACACCTAAAACTGAAAAAAAATTTAAAAAAGTTACGACCCCCCTCCATGGTTCCGACCTTTATGACATTACAGCTGTGAATTCGCAGGCATATACATACGTCAAATACGCAGTTTTATCATTATCGTCCAAGCCGTTTCTGAGTAATAATGGATACACCTAAAACTGAAAAAAAATTTACTAAGTTAAGTTCCCCCTCCATGGTTCGGATCGTTATGACATTACAGCTGTGGATTCGCGGACATATACATACGTCAAATACGCAGTTTTATCATTATCGTCCAAGCCGTTTCTGAGTAAATAATGGATACACCAAAAACTGAAAAAAAATTTACAAATGTTAAGTCCCCCCTGCATGGTTCCGATTTTTATGAAATTACAGCTGTGTATTCGAAGACATATACATACGTCAAATACGCAGTTTTATCATTATCATCCAAGCCGTTTCTGATTAAATAATGGATACACCTAAAACGGAAAAAAAATTTACAAAAGTTACGACCCCCCTCCATGGTTCCGATCTTTATGACATTACAGCTGTGAATTCGCAGGCATATACATACGTCAAATACGCAGTTTTATCATTATCGTCCAAGCCGTTTCTGAGTAATAATGGATACACCTAAAACTGAAAAAAAATTTACTAAGTTAAGTTCCCCCTCCATGGTTCGGATCTTTATGACATTACAGCTGTGGTTTCGCGGACATATACATACGTCAAATGCGCAGTTTTATCATTATCGTCCAAGCCGTTTCTGAGTAAATAATGGATACACCTAAAACTGAAAAAAAATTTACAAATGTTAAGTTCCCCCTGCAAGGTTCCGATCTTTATGAAATTACAGCTGTGTATTCGAAGACATATACATACGTCAAATACGCAGTTTTATCATTATCGTCTAAGCTGTTTCTGAGTAAATAATAGATACACCTAAAACTGAAAAAAAATTTACAAAAGTTAAGTTCCCATTCCGTGGTTCCGATCTTTATGAAATTACAGCTGTGAATTCCCAGACATATACATACGTCAAATACGCAGTTTTATCATTATCGTCGAAGCCGTTTCTGAGTAAATAATGGATACACCTAAAACTGAAAAAAAATTTACAAAAGTTACGACCCCCCTCCATAATTCCGATCTTTATGACATTACAGCTGTGAATTCGCAGGCATATACATACGTCAAATAAGCAGTTTTATCATTATCGTCCAAGCCGTTTCTGAGTAATAATGGATACACCTAAAACTGAAAAAAAATTTACTAAGTTAAGTTCCCCCCTCATGGTTCGGATCTTTATAACATTACAGCTGTGGATTCGCGGACATATACATACGTCAAATACGCAGTTTTATCATTATCGTCTAAGCCGTTTCTGAGGAAATAATGGATACACCTAAAACTTAAAAAAAAATTTCAAGAGTTGAGTTCCCCCTGCATGGTTCCGATCTTTATGAAATTACAGCTGTGTATTCGAAGACATATACATACGTCAAATATGCAGTTTTATCATTATCGTCCAAGCCGTTTCTGAGTAAATAATGGATACACCTAAAACTGAAAAAAAATTTACAACAGTTAAGTTCCCCCTGCATGATTCCGATCTTTATGAAATTACAGCTGTGTTTTTGCAGACATATACATACGTAAAATACGCAGTTTTATCATTATCGTCCAAGCTGTTTCTGAGTAAATAATGGATAAACCTAAAACTTAAAAAAAGTTTACAAAAGTTAAGTTCCCCCTCCATGGTTCCGATATTTATAAAATTACAGCTGTGAATTCGCAGACATATACATACGTCAAATACGCAGTTTTATCATTA
Source organism: Aelia acuminata (assembly GCA_911387785.2). NCBI lineage: Eukaryota > Metazoa > Arthropoda > Insecta > Hemiptera > Pentatomidae > Aelia > Aelia acuminata. The sequence goes on from OU426984.1 coordinate 55,575,204, forward strand.
TCGTCTAAGCCGTTTCTGAGGAAATAATGGATACACATAAAACTTATAAAAAAATTTCAAGAGTTGAGTTCCCCCTGCATGGTTCCGATCTTTATGAAATTACAGCTGTGTATTCGAAGACATATACATACGTCAAATACGCAGTTTTATCATTATCGTCCAAGCCGTTTCTGAGTAAATAATGGATACACCTAAAACTGAAAAAAAAATTTACAACAGTTAAGTTCCCCCTGCATGATTCCGATCTTTATGAAATTACAGCTGTGTTTTTGCAGACATATACATACGTAAAATACGCAGTTTTATCATTATCGTCCAAGCTGTTTCTGAGTAAATAATGGATACACCTAAAACTGAAAAAAAATTTACTAAGTTAAGTTCCCCCTCCATGGTTCGGATCTTTATGACATTACAGCTGTGGATTCGCGGACATATACATACGTCAAATGCGCAGTTTTATCATTATCGTCCAAGCCGTTTCTGAGTAAATAATGGATACACCTAAAACTGAAAAAAAAATTTACAACAGTTAAGTTCCCCCTGCATGATTCCGATCTTTATGAAATTACAGCTGTGTTTTTGCAGACATATACATACGTAAAATACGCAGTTTTATCATTATCGTCCAAGCTGTTTCTGAGTAAATAATGGATAAACCTAAAACTGAAAAAAAATTTACAAAAGTTAAGATCCCCCTGCATGGTTCCCATCTTTATGAAATTACAGCTGTGAATTCGCAGACATATACATACGTAAATTACGCCGTTTTATCAGTATCGTCCAAGCTGTTTCTGAGTAAATAATGGATAAACCTAAAACTTAAAAAAAATTTACAAAAGTTAAGTTCCCCCTCCATGGTTCCGATCTTTATGAAATTACAGCTGTAAATTCGCGGACATATACATACGTCAAATACGCAGTTTTATCATTATCATCCAAGCCGTTTCTGAGTAAATAATGGATACACCTAAAACTGAAAAAAAATTTACAAAAGGTTAGTTCCCCCTGCAAGGTTCCGATCTTTATGAAATTACAGCTGTGTTTTTGCAGACATATACATACGTAAAATACGCAGTTTTATCATTATCGTCCAAGCTGTTTCTGAGTAAATAATAGATACACCTAAAACTGAAAAAAAATTTACAAAAGTTAAGTTCCCATTCCATGGTTCCGATCTTTATGAAATTACAGCTGTGAATTCCCAGACATATACATACGTCAAATACGCAGTTTTATCATTATCATCCAAGCCGTTTGTGATTAAATAATGGATACACCTAAAACTGAAAAAAAATTTAAAAAAGTTACGACCCCCCTCCATGGTTCCGACCTTTATGACATTACAGCTGTTAATTCGCAGGCATATACATACGTCAAATACGCAGTTTTATCATTATCGTCCAAGCCGTTTCTGAGTAATAATGGATACACCTAAAACTGAAAAAAAATTTACTAAGTTAAGTTCCCCCTCCATGGTTCCGATCGTTATGACATTACAGCTGTGGATTCGCGGACATATACATACGTCAAATACGCAGTTTTATCATTATCGTCCAAGCCGTTTCTGAGTAAATAATGGATACACCAAAAACTGAAAAAAAATTTACAAATGTTAAGTCCCCCCTGCATGGTTCCGATTTTTATGAAATTACAGCTGTGTATTCGAAGACATATACATACGTCAAATACGCAGTTTTATCATTATCATCCAAGCCGTTTCTGATTAAATAATGGATACACCTAAAACTGAAAAAAAATTTACAAAAGTTACGACCCCCCTCCATGGTTCCGATCTTTATGACATTACAGCTGTGAATTCGCAGGCATATACATACGTCAAATACGCAGTTTTATCATTATCGTCCAAGCCGTTTCTGAGTAATAATGGATACACCTAAAACTGAAAAAAAATTTACTAAGTTAAGTTCCCCCTCCATGGTTCGGATCTTTATGACATTACAGCTGTGGATTCGCGGACATATACATACGTCAAATGCGCAGTTTTATCATTATCGTCCAAGCCGTTTCTGAGTAAATAATGGATACACCTAAAACTGAAAAAAAATTTACAAATGTTAAGTTCCCCCTGCAAGGTTCCCATCTTTATGAAATTACAGCTGTGTATTCGAAGATATATACATACGTCAAATACGCAGTTTTATCATTATCGTCTAAGCTGTTTCTGAGTAAATAATAGATACACCTAAAACTGAAAAAAAATTTACAAAAGTTAAGTTCCCATTCCATGGTTCCGATCTTTATGAAATTACAGCTGTGAATTCCCAGACATATACATACGTCAAATACGCAGTTTTATCATTATCGTCGAAGCCGTTTCTGAGTAAATAATGGATACACCTAAAACTGAAAAAAAATTTACAAAAGTTACGACCCCCCTCCATAATTCCGATCTTTATGACATTACAGCTGTGGATTCGCGGACATATACATACGTCAAATACGCAGTTTTATCATTATCGTCTAAGCCGTTTCTGAGGAAATAATGGATACACCTAAAACTTAAAAAAAAATTTCAAGAGTTGAGTTCCCCCTGCATGGTTCCGATCTTTATGAAATTACAGCTGTGTATTCGAAGACATATACATACGTCAAATACGCAGTTTTATCATTATCGTCCAAGCCGTTTCTGAGTAAATAATGGATACACCTAAAACTGAAAAAAAAATTTACAACAGTTAAGTTCCCCCTGCATGATTCCGATCTTTATGAAATTACAGCTGTGTTTTTGCAGACATATACATACGTAAAATACGCAGTTTTATCATTATCGTCCAAGCTGTTTCTGAGTAAATAATAGATACACCTAAAACTTAAAAAAAGTTTACAAAAGTTAAGTTCCCCCTCCATGGTTCCGATATTTATAAAATTACAGCTGTGAATTCGCAGACATATACATACGTCAAATACGCAGTTTTATCATTATCGTCTAAGCCGTTTCTGAGGAAATAATGGATACACCTAAAACTTATAAAAAAATTTCAAGAGTTGAGTTCCCCCTGCATGGTTCCGATCTTTATGAAATTACAGCTGTGTATTCGAAGACATATACATACGTCAAATACGCAGTTTTATCATTATCGTCCAAGCCGTTTCTGAGTAAATAATGGATACACCTAAAACTGAAAAAAAAATTTACAACAGTTAAGTTCCCCCTGCATGATTCCGATCTTTATGAAATTACAGCTGTGTTTTTGCAGACATATACATACGTAAAATACGCAGTTTTATCATTATCGTCCAAGCTGTTTCTGAGTAAATAATGGATAAACCTAAAACTGAAAAAAAATTTACAAAAGTTAAGATCCCCCTGCATGGTTCCCATCTTTATGAAATTACAGCTGTGAATTCGCAGACATATACATACGTAAATTACGCCGTTTTATCAGTATCGTCCAAGCTGTTTCTGAGTAAATAACGGATAAACCTAAAACTTAAAAAAAGTTTACAAAAGTTAAGTTCCCCCTCCATGGTTCCGATATTTATAAAATTACAGCTGTGAATTCGCAGACATATACATACGTCAAATACGCAGTTTTATCATTATCGTCCAAGCCGTTTCTGAGTAAATAATGGATAAACCTAAAACATAAAAAAAATTTACAAAAGTTAAGTTCCCCCTCCATGGTTCCGATCTTTATGAAATTACAGCTGTAAATTCGCGGACATATACATACGTCAAATACGCAGTTTTATCATTATCATCCAAGCCGTTTCTGAGTAAATAATGGATACACCTAAAACTGAAAAAAAATTTACAAAAGTTAAGTTCCCCCTGCAAGGTTCCGATCTTTATAAAATTACAGCTGTGTTTTTGCAGACATATACATACGTAAAATACGCAGTTTTATCATTATCGTCCAAGCTGTTTCTGAGTAAATAATAGATACACCTAAAACTGAAAAAAAATTTACAAAAGTTAAGTTCCCATTCCATGGTTCCGATCTTTATGAAATTACAGCTGTGAATTCCCAGACATATACATACGTCAAATACGCAGTTTTATCATTATCATCCAAGCCGTTTGTGATTAAATAATGGATACACCTAAAACTGAAAAAAAATTTAAAAAAGTTACGACCCCCCTCCATGGTTCCGACCTTTATGACATTACAGCTGTGAATTCGCAGGCATATACATACGTCAAATACGCAGTTTTATCATTATCGTCCAAGCCGTTTCTGAGTAATAATGGATACACCTAAAACTGAAAAAAAAAAATTTACTAAGTTAAGTTCCCCCTCCATGGTTCGGATCGTTATGACATTACAGCTGTGGATTCGCGGACATATACATACGTCAAATACGCAGTTTTATCATTATCGTCCAAGCCGTTTCTGAGTAAAGAATGGATACACCAAAAACTGAAAAAAAATTTACAAATGTTAAGTCCCCCCTGCATGGTTCCGATTTTTATGAAATTACAGCTGTGTATTCGAAGACATATACATACGTCAAATACGCAGTTTTATCATTATCATCCAAGCCGTTTCTGATTAAATAATGGATACACCTAAAACTGAAAAAAAATTTACAAAAGTTACGACCCCCCTCCATGGTTCCGATCTTTATGACATTACAGCTGTGAATTCGCAGGCATATACATACGTCAAATACGCAGTTTTATCATTATCGTCCAAGCCGTTTCTGAGTAATAATGGATACACCTAAAACTGAAAAAAAATTTACTAAGTTAAGTTCCCCCTCCATGGTTCGGATCTTTATGACATTACAGCTGTGGATTCGCGGACATATACATACGTCAAATGCGCAGTTTTATCATTATCGTCCAAGCCGTTTCTGAGTAAATAATGGATACACCTAAAACTGAAAAAAAATTTACAAATGTTAAGTTCCCCCTGCAAGGTTCCGATCTTTATGAAATTACAGCTGTGTATTCGAAGACATATACATACGTCAAATACGCAGTTTTATCATTATCGTCTAAGCTGTTTCTGAGTAAATAATAGATACACCTAAAACTGAAAAAAAATTTACAAAAGTTAAGTTCCCATTCCATGGTTCCGATCTTTATGAAATTACAGCTGTGAATTCCCAGACATATACATACGTCAAATACGCAGTTTTATCATTATCGTCGAAGCCGTTTCTGAGTAAATAATGGATACACCTAAAACTGAAAAAAAATTTACAAAAGTTACGACCCCCCTCCATAATTCCGATCTTTATGACATTACAGCTGTGGATTCGCGGACATATACATACGTCAAATACGCAGTTTTATCATTATCGTCTAAGCCGTTTCTGAGGAAATAATGGATACACCTAAAACTTAAAAAAAAATTTCAAGAGTTGAGTTCCCCCTGCATGGTTCCGATCTTTATGAAATTACAGCTGTGTATTCGAAGACATATACATACGTCAAATACGCAGTTTTATCATTATCGTCCAAGCCGTTTCTGAGTAAATAATGGATACACCTAAAACTGAAAAAAAAATTTACAACAGTTAAGTTCCCCCTGCATGATTCCGATCATTAAGAAATTACAGCTGTGTTTTTGCAGACATATACATACGTAAAATACGCAGTTTTATCATTATCGTCCAAGCTGTTTCTGAGTAAATAATGGATAAACCTAAAACTGAAAAAAAATTTACAAAAGTTAAGATCCCCCTGCATGGTTCCCATCTTTATGAAATTACAGCTGTGAATTCGCAGACATATACATACGTAAATTACGCCGTTTTATCAGTATCGTCCAAGCTGTTTCTGAGTAAATAATGGATAAACCTAAAACTTAAAAAAAGTTTACAAAAGTTAAGTTTCCCCTCCATGGTTCCGATATTTATAAAATTACAGCTGTGAATTCGCAGACATATACATACGTCAAATACGCAGTTTTATCATTATCGTCCAAGCCGTTTCTGAGTAAATAATGGATAAACCTAGAACATAAAAAAAATTTACAAAAGTTAAGTTCCCCCTCCATGGTTCCGATCTTTATGAAATTACAGCTGTAAATTCGCGGACATATACATACGTCAAATACGCAGTTTTATCATTATCGTCTAAGCTGTTTCTGAGTAAATAATAGATACACCTAAAACTGAAAAAAAATTTACAAAAGTTAAGTTCCCATTCCATGGTTCCGATCTTTATGAAATTACAGCTGTGAATTCCCAGACATATACATACGTCAAATACGCAGTTTTATCATTATCGTCGAAGCCGTTTCTGAGTAAATAATGGATACTCCTAAAACTGAAAAAAAATTTACAAAAGTTACGACCCCCCTCCATAATTCCGATCTTTATGACATTACAGCTGTGAATTCGCAGGCATATACATACGTCAAATAAGCAGTTTTATCATTATCGTCCAAGCCGTTGCTGAGTAATAATGGATACACCTAAAACTGAAAAAAAATTTACTAAGTTAAGTTCCCCCCTCATGGTTCGGATCTTTATGACATTACAGCTGTGGATTCGCGGACATATACATACGTCAAATGCGCAGTTTTATCATTATCGTCCAAGCCGTTTCTGAGTAAATAATGGATACACCTAAAACTGAAAAAAAATTTACAAATGTTAAGTTCCCCCTGCATGGTTCCGATCTTTATGAAATTACAGCTGTGTATTCGAAGACATATACATACGTCAAATACGCAGTTTTATCATTATCGTCTAAGCTGTTTCTGAGTAAATAATAGATACACCTAAAACTGAAAAAAAATTTACAAAAGTTAAGTTCCCATTCCATGGTTCCGATCTTTATGAAATTACAGCTGTGAATTCCCAGACATATACATACGTCAAATACGCAGTTTTATCATTATCGTCGAAGCCGTTTCTGAGTAAATAATGGATACACCTAAAACTGAAAAAAAATTTACAAAAGTTACGACCCCCCTCCATAATTCCGATCTTTATGACATTACAGCTGTGGATTCGCGGACATATACATACGTCAAATACGCAGTTTTATCATTATCGTCTAAGCCGTTTCTGAGGAAATAATGGATACACCTAAAACTTAAAAAAAAATTTCAAGAGTTGAGTTCCCCCTGCATGGTTCCGATCTTTATGAAATTACAGCTGTGTATTCGAAGACATATACATACGTCAAATACGCAGTTTTATCATTATCGTCCAAGCCGTTTCTGAGTAAATAATGGATACACCTAAAACTGAAAAAAAAATTTACAACAGTTAAGTTCCCCCTGCATGATTCCGATCATTAAGAAATTACAGCTGTGTTTTTGCAGACATATACATACGTAAAATACGCAGTTTTATCATTATCGTCCAAGCTGTTTCTGAGTAAATAATGGATAAACCTAAAACTGAAAAAAAATTTACAAAAGTTAAGATCCCCCTGCATGGTTCCCATCTTTATGAAATTACAGCTGTGAATTCGCAGACATATACATACGTAAATTACGCCGTTTTATCAGTATCGTCCAAGCTGTTTCTGAGTAAATAATGGATAAACCTAAAACTTAAAAAAAGTTTACAAAAGTTAAGTTTCCCCTCCATGGTTCCGATATTTATAAAATTACAGCTGTGAATTCGCAGACATATACATACGTCAAATACGCAGTTTTATCATTATCGTCCAAGCCGTTTCTGAGTAAATAATGGATAAACCTAGAACATAAAAAAAATTTACAAAAGTTAAGTTCCCCCTCCATGGTTCCGATCTTTATGAAATTACAGCTGTAAATTCGCGGACATATACATACGTCAAATACGCAGTTTTATCATTATCGTCTAAGCTGTTTCTGAGTAAATAATAGATACACCTAAAACTGAAAAAAAATTTACAAAAGTTAAGTTCCCATTCCATGGTTCCGATCTTTATGAAATTACAGCTGTGAATTCCCAGACATATACATACGTCAAATACGCAGTTTTATCATTATCGTCGAAGCCGTTTCTGAGTAAATAATGGATACTCCTAAAACTGAAAAAAAATTTACAAAAGTTACGACCCCCCTCCATAATTCCGATCTTTATGACATTACAGCTGTGAATTCGCAGGCATATACATACGTCAAATAAGCAGTTTTATCATTATCGTCCAAGCCGTTGCTGAGTAATAATGGATACACCTAAAACTGAAAAAAAATTTACTAAGTTAAGTTCCCCCCTCATGGTTCGGATCTTTATAACATTACAGCTGTGGATTCGCGGACATATACATACGTCAAATACGCAGTTTTATCATTATCGTCTAAGCCGTTTCTGAGGAAATAATGGATACACCTAAAACTTATAAAAAAATTTCAAGAGTTGAGTTCCCCCTGCATGGTTCCGATCTTCATGAAATTACAGCTGTGTTTTTGCAGACATATACATACGTAAAATACGCAGTTTTATCATTATCGTCCAAGCTGTTTCTGAGTAAATAATGGATAAACCTAAAACTGAAAAAAAATTTACAAAAGTTAAGTTCCCATTCCATGGTTCCGATCTTTATGAAATTACAGCTGTGAATTCCCAGACATATTCATACGTCAAATACGCAGTTTTATCATTATCGTCCAAGCCGTTTCTGAGTAATAATGGATACACCTAAAACTGAAAAAAAATTTACTAAGTTAAGTTCCCCCCTCATGGTTCGGATCTTTATAACATTACAGCTGTGGATTCGCGGACATATACATACGTCAAATACGCAGTTTTATCATTATCGTCTAAGCCGTTTCTGAGGAAATAATGGATACACCTAAAACTTATAAAAAAATTTCAAGAGTTGAGTTCCCCCTGCATGGTTCCGATCTTTATGAAATTACAGCTGTGTTTTTGCAGACATATACATACGTAAAATACGCAGTTTTATCATTATCGTCCAAGCTGTTTCTGAGTATATAATGGATAAACCTAAAACTGAAAAAAAATTTACAAAAGTTAAGATCCCCCTGCATGGTTCCCATCTTTATGAAATTACAGCTGTGAATTCGCAGACATATACATACGTAAATTACGCCGTTTTATCAGTATCGTCCAAGCTGTTTCTGAGTAAATAATGGATAAACCTAAAACTTAAAAAAAGTTTACAAAAGTTAAGTTCCCCCTCCATGGTTCCGATATTTATAAAATTACAGCTGTGAATTCGCAGACATATACATACGTCAAATACGCAGTTTTATCATTATCGTCCAAGCCGTTTCTGAGTAAATAATGGATAAGCCTAAAACATAAAAAAAATTTACAAAAGTTAAGTTCCCCCTCCATGGTTCCGATCTTTATGAAATTACAGCTGTAAATTCGCGGACATATACATACGTCAAATACGCAGTTTTATCATTATCATCCAAGCCGTTTCTGAGTAAATAATGGATACACCTAAAACTGAAAAAAAATTTACAAAAGTTAAGTTCCCCCTGCAAGGTTCCGATCTTTATGAAATTACAGCTGTGTTTTTGCAGACATATACATACGTAAAATACGCAGTTTTATCATTATCGTCCAAGCTGTTTCTGAGTAAATAATAGATACACCTAAAACTGAAAAAAAATTTACAAAAGTTAAGTTCCCATTCCATGGTTCCGATCTTTATGAAATTACAGCTGTGAATTCCCAGACATATACATACGTCAAATACGCAGTTTTATCATTATCATCCAAGCCGTTTGTGATTAAATAATGGATACACCTAAAACTGAAAAAAAATTTAAAAAAGTTACGACCCCCCTCCATGGTTCCGATCTTTATGACATTACAGCTGTGAATTCGCAGGCATATACATACGTCAAATACGCAGTTTTATCATTATCGTCCAAGCCGTTTCTGAGTAATAATGGATACACCTAAAACTGAAAAAAAATTTACAAAAGTTACGACCCCCCTCCATGCTTCCGATCTTTATGACATTACAGCTGTGAATTCGCAGGCATATACATACGTCAAATACGCAGTTTTATCATTATCCTCCAAGCCGTTTCTGAGTAATAATGGATACACCTAAAACTGAAAAAAAATTTACTAAGTTAAGTTCCCCCTTCATGGTTCGGATCTTTATGACATTACAGCTGTGGATTCGCGGACATATACATACGTCAAATACGCAGTTTTATCATTATCGTCCAAGCCGTTTCTGAGTAAATAATGGATACACCTAAAACTGAAAAAAAATTTACAAAAGTTAAGTTCCCATTCCATGGTTCCGATCTTTATGAAATTACAGCTGTGAATTCCCAGACATATACATACGTCAAATACGCAGTTTTATCATTATCGTCGAAGCCGTTTCTGAGTAAATAATGGATACACCTAAAACTGAAAAAAAAATTTACAACAGTTAAGTTCCCCTGCGTGGTTCCGATCTTTATGAAATTACAGCTGTGTTTTTGCAGACATATACATACGTCAAATACGTAGTTTTATCATTATCGTCCAAGCCGTTTCTGAGTAAATAATAGATACACCTAAAACTGAAAAAAAATTTACAAAAGTTAAGTTCCCATTCCATGGTTCCGATCTTTATGAAATTACAGCTGTGAATTCCCAGACATATACATACGTCAAATACGCAGTTTTATCATTATCGTCGAAGCCGTTTCTGAGTAAATAATGGATACACCTAAAACTGAAAAAAAATTTACAAAAGTTACGACCCCCCTCCATAATTCCGATCTTTATGACATTACAGCTGTAAATTCGCAGGCATATACATACGTCAAATACGCAGTTTTATCATTATCGTCCAAGCCGTTTCTGAGTAATATTAAATACACCTAAAACTGAAAAAAAATTTACAAAAGTTAAGTTCCCATTCCATGGTTCCGATCTTTATGAAATTACAGCTGTGAATTCCCAGACATATACATACGTCAAATATGCAGTTTTATCATTATCGTCAAAGCCGTTTCTGAGTAAATAATGGATACACCTAAAACTGAAAAAAAATTTACAAAAGTTACGACCCCCCTCCATGGTTCCGATCTTTATGACATTACAGCTGTGAATTCGCAGGCATATAAATACGTCAAATAAGCAGTTTTATCATTATCGTCCAAGCTGTTTCTGAGTAATAATGGATACACCTAAAACTGAAAAAAAATTTACTAAGTTAAGTTCCCCCTCCATGGTTCGGATCTTTATAACATTACAGCTGTGGATTCGCGGACATATACATACGTCAAATACGCAGTTTTATCATTATCGTCCAAGCCGTTTCTGAGTAAATAATGGATACACCTATTACTGAAAAAAAATTTACAAATGTTAAGTTCCCCCTGCATGGTTCCGATCTTTATGAAATTACAGCTGTGTATTCGAAGACATATACATACGTCAAATACGCAGTTTTATCATTATCGTCTAAGCCGTTTCTGAGGAAATAATGGATACACCTAAAACTTATAAAAAAATTTCAAGAGTTGAGTTCCCCCTGCATGGTTCCGATCTTTATGAAATTACAGCTGTGTATTCGAAGACATATACATACGTCAAATACGCAGTTTTATCATTATCGTCCAAGCCGTTTCTGAGTAAATAATGGATACACCTAAAACTGAAAAAAAAATTTACAACAGTTAAGTTCCCCCTGCATGATTCCGATCTTTATGAAATTACAGCTGTGTTTTTGCAGACATATACATACGTAAAATACGCAGTTTTATCATTATCGTCCAAGCTGTTTCTGAGTAAATAATGGATAAACCTAAAACTGAAAAAAAATTTACAAAAGTTAAGATCCCCCTGCATGGTTCCCATCTTTATGAAATTACAGCTGTGAATTCGCAGACATATACACACGTAAATTACGCCGTTTTATCAGTATCGTCCAAGCTGTTTCTGAGTAAATAATGGATAAACCTAAAACTTAAAAAAAGTTTACAAAAGTTAAGTTCCCCCTCCATGGTTCCGATATTTATAAAATTACAGCTGTGAATTCGCAGACATATACATACGTCAAATACGCAGTTTTATCATTATCGTCCAAGCCGTTTCTGAGTAAATAATGGATAAACCTAAAACATAAAAAAAATTTACAAAAGTTAAGTTCCCCCTCCATGGTTCCGATCTTTATGAAATTACAGCTGTAAATTCGCGGACATATACATACGTCAAATACGCAGTTTTATCATTATCATCCAAGCCGTTTCTGAGTAAATAATGGATACACCTAAAACTGAAAAAAAATTTACAAAAGTTAAGTTCCCCCTGCAAGGTTCCGATCTTTATGAAATTACAGCTGTGTTTTTGCAGACATATACATACGTAAAATACGCAGTTTTATCATTATCGTCCAAGCTGTTTCTGAGTAAATAATAGATACACATAAAACTGAAAAAAAATTTACAAAAGTTAAGTTCCCATTCCATGGTTCCGATCTTTATGAAATTACAGGTGTGAATTCCCAGACATATACATACGTCAAATACGCAGTTTTATCATTATCATCCAAGCCGTTTGTGATTAAATAATGGATACACCTAAAACTGAAAAAAAAATTTAAAAAAGTTACAACCCCCCTCCATGGTTCCGATTTTATGACATTACAGCTGTGAATTCGCAGGCATATACATACGTCAAATACGCAGTTTTATCATTATCGTCCAAGACTTTTCTGAGTAATAATGGATACACCTAAAACTGAAAAAAAATTTACTAAGTTAAGTTCCCCCTCCATGGTTCGGATCTTTATGACATTACAGCTGTGGATTCGCGGACATATACATACGTCAAATACGCAGTTTTATCATTATCGTCCAAGCCGTTTCTGAGTAAATAATGGATACACCTAAAACTGAAAAAAAATTTACAAATGTTAAGTCCCCCCTGCATGGTTCCGATTTTTATGAAATTACAGCTGTGTATTCGAAGACATATACATACGTCAAATACGCAGTTTTATCATTATCGTCCAAGCTGTTTCTGAGTAAATAATAGATACACCTAAAACTGAAAAAAAATTTACAAAAGTTAAGTTCCCATTCCATGGTTCCGATCTTTATGAAATTACAGCTGTGAATTCCCAGACATATACATACGTCAAATACGCAGTTTTATCATTATCGTCGAGGCCGTTTCTGAGTAAATAATGGATACACCTAAAACTGAAAAAAAAATTTACAACAGTCAAGTTCCCCTGCGTGGTTCCGATCTTTATGAAATTACAGCTGTGTTTTTGCAGACGTATACATACGTAAAATGCGCAGTTTTATCATTATCGTCCAAGCTGTTTCTGAGTAAATAATAGATACAACTAAAACTGAAAAAACATTTACCAAAGTTAAGTTCCCCCTTTATGGTTCCGATATTCATGAAATTACAGCTGTGAATTCCCAGACATATACATACGTCAAATGCGCAGTTTTATCATTATCGTCCAAGCCGTTTCTGAGTAAATAATGGATACACCTAAAACTGAAAAAAAATTTACAAATGTTAAGTTCCCCCTGCAAGGTTCCGATCTTTATGAAATTACAGCTGTGTATTCGAAGACATATACATACGTCAAATACGCAGTTTTATCATTATCGTCCAAGCTGTTTCTGAGTAAATAATAGATACACCTAAAACTGAAAAAAAATTTACAAAAGTTAAGTTCCCATTCCATGGTTCCGATCTTTATGAAATTACAGCTGTGAATTCCCAGACATATACATACGTCAAATACGCAGTTTTATCATTATCGTCGAAGCCGTTTCTGAGTAAATAATGGATACACCTAAAACTGAAAAAAAATTTACAAAAGTTACGACCCCCCTCCATATTTCCGATCTTTATGACATTACAGCTGTGAATTCGCAGGCATATACATACGTCAAATACGCAGTTTTATCATTATCGTCCAAGCCGTTTCTGAGTAAATAATGGATACACCTAAAATTGAAAAAAAATTTACAAATGTTAAGTCCCCCCTGCATGGTTCCGATTTTTATGAAATTACAGCTGTGGATTCGCGGACATATACATACGTCAAATACGCAGTTTTATCATTATCGTGCAAGCCGTTTCTGAGTAAATAATGGATACACCTAAAACTGAAAAAAAAATTTACAACAGTTAAGTTCCCCTGCGTGGTTCCGATCTTTATGAAATTACAGCTGTGTTTTTGCAGACATATACATACGTAAAATGCGCAGTTTTATCATTATCGTCCAAGCTGTTTCTGAGTAAATAATAGATACAACTAAAACTGAAAAAAAATTTACCAAAGTTAAGTTCCCCCTTTATGGTTCCGATATTCATGAAATTACAGCTGTGAATTCCCAGACATATACATACGTCAAATGCGCAGTTTTATCATTATCGTCCAAGCCGTTTCTGAGTAAATAATGGATACACCTAAAACTGAAAAAAAATTTACAAATGTTAAGTTACCCCTGCAAGGTTCCGATCTTTATGAAATTACAGCTGTGTATTCGAAGACATATACATACGTCAAATACGCAGTTTTATCATTATCGTCCAAGCTGTTTCTGAGTAAATAATAGATACACCTAAAACTGAAAAAAAATTTACAAAAGTTAAGTTCCCATTCCATGGTTCCGATCTTTATGAAATTACAGCTGTGAATTCCCAGACATATACATACGTCAAATACGCAGTTTTATCATTATCGTCGAAGCCGTTTCTGAGTAAATAATGGATACACCTAAAACTGAAAAAAAATTTACAAAAGTTACGACCCCCCTCCATAATTCCGATCTTTATGACATTACAGCTGTGAATTCGCAGGCATATACATACGTCAAATAAGCAGTTTTATCATTATCGTCCAAGCCGTTTCTGAGTAAATAATGGATACACCTAAAACTGAAAAAAAATTTACAAATGTTAAGTTCCCCCTGCATGGTTCCGATCTTTATGAAATTACAGCTGTGTATTCGAAGACATATACATACGTCAAATACGCAGTTTTATCATTATCGTCCAAGCCGTTTCTGAGTAAATAATGGATACACCTAAAACTGAAAAAAAAATTTACAACAGTTAAGTTCCCCCTGCATGATTCCGATCTTTATGAAATTACAGCTGTGTTTTTGCAGACATATATATACGTAAAATACGCAGTTTTATCATTATCGTCCAAGCTGTTTCTGAGTAAATAATGGATAAACCTAAAACTAAAAAAAATTTACAAAAGTTAAGATCCCCCTGCATGGTTCCCATCTTTATGAAATTACAGCTGTGTATTCGAAGACATATACATACGTCAAATACGCAGTTTTATCATTATCATCCAAGCCGTTTCTGATTAAATAATGGATACACCTAAAACTGAAAAAAAATTTACAAAAGTTACGACCCCCCTCCATGGTTCCGATCTTTATGACATTACAGCTGTGAATTCGCAGGCATATACATACGTCAAATACGCAGTTTTATCATTATCGTCCAAGCCGTTTCTGAGTAATAATGGATACACCTAAAACTGAAAAAAAATTTACTAAGTTAAGTTCCCCCTCCATGGTTCGGATCTTTATGACATTACAGCTGACGATTCGCGGACATATACATACGTCAAATACGCAGTTTTATCATTATCGTCCAAACCGTTTCTGAGTAAATAATGGATACACCTAAAACTGAAAAAAAATTTACAAATGTTAAGTCCCCCCTGCATGGTTCCGATTTTTATGAAATTACAGCTGTGTATTCGAAGACATATACATACGTCAAATACTCAGTTTTATCATTATCGTCCAAGCTGTTTCTGAGTAAATAATAGATACACCTTAAACTGAAAAAAAATTTACAAAAGTTAAGTTCCCATTCCATGGTTCCGATCTTACTGAAATTACAGCTGTGAATTCCCAGACATGTACATACGTCAAATACGCAGTTTTATCATTATCATCCAAGCCGTTTGTGATTAAATAATGGATACACCTAAAACTGAAAAAAAATTTAAAAAAGTTATGACCCCCCTCCATGGTTTCGATCTTTATGACATTACAGCTGTGAATTCGCATGCATATACATACGTCAAATACGCAGTTTTATCATTATCGTCCAAGCCGTTTCTGAGTAATAATGGATACACCTAAAACTGAAAAAAAATTTACTAAGTTAAGTTCCCCCTCCATAATTCGGATCTTTATGACATTACAGCTGTGGATTCGCGGACATATACATACGTCAAATACGCAGTTTTATCATTATCGTCCAAGCTGTTTCTGAGTAAATAATAGATACACATAAAACTGAAAAAAAATTTACAAAAGTTAAGTTCCCATTCCATGGTTCCGATCTTTATGAAATTACAGCTGTGAATTCCCAGACATATACATACGTCTAATACGCAGTTTTATCATTATCGTCGAAGCCGTTTCTGAGTAAATAATGGATACACCTAAAACTGAAAAAAAAAATTTACAACAGTTAAGTTCCCCTGCGTGGTTCCGATCTTTATGAAATTACAGCTGTGTTTTTGCAGACATATACATACGTCAAATGCGCAGTTTTATCATTATCGTCCAAGCCGTTTCTGAGTAAATAATGGATACACCTAAAACTAAAAAAAAATTTACAAATGTTAAGTTCCCCCTGCAAGGTTCCGATCTTTATGAAATTACAGCTGTGTATTCGAAGACATATACATACGTCAAATACGCAGTTTTATCATTATCGTCCAAGCTGTTTCTGAGTAAATAATAGATACACCTAAAACTGAAAAAAAATTTACAAAAGTTAAGTTCCCATTCCATGGTTCCGATCTTTATGAAATTACAGCTGTGAATTCCCAGACATATACATACGTCAAATACGCAGTTTTATCATTATCGTCGAAGCCGTTTCTGAGTAAATAATGGATACACCTAAAACTGAAAAAAAATTTACAAAAGTTACGACCCCCCTCCATAATTCCGATCTTTATGACATTACAGCTGTGAATTCGCAGGCATATACATACGTCAAATAAGCAGTTTTATCATTATCGTCCAAGCCGTTTCTGAGTAATAATGGATACACCTAAAACTGAAAAAAAATTTACTAAGTTAAGTTCCCCCTCCATGGTTCGGATCTTTATAACATTACAGCTGTGGATTCGCGG